>JAVTVY010000744.1:0-324022 GCA_036873755.1 Hanleya hanleyi
CTCTCCTCTAGAGCCCTTTCCGCAATTGAAAGAAAGTCAGTCTATTATTGTTTCTACACCCCCGTTTCAAGAATCTCTGTATCGCAACAGGTCGAACACCCTCCACAAACCGTTCCTTCAGAAGGCGTTCCCGCTCTGCTGCAGTCACATCAATCTTCTCCGCGATTGACACCGATGCATGAGAATATTCGGTTATTGTCTCTGACGAAGTTTGTGTCCGATTATAGAATTCTCTCATGCATTGCGGTCTTAATGCACGCAGTGCCTTGAAGATAGTCCCGCAAAAACAACACACCAGCCTCGCCTTCTAACTGTTGTGAAGATAGTGTCCGCCTTGCCCTTTCAATCCATACCAATGGATCATCCTTCCCACTGTAGCCTAGTAGGGCTATTTAACTGGTGGTGGCAGTACTATTTTTGTTGGGACACGCTGTTCTTGAGCCTCTTGTTAACCAGTGGGAGCTGCTAAAGCCAACCGCAACTGTTCCATTTCCTGCCGTAGGGCACCAACATCCATCGCTTCACCGTCAGCCATCTTGTTTCAGTACAGACGGTGATACAACTCGACCCTGGGTTTTTTTTCTAATATGCGTTGTAGCTGTTTAATAACTTCCTTTGATCCCACTTCTGACACCAGTGTGAGTGGGGTGAAACAATGGCCTGTTCGATCCTTGGATCAAAGGAAGAAAACACTTATTTGCCTAATAGAATGTTTATTCAGCTTCTGGGCATTTGTATTCGTTCCGTATACACACAATTAGCTGCTCTGCTTATAGTTCACAGTTCCTGGAGAAATACAAGCATATCAAAAATCCACTGATGTGTGATTCCCATTTTACCACTACTAATTTCCAATGTCACAGAAATGGAACTTAATCCGCCGAATATCGAAAACTCATAATGTATGAGATAATGTATGTGACCTGTAAGACAACAATACAGACTTCAACATAATCACTCCTTGTTCGAGCCCAGCTGGCCCATGTGTGAAAGTTTGTCAGTTACTTGCCGAAGGGCGGTGGTTCTCTCCGGGAACTCCGGCTTCCTCCACCAACCAAACTGACTGTCACCATATGAGTGAAACAAACTTGAGTGTGACATTAAGCCAAATTCCCTCCCTCCCTTGTCAATTAGCAGTATCACCGGTTGAGATCAAGTACTATAAAATTGATTATTATGACTCAAATTCTATAATAACCTGTCAGTGACCAGTGTACCATGGCCTTAGCCATGCATAATACTTCTGACAAAACAGCAATGTTAATTAAAACATCATGGCATTTTGTCCCTGTATTGCCCCTTTTATAGGCCTATACTACTCCCGATCCAATGCATATGACTTGGGGTACCCAATGAAATTCCATTAGTTGTGTATTGTACTGGACATATGTGAATGAAATCTCTGTTACATGGACAATTCTATTTTAGGCTTTTTCTGTATTTAATTAACACAAATTTAAACAAATAAATCAATTGAAATGAATGAGCAACAATAAAATCACAATCGATTTAAACCACGAGCCTGAGTTGTGTTACTTGTCCTTTCTAAATTTCAACACAATTACCAGATATTCCTTTGTTAATAAATGGAAGGGTCGATTCATGGAGTACAGTTATTCTATTACAATTCAGTCTGAATTTAATCTCATTTTAATCTGAATTTAATCCCATTTTAATCTGAATTCAATATGACTGATTTACACAATTTATCCGAACCTGATAAATGCCATGGTAATCTACACAATCTATTAAAATCACACAGAAAAGGAATTCTTCAAACTTCATTCATCTTCGGACATTTACCAGAGATATTCAATAATGAACTGCAAGCATTAATTCTATAACAAACATATATCATTATCGTCAATTAAAATTATTCAACAATTATTTCATAATTTCTAGTGGAATTATTCCTAAACAATGTTCATTGGCATCACATAATTTCTGCGCATAGAAGATAGGTCTCTGCGCATAGAAGTTCTCACAAAAATGCGTGTGCATGTTTTCAAACACATATACATGTACTAATGATAGGGCCTGCCAAAACCGTATTCAAAAGCTTACCCGTCCTGTGGAGTGCCGGACCTGAGGAGAACGGCTTTTGATTGATTGAAATTGTAGTTTAAGGGCCGCTTCCCATTCGGATTTCGCGGCCCATCAACTCAATGTTTTATTTGAATTTCGCGGTACATAAAATCTTTTCCAGCGCTAAATATATAACTAAATAAATGAATAAATAAATAATAAATAACAATGAGAGATTAGTAGGAGATATAAATAGAAGTAAATAAGAATCGCTATGTACAAGTTCGTATGTACAAGTTCGTAAGTCTCTTTCTGGTTTTTGGTTAAGTTATACTGGTAAATATGAGTTCACTGTAATCGCGTGGATGATTCCTTTGTCTTGGTATCCCTTTGTACGCACAAAGCCGTCCAGAAAAAACTGGGAGAACCATGGGCGTATTCAGGATTTTTCGAATCGACTTCCCTAACGACGCCCTTGGGAGCAGGGTGGGTTCTTCCAGAAATCTGTGCCTGTAACAATTGCTTGGAGTGTGTATTGGGGCACAGGACGGCAGGTCTACGTCCTATATTGCGCGAAAGTCAAAGGATCATATTCTTTGTTAAGGCGTCAGTTCGGTGTCATCTATGGGGTAGCGTGTCGGTGTGGTTTAGGATTTGGTGTTCTGGTTGTTCAGTTCGGTGACATCTATGGGGTAGCGTGTCTGGCGTGGTATAGGGTCGAGTATTCTGATTCTGGACGTTCTTATGTACCGACGCTGATGATCTTCATCATGTTCATCTCCATTTCTGAAAGTATACGATGAAAAAGTGTGTAGTATTCATTTTTGTGAGTGACATTATTTGTGTGCGTGGTTGTTTCTTGGACGTGTGCTAATGATTTATATCCTTGATTGTTGAATTGGTAGCGGCCTTTAAGTTTTAGAGACGAATGTGGTTACCGGCCCACACGGAACATGGTATCTCCGGTGCCCACATTGCCTATATTTTATTCCAAAAGAGAAATTTTGGCCAATGCTGACATAGTTAGTTAGTGATGCGCATGCACGGAGGTAGTGTTAGATACTGGAATAATAGCCAACAGTTTTGATAACATTTATTAAGGACTTGAATACCTGTTTTCTAATGGGAGGCTTAGGGTTTAATATCGCTGGTAATGTTACGGGAGTGTTGAATTTTTTTAATTCGTTTCTAAGTGCCTCGCGTTGTGGGTAGTGTTTTGGGCATTCAAGTAGGACATGTTCTATTGTTTCTTCTACATTGTTGCATGCGGTACAGAGTGGTGAGGTGTTTTTCAGAAGCATGGACAGATGTGATTTAAGTCCGGTTTTGCCTAGTCTTAATCTTGTGATGATGCGGTCATCACGCTTATTGTCTAACTGGAATCCTTGGACTTGTCTTTTCTCTCCATCAAGAATCTTATGTAACCATCGTCCACGTTCTTCTTCGTTCCATTCCTTTTGCCACTTGCTATCTATTTTGCGTCTAATGATAGTGTTGAGTTCTTTACATCCTAATCCTATTGGCACATCGTGTGTAGTTTTGGCAAGACTGTCTTTGGCAGTTTTATCGGCTGCTTCGTTGCCTCTGATGTTGACATGCGCGGGGACCCATGCTAAAATGGCGTCTATACCCTCCTTGTGTATTTGTGTACAGATACATTCTATTTTGTGTATGAGATCAGGTCTACTGTCAGATATAGAATTTTCAATGGATGTGAGTCCACTAAGGGAGTCACTGAGTATCACCGTACGGGTTTGTCTGTTCTCGATGATCCATTCGAGAGCCTTAATTATAGCAATCAGTTCACTAGTGTATACAGACATATCTGGAAGTTTGAAACCATTTTGTATGTTGAGCTCAGGTATAACAAAAGCTGATCCTGTGTTATTACTTGTGTTTTTCGATCCATCTGTATAGATTTTTAAGCAATTTTTCCAGTTTTGGTTGATATATTCAAGGGTGGTGGCTCTTATAAAGTGTGGGTTGTCCTTCTTTGTGAGGTAGTCGTGTATACTTGTGTCCACGTGGGGCGACTCTAATTCCCAGGGTGGCCTAGTGATTTTGTCTGTGTCGCAGATGTGTGCGATGGGAATTTCGTGTTCTTGGAATAGCTTATTTACGGTGTAGCCGAGGGGGGCGGGTCTTTTTCCCAGTTTTTCTTTAAATATTCATATTCGCTTTTATCTTCAAAAATTTTGTGGCATGGGTGATTATCGCCCTTGGCTCTAGTTTTTCCTGCATATTTCAGGGACAGTTCCTCTCGTCTTAAACGAAGAGGTTTCTCATTGGTTTCTATTTGGAGACTACATAGGGCGGTTCCCTTGAAAGCTCCAGTAGCTATTTTTAGAGCAGAATATTGAATGCTGTCTATTCTTTTTAGTTGTGTCTTACATGCTGATTGGTAGGCAATGGACCCGTAATCTATTTTTGACCTAATGAGGGTTTGGTATAATTTTATCAAACTATATTTACTCGCTCCCCAGTTTGTCCCAGACACACATCTCATGAGGTTCAGGTCTTTATTGCACCGAAGAACTAGTTGATCGATGTGGTCTTTCCATGTGAGTTTTCTGTCAAAGATCATACCAAGATATTTAACACTATTTTTGAATTCAATTTTCTGACCTCCTAGTGTTAGTTTAACGTCAATGTGTTTATTGTTTGAGAATATAATACCCGTTGTTTTGAGAGCGGAAAATTTGAAGCCCTATTTCTCCGCCCAGCCGCTAAATTGTATCTAGTGTTTTTTGCATTATACCTGTAAGTTTTTTTATGGAACGTGCGGTTTTCCAGAGGGCAGAATCGTCAGCAAATAGGGACTGTTCTACTTCTGGATGTTTCGTGTCAATTTCGTCGGCTAGGCCATTGATGAGAATGTTAAAAAGGGTGGGGCTAATGACGCTTCCCTGAGGGGTACCGTTGTCTAGTTGATGGTCGGTGGATAGGGTGTTTCCTAGGCGAACTTTAAAATTTCTGTTGTTTAGGAAGTTTTTTATCCAGTGTTGCATTCTTCCCTTAATCCCAAGTTTGCTTAATTGAATAATTATGCCGTCCTGTCATACAAGGTCAAATGCTTTTTCTATGTCTAGGAAGATACCTAGTGTGTACTGATGTTTGGCATTTCCCTTTTTTATTGAGTGTTGTAATCTGGCTATATGGTCTAACGTACTTCTGTTCTTACGAAAGCCGCTTTGAGTTTTGTTTAATAAGTTGTTGTTTTCCATATGAAAGTCTATTCTTTACCATGGTTTCCATTATTTTGCATAGATTTGAAGTGAGAGAAATTGGGCGGTAAGAGTTGCTGTCGGATGGATCTTTACCTGGTTTTGGGATTGGGATAAGGATAGACGTTTCCCAATTACTTGGAAGTTGTTTGGTCTGCCAGCTGACATTAATTAGTTTCAAAATTAGTTTCTGTGTTCTATTTGGTAGGTGTTTAAGGATCGTGTATCCTAGTTTGTCTTCACCAGGTGAGCTCTCTTTTTTACAGTGGATAGCTTTGCGGTATTCATTAATGTTGAAGTCTGCATTGAGATAGTTTTCTAAATGATCGTCCAAATTGTTTTCTATTGTTGTCTCTTCCTTAATTTTTCTGCATTCTGGTTGCAGGTTGCTATCGCTACTGTTTGAAGCGAAAGATTCGGCGAGGTGTTCTGCCTTTTCTTTGTTCGTTTTTTTAGTTTTGTTCAGTACAGGGACTGTGTTTGTTAACTTTCCTTGTATATTTTTTATTTTGTTCCATACTTTTTTGAATTGGTTTTGGTATCTATAGTGTTGCAAAAGTCTTCCCAGCATTTTGATTTAGCTTCTTTGACACTTTTTTCAGCTATAATTTTGAGTTCCTTGTAGTTAGCGTGATCACTTTGGAGCCTACTTTTTTTGAATTTTCTAAGTGCCTTCTTTTTGGCCGCAATATTCTTTGCAAACTCTGGGTTCCACCAGGGTACCGGGATTTTGTTGTGGCGCTGTTGTGATATCGGAATATATTTTTGTGCTATGTTTAGTAGTGAATTTGTAATGTTTTCATTGAACATCTCTGGATCGGAATTGAATATCTCGTCATGATTTAGGCTTTGACAGTCTTTCTGGAAGCTTTTCCAGTCGGCTTTGGAGTACTGAAATTTTGGAGGGGCGTCAGCCCTTTCCGATAAGTATACTAAATCTATAGCCACCAAAATATTCAATTACTCCAATGCTGTCAAGGAGTTTGACTGGAACTTATACACGTCAGGAGGCTATAGTTGTGATTGTGAATTGTCGAACTTTATCTATACACCATGCAAACATATTGTGACTGGTGACCTTGATGGGGTGAGTGATAAGGATCTGAAATTACTCCTGATGAAAGGACCTAAATATAGAGAGCCAAGAAGAATAAATCTGAAGGCGGACCAGAAGATAGTCCTGACTGCATTAGAACAGTACGTTATTGATTGGTCTAAGCGAGAAAAAGTTGAACCTACAGTATTCGCTGATTGGCTGGACCTCACCAAGAGCAAGGTCGTTGAAACAATCCGCCATATTGACAGAAGCACTCTTCCCCAAGCAAAACAAGTTCTGAGAAACCTCAATTCGCAAGAAGTTCTAGCAAATCTCCAGAGTAAATTCGTCATAGTCCCAGCAGACAAAGCTCCGAATAGTATAATATTCATATGTAAATATTACTATTACCAGGTGCTGGTTAAAGAATTGAGTGTAGACATATCTTCATCAAATACGTCTACTTACTCCCAAACTGCATTTACTCTGGAAGATTTATTTAACAATCACAAAAAGTTTCTCAGGGAAAGTGGTATTTGTCTTCCAACCAATCATAACGACATACCAAAAATATACTGGACTCCCAAAATGCATAAATCACCATACAAAGGTAGATTCATAGCTGGTTCTAGAAGCTGCACCACCAAGCTTCTTTCAACCCTATTGACGAGGGCCCTTCAGAAGGTAAAAGCATTTTGGAAAAGATATTGCGCCACTATTTCCAAGAACTCTGGCGTTGAATGTATGTGGATATTGAAAAACTCAAAATGTCTTACGGAAGAACTTGATGCTAAAGGTCACATACCGTAGAGACATGTATCCACATGGGATTTCTCGACTCTATACTACAATCCCTCATCAGGACCTTATTGACCGTCTAAGTTCATTAATAGTATCTGTGTTCAAGAAAACTGATCGTAGATATATTAATGTCGGACGCCATAAAGCATTCTTTAGCTCGACTACATACAAGAGATATCATTCATGGGATGTTTCTTTGTTTATAGAGTTGCTTGAATTTCTCATTAAAAATATCTATGTGAAATTTGGCAACACAATATATCAGCAGCATATAGGTATTCCAATGGGTACTAATTGTGCACCCCCTGTTGGCTGACCTGTATCTGTTTTCTTATGAATATGACTATATGCAGGCGCTTTCAAAAACCGATCCATTCAAAGCCCGATCCTTCTCATTCACCAAACGTTATATAGACGATCTTCTCGCTGTGGATAATCGCTATATAAATGACGCAGTGAAGGATATATATCCACCTTCACTGGATTTGAAGGAAACTACAGATAGCCCTACAGGCACATCATATTTAGATCTATATCTCTACAAAAATGAAGCGGGTATTCTCTTTCGTCGACTTTATGACAAAAGAGATGATTACAATTTCGACATCGTAAACTATCCCTTTCTGGACAGTAATATTCCAGTTGGACCTGCATATGGCGTATACATATCACGCCTAGTAGCATTTGCTAGATCCTGTGTTAAATGTGACGATTTTAATCAACGTCACAAAACATTGTTGCAGAAACTTATAAACAGGGCTATTCCACCAAGCGCCTCCACTCAAAGTTTCTCAAATTTGGCGATACATATCGCATGCTGATAGCAAAATACGAACGTAGCGTGCAAGATCTATGGCGTTACGTTTCGTAACTTGTGTCTAATTCCGCTTAACCCGGGCTAGGGGCCGTATGAACCCATGCACTTCAAGATCCTCATGGTACTCATATGAACAGTCACAATCAAAGCGTGACTGAGGTACATTATTTTTAGATGACGACTCTATAACGAATATTATGGATTAAGAATTGATATTTTGGAACATCATGATGTCTTGCCGGTATCATTGAAAACTGTTGACCGCTTCTCTCTTGCAGGAAACAAGCCTATGTTTATGTATACTTTTGTCTTTTTTGAATTTGGTGCTAATACTGTTATATGGAAATGGAATAGGTCTTTGGATTATGGACGCGGATATTCTCTAATGGACGACGGCTGGATTATGAATGACGGACTAGACGCTTGTAATATGCCGGTTAGGCAAATCGTTTACACAATGCCCAGTGTGGTGTTCTGACCTGGATGGATTAGAGTTCCAATTGGAATGGCTTATGTCATTCCCCTCTTGTTATGGCATAGCCGTCCTTTGTCTGCCCAGTTCCAATAGGTATGTCAGTTCCTAGTTCCTAGGAGTTGCAACTCGGCGCACCATGCCTCTCTGTTTGGAATGCCTTATGTCAGTTCCTAGCATGCTCCAATTTCAGGAAGCTTCCTTAAACTGAGCTTTAATCTAATTAAACGGAGATTCCACGAAGGTAGCATATTGCCAAAAAACACCCTCCGTTCATTGGTTGATACTTTGAACGGACAGTTTCAATACTAACTGTATATCCCTAATCTGCCTACATGGTCTGCTACGGAGGTATGGGTACCGGTATGCAGAACTGTATCATGGAAGATGGCTCATTCACACTCATAAGTTCACCTCCTCAAAAATCATGACAAATAGAAAACATCTGTGTTGTTGACATGATTAAAGCCTGATGAATGTTTTGATGGAAATGATATTATTTAACATTTAATTTATTGCTACTTCCGAACATTCTCATTTTCTTGATGGGGAATACTACAAAATGAGGAGACCATCTAAGACCCCTGGAGCTTCCGGGGCCTGGGCGGCACTCCCAAATCACCAATTGCCTCCGCCGTGCCTGAAATATATGTAGATGTATTGTCTTGGTGGAAAATGCACCACACGACATCAGGCATTACATGTTAGGTTTTGCAGGTGTTCTTGCATTTACCATGCTTGCCCCATGTTGAGGTGTTTATTCCATCCGTATACCTCTGTCCTCATCCATTAACATCAGACAAGTTAATTATTTGAGCAAATTTTTCCATCACAACTACCGAACTATCTAATTCCGCTTAATCTCGTTCTAGGGCCCGTGTGGCTACTTCGTAGTTTCCACATGATCCACTGCGAGTGGAGGCCGAGATACCAATGTTACGTCCTAGTATTCTCCGTAATTTAATATTTTTGTGAGCTGACGAGGAAGGTTTTCTTGCCGTGGGAGGCTTTCCTGTGTATTCATATGGTTTCTTTTTAGGCTCCAGTCCTAGTCAATTTGTCCCGCCTTTTACATATCTCACCAATTTAGTCACCTGACTATTCTGTGGATATGGGATCAGCATTATCAAGAACACTGATATTATTTGCGTATACGCAAATGTTCACCTTGAAGACATTTGAACACCTAGTCATCTAAGTACACAATGATGGCATTCGTGTTTGTCCGGCAAGATACGGTTAACAGGTTGGCGAACAACTGAAACACAGTAACTAAGAATTGACTACGTATAAAATTCTGTATAACATGCCCTCACAACTTCACAACTTCCTTGTCACAGACCTGTTTGAAATATTGTCAACAGGCCGTCCTTCATGCAGAAATGGTTAAGTCTGCAGCTTAGTTTAATGACAGGAAAATTAGCAGAATCATAAGCCTGTATGTTCTTCAAAACAGTAAGACATATCAGATAAGTGGTAGATTGAATACTTGAAACCATAACGGAACTGCATGATTCACATGCACGATAGAAATGGTTACAGTAGCCTGAGCATACTTTGAGATGCTTCCTTATCGTGTTATCAACACCAAATTTCGTGAAATCGTACGCCAATTTCTTTGATGATAATCCAGCACATGATTATAATTTTGTAATGGCATTTCATCATGTTGACCGACATAATCGATAGAACATCGTAACACCACATTCCATAATGGCAAATGGGCTTCTCTGAGCTTTTTGTACAACATACAAAAAAGAATATGTCAAATTCTCAGCCTAGAGCTGTATATACATGTATGAGTGAAGCAGCAATTGTAATACTTAATATCCTATAATGTACGATTGGAGAGAACTGATAGGATATTAATTTATTAAGATTGGGGGTTGTTTGGATATCATGTGTTTTCACATAGTGTTCAAATGAACAACGCATTCAGAGCGTGACTGATACTTTGGACACGACTTGGAATTCATTTGGATAAAGAATAATGGTCAGTGATTTCGGAGTTTATGTATGGAATATCATTATGTCTTGCTGACATCATCGAAAACTGTTTTTCTTGTATTTATTTTATACACATTGGAATTGAGGCTAACTGTCATACGAAATAGGTCTTGCGATTTTTGAAGCGAAATTTCGTTATGGACTGCGGCTGGTTATTGATATAACTATTGTACATGTAATTACAAATTCATATATATTGGATCTTTTCGTATTTTTTTCAATTACCATTGTTATACAAAAGGGAGGCATTGGAATGTTTGTTTTTGTTTGTAAATATCAATTAAGCATCACAGTGTAATAGAACGTTCCCATAATGTATATCTAGCTTCAAGAATGAAACCAAAGAAACTGACAAGTATCTATTTTCGAATGGGATATATTTATGGAATTAATTTTTATGAACTGACGTACACATTTTCAATTTCGACCATCGACATTTTTGTTTGATGTGGATGTTATACGATTTAGGTCTTTGGATTATACACGTTGAGTGGGCACGGGTTTCTGTTGCTTCGCTGCATTTTGTCGCACTTCATGCATCATATTTGAAAATAGTTTGATGGGATTTGCCTTTCGTCTTCTCTCAATACTTTCTGGCCTGAATCCATTCCTTTCATTTCATGTAACATTCATTCATTTCGTCTAACAAGTTAAGGATAGCTATCCCCTTAGAGGGTCAAAATTGGTCATTTTTTTATTTATTTCTTCATTCCCGATTTGGATGTGTCGCTTGAAAAATCTAACAGGCTTGCAGTAACTCAAGTGGTAACCAATCCTGAGAACACTTCATAGTGCTTTGAAGGGAACATTAATGACAAAGAATTTTTTATTGGCTCAGTCGAGTCAACGCCGTGCTGGTGGGGTATCTTTTCATGTTTCTGCGGTCCCGACATTGTGGCACCATAATACGTGGTAGATATATAGACTGGTCTTTGGTGTAAACGTAGGGTAAACGGACACTGTGACCCTATCTCCCCTCCGCGATTGCAAGTGGACTAGTCCAGATGCTACCATGATGTCATAATGCTAGTAAATATTCATGGTAAGGGCGGTCAGAACACCAAATTCAATTGTAATACTTAATATTTTATAATGTACGATTGGAGAGAATTGATAGGATATTAATTTATTAAGATTGGGGGTTGTTTGGATATCATGTGTTTTCACATAGTGTTCAAATGAACAACGCATTCAGAGCGTGACTGATACTTTGGACACGACTTGGAATTCATTTGGATAAAGAATAATTATCAGTGATTTCGGAGTTTATGTATGGAATATCATTATGTCTTGCTGACATAATCGAAAACTGTTTTTCTTGTATTTATTTTATACACATTGGAATTGAGGCTAACTGTCATACGAAATAGGTCTTGCGATTATTAAAGCGGAATTTCGTTATGGCTGCGGCTGGTTATTGATATAACTATTGTAATGACAAATTCCTATATATTGGATCTTTTCGTATTTTTTTCAATTACCATTTTTATACAAAAGGAAGGCATTGGAATGTTTGTCTTTATTTGTCAATATCAATTAAGCATCACAGTGTAATAGAACGTTCCCATAATGTATATCTAGCTTCGAGAATGAAACCAAAGAAACTGACAAGTATCCATTTTCGAATGAGATATATTTATGGAATTAATTTATATGAACTGGGGTACACATTTTCAATTTCGACCATCCACATTTTTCTTTGATGTGGATGTTATACGAATTAGGTCTTTGGATTATACACGTTGGGCGGGCATGGGTTTCTGTTGCTTCAATGCATTTTGTCGCACTTCATGCATCATGCAATAATTTGATGGGATCTGCCTTTCGTCTTCTCTCAATACCTTCTGGCCTGAATCTATTCCTTTCATTTCATGTAACATTCATTCATTTCATCTAACAAGTTAAGGATAGCTATCCCCTTAGAGGGTCAAAATTGGCCATTTTTTATTTATTTCTTCATTCAAATATTCACTATTTCCTCTAACATTTGGTGAAAAAAATGAAATAAAAATTATGAATAGAAGTCCTTCAATAGTAGGATTAAAAATTTAGTTTCCGATGCACTGGAACAATTAAACAGATTGTCTTAGCTTGGGCTTGGCTTCTATTATTTTTGTCTGTTAAATTTCTCTTTCCAAAACTCATTTCCGCAGTATTATGGTAAGCTAATTATCAATTAGTCCTACATATTTACATTAATGTACCCCCTTCTGATCAAAACCATTGATTGATTGAAATTGCAGTTTAAGGGCCGCTTCCCGTACGGATTTCGCAGCCCAAGATCAAAACCATGCAAACATCCTTATTTTTGTTTCTAATTATGACAGTGATATATCACTCAGACACCCGCCGTGAAGTAATCCACACAGGTGTGAACAAGTTTTAGCAGGTTTTTTAAGTTTAAATTGGACTTTAAACCGACTTGATGAAAACAAATTTAGTGTAATAGTTATCCAGAATAAACAGGAATTCGAGAAGGTCCCATCAGACAGATTAAAAATGTATTTGACAATAGAATTCAAGCAAAAAATAGGGATTAATTCATCAGATGTATAGCTGGACACATTTTGGCCGATTTCTAGCCTTTCATTTTTGTACGAAATCCGAGATTTAAACGTTTATTTCTCGAAAAGTATTCATGCTTTTTGAAATTTGGCATGCTTGTTACTTATAAGATGATCTAGTAAACTTTATCTCACTTTTTTGTAAGTTCGGATAAGTTTTTTAATTATTCAACTTTTAAGACAAACGACCGTAAAAAAATACATTTTTTTTCAATTTATTTTAGTAAAATAGCTATAAAAACAGAACCAGGCAAAAATAATAAAAAATGAGATGAGCTTTACTAGTTCGAATTGTCTCCTACCAAGATATGCTATCAAAGTTGAAACAAGACCAACAGTTTTCATGAAATTTCAATTGAAAAATGGACGCTATTGTTTTCATTTTAATTTGTTTAAATTGGAATATTTTCTACAGTGGCAGCGTCAGTTATACAAATCATATAGTTGGAATCCCTACGATGTATGCTTTCATAAAATGTATAGTTTATTATGGTTATCATGTATATTTATTGATACAGACGACACATTGTCATGGGGTGCAAAAACTGCCTCTAAGGGGATAGCTATCCTTAACTGGTTTTCTCTAATTATATATCGAAACATTGGCGAGATTAGAAAAGTTGAATCCATCTTTTTTCTTTATGTCCATAATTTCGACATGGCACTGATGGAGTGAACAAATGCAAGCGGCAACTTTATATAGACCTGTTCTTGGTTAATAATTGACCACAAGCTAGATTAATACATGCAAGTGTCAACTTCATGTACATTCGTTCTTGGATAAGAGTTGACCACTGGCAGCTAGTTGATAACCCTTACCCTAAGCCGAACAGAGTTTAACATGTGCGAAACATATTAAACATATACCATAATTAAACGTAACATTAAACGGGCGATGAGAAACGAAACCGGCGTACTGACAAGAAGTCATATTACCTCACCGACAAATATACAAACTGCATATTTCTAAAAAAAACATCACAAGAACCAAAAGTGACCCCTGTGATGAATATGCACGAGAGTTCAAAACAGGTATTACAGAGACTTCATTCCAGAAGTATTGGAAGTTTGATTTCTCGTTTTGCTCAACTAGTATCCAACCACAAAGTGTTAAAAGCTTGAGCTCTCTAGACTCAAGTGTGAAGAAGATATCGAAGCATAATCACCCCCACCCCCATTCCTTGTTTGTTTTTGTGTTACTTCGAGAGCATTGGGAGAAGGCATCATGCGACCTTATTCATTACCGTAGACGTCAATACCCCGTTCCAAGTAAGTCATGATCATGCATTCGTCGTCTTGAATGCACACATCACGCGAAAGCTAACAGGGTAACAATACACCGTTGGAAAATTACAACAAAAGGTCCACAAAAAATACTTCCATGGTGATAATAACGACATAGTGACACTAACATTGAATATAATCGGAATCGGATTGCTTTATTTGAATGATCCGTACACAGACTAAATATGTCTTAAATTTCATTACGTTAGGATCGGGGAGAAATAAAATGTTAGAACGTAATCACCCCTACCCCTATTTCGGCTTCATATTTCTCATGCTCTGGTGCCGTTGAACATGTTTATGTGGCATCCATGAAGTGCATATTAGATGGTTACACCAGGCCTAGAATTAACAAAGAGAGGATTACCTTTCACACATAGAAATCTAGCAGAACGCAAAAAGAGTTTCTGCAACTGCAAAACAAAAAATTGAGTCACATTTCTAAAAAACAATCGAGGAAAAATGTACCCTCCAAGTTATGACATCATCTTGACGTAAAAAACGTTAAAGGCGTAAGTTGAATTACGTTATCTAATAGAACATTATTCAGAGGTCAGGTATGAGAAGTTACAGAAAGTTTAGTGCAAGAATAAAACAGATATACGTTCATAAATACCCCTACCCCCATCTTAGAGTTAACTTTGTCTTGTTCAGACAGCAATGAAGAAATGCATGCTGTGACCTTAGGCACCACCGTAGATGCCTACATCAGGTCTAGAACTGACCAGCAGATGATACTCGCTCATAAACAGTGATCAAACTAAATCTACGCGGGGGTGCTACGATCACCTCATTTAGACCCCTTTTTGCGATTTGGCTACCGGACTATTATTAGACTGTCTTAAGAATAGGAGAGCAGTTTGCATGTGTTTCGCGACCGTTATTTTTCTCTGTTAAATTTCCCTTTCCAGAACTCATTTCCGCAGTATTTTGGAAAGCTAATTATCTAGAAGTCCTACTCATTTACATTAATCTATCCCCTTCTGATGAAAACCATGCAAACATCCGTATTTTTTGTTTTTCAACGCAGTGACAGTTCATTCAAGAGGCTCGGCTTACGAGATTTCTCGAAGACTTATAATGGATGACAACAGAACACGCATTGCTGAATATAGATTTTACTATAAATGCATCTACATTCCAGCTTACAACATTTGTGAACTCTACCGGTGTTAATATGACAGTGGATCTTATACTGTAACTTGGGAACCGTCAGACATTTTCTTTTATACTGCCCAAACAAACAAGTACATTAAAACTGACTCGTCAAACTTTCGGTGCATTTTAGACGTCCCGCTCAGTTATATGTCTCATCATTTAAACACGCACATCAAATTTTGGGATTCACAAAGTTCAATTCATTGTACTTACATAACTACACTATGCAGTGGCGTGGGAACGTAATTGAAAGTGTGGGCCCACTAGCACAGCCCATCAGGCGAGGGTACAGGAGCCGCGTCGGCCCCGGAAGCTCCGGGGTCCTACATCGCGGGGGATGCGTTCTGAGCGTTTTCCTGGAAATAAAACTGATCATACTGCATGCAAATTTATGGCTATATTTTCCCTATTTTTTTTCGTAATTATATGCACGCATCGATATTGAAAACATAGCACTTCATGCCTGCATCAATTTGACTTTCTAGTTATAACAGTATCATAAAAACAAAAACATTACAAAGAAAGATACAAAGATGGAAAAAACAAATAACGAAAATACTGTTATACGATCACTTTCTAAATGATAATTTTTTTAAAAATATATTTCTAGTTATATTCAAAACATACGAAACGATGACTTTTATTTCTTGGAAGGGAAATCAATATGCCTACCGATACGATTCATTCCCACAAAGAAAATACAAGGAAATCCTCACAGCCCAACAGGTGAGGAACAAGGAGTCGCGGAAGTCGCGGAAGTCCCGGAAGCCCAGAACTCCGGAGATGCCTTCTAAGTGTTATCCCGGAAATAAATTCGAACATAATGTATGCAGATTTATGGTTCTATTTTCACGTTTGTTTCGCATTTATAAGCACGCATCGATATTGAAAAAAATCATATTTATTGCTTGATTCCATTTGTCTTTCTAGCTATATTTAACACATAAAGAAAAAAACACATAAAAACACGATGACCTTTACATCATTCATAATCAAGCCGTCTTCCATTAGAGAATATCCGCGTCCATAATCTAAAGACCTATTCCATATTCCATATAACAGTATTAGCACCAAATTCAAAAAGACAATCATACTATACATAAACATAGGCTTGTTTCCACCAAGAGAGAAGCGGTCAACAGTTTTCAATGATGCCGGCAAGACATCATGATGTTCCAAAGATATCAAATCCGTATCGCTGATAAGTATTCTTAATCCATAATATTCGTTGTAAAGTCGTCATCTAAAGAATGATGTATCTCAGTCACGCTTTGATTGTGCCTGTTCATATGAGTACCATGAGGATCTTGAAGTACATGGGTTAATACGACCCCTAGCCCCGGGTTAAGCGGAATTAGACACAAGTTACGAAACGTAGCGCCATAGATCTTGCACGCTACGTTCGTATTTTGCTATCAGCATGCGATATGTATCGCCAAATTTGAGAAACTTTGAGTCGAGGCACTTGGTGGAATAGCCCTGTTTTATAAGTTTCTCCAACAATGTTTTGTGACGTTGATTAAATTCATCACATTTAACGCAGGATCTAGCAAATGCTACTAAGCGATATATGTATACGCCATGTGCAGGTCCCACTGGAATATTACTATCGAGAAAGGGGTAGTTTACGATGTCGAAATTGTAATCATCTCTTTTGTCATAAAGTCGACGAGAGAGAATGCCCGCTTCATTTTTATAGAGATAGAGATCTAAATAGGATGTGCCTGTAGGGCTATCTGTAGTTTCCTTCAAGTCCAGTGAAGGTGGATATATATCCTTCACTGCGTCATTTATATAGCGATTATCCACACCGAGAAGATCGTCTATATAGCGTTTGGTGAATAAGAAGGAACGGGCTTTGAATGGATCGGTTTTTGAAAGCGCCTGCATATTCATAAGAGAACAGATACAGGTCAGCCAACAGGGATGCACAATTATTACCCACTGGAATACCTATATGCTGCTGATATATTGCGTTGCCAAATTTCACATAGATATTTTTAATGAGAAATTCAAGCAACTCTATCAACAAAGAAACATCCCATGGATGATATCTCTTGTATGTAGTCAAGCTAAAGAATTCTTTATGGCTTCCGGCGTTAATATATCTTGAACACAGATACTATTAATGAACTTATACGGTAAATAAGGTCCTGGTGAGGGATTGTAGTATAGAGAGTCGAGAAATCCCATGTGGATACATGTCTGTACGGTATGTGACCTTTAGCATCAAGTTCTTCCGTAAGACATTTTGAGTTTTTCAATATCCACATACATTCAACGCCAGAGTTCTGAGAAATAGTGGCGCAATACCTTTCCCAAAAAGCTTTTACCTCCTAAAGGGCCCTCGTCAATAGGGTTGAAAGAAGCTTGGTGATGCAGCTTCTAGAACCAGCTATGAATCTAGATTTGTATGGTGATTTATGCATTTTGGGAGTCCAGTTTATTAATGATATGTCTTTATGATTGGTTGGAAGACAAATACCTCTTTCCCTGAGAAACTTTTTGCGATTGTTAAATAAATCTTCCAGAGTAAATGCAGTTTGGGAGTAAGTAGACGTATTTGATGAAGATATGTCTACACCCAATTCTTTAACCAGCACCTGGTAACAGTAATATTTACATATTAATATTATATTATTCAGAGCTTTGTCTGCTGGGACTATGACGAATTTACTGTGGAGATTTGCTAGATTTTCTCAGTACTTGTTTTGCTTGGGGAAGAGTAATTCTGTCAATATGGCGGATTGTTTCAACGATATTGCTCTTGGTGAGGTCCAGCCAATCAGCGAGTACTGTAGGTTCAACTTTTTCTCGCTTAGACCAATCAATAACGAACTGTTCTAATGCAGACAGGACTATCTTCTGGTCGGCCTTCAGATTCAATATGATACGGATTCAGTTATACAAAGCTAAAATAAGTGATCCTCACAGCCTGACAGGCGAGGGTACAGGGGCCGCCTAGACCCCGGAAGCTCCGGAATCTCTGATTGCCGGAGATGCGTTTCACGCGTTTTCCTGGAAATAAATCTAAACAATGTATAGAGATTTACGGTTCTATGTTCACATTTGTTTCGCATGAACACGGATCGATATTGAAGAATACGCCCGACTCCATTTGACTTCCTGGTTTAACACAAACAATACAGGCCTATAACACACTACTACACGTCCCGGCACTCTAGCTGTATTTTCTTGTGGGAACATGGTCAGCTAGATATTGGACCCCCTCTAAACCAAAAGTGAACCCCCTCCCACCCGCTTCCAACGCCACTGCAATGTTAAACCATACAATTTGAAACTTATATAACTGTTTCTCACGAATAACTGTGTTCGCAAATGTTCAAATAACTGACCTAAAGGGTCATGAAATAGAATCTCGGAAATAGTTTTGTCACCAACAAGCGGCACTCGAAATTAAACACAGTTAAAATACGACCTCTAGTTTGCATGCACAGATTATATAAAATTGCTGGGATAAGTATGGTGACTAAGAACTCTACCTTTAAGTGAAAGTATGGTGACTAAGAAATCACTATTTTACATATCTTCCACCAACGAAAGATGGATGACACTCTCGGAGAGAGTTCATTCATCTCAGAATAGAAAACCAAAAGGCATAATTCATTAAAATGATATCCAAAGTTCAGAGAATATAGTCCGTTAACAATAGCTAAGTTTGTTATCCGCAATATCAGTCAAATATCGTAAGCAGTTATTCAATTACCAGACACCATGTTCCTAGTGTAAGATCATACTGCCATATTTACCCAAATGTTATCAATGAAAATACTCTAGGTATGTGATACAACATGCCAGTCACCCAACAAGTGTGGGCATGTCAAAATAATGTGCACAAAACATAACACAAAGTTAAAACAATTGCTGGAAAATCCTTCAAGTACCGCAGCTTGAAATCCAACATGATTTTGTCAAAACAAAACAAAATACATGTAGAACAGCAGAGAAATACATTAAAATGAATGCAATAAGAGGAGAGAACGAAATGGTGCTAGAAACCGCACGAGTGATCAGTTCAGCAGCCACCAATACACCAGAACTTGACCTCAAGTGAGAGTCATGAAAGAAAGAAAAAAAACAAAAACATTACAAAGGAGGATACAAAGATGGAAAACATAGTCACGTGGAGCAGTCTCCGGAGAACTGTCCAGCGGCAGGTCATGCAGTACAATGTCACCGGAAGGAACAGGCTGACGTGCAATGAAGGTCCGCAAACAAAATTGAGAACAATATTGATACGGATTACAACGTATACAAAAGATATACAAAATCGCGACAATCGTGTCAAAATGTCACGTATGACACATCAATTGTCATATTCAATGCCTGTCAAGAAGTGGCATTCAAACGGGCAATAATTCCGGTAAAATTCAAGAGGTTGGGAATGGCAATTCTCGTCATGTAAATCTTATCTGACAAAATTGCGAATTCTTCAGAATAGAGAGTATTAGACTCTATGTTCCAGCTTTCACCAATAGAAACACACTTATTCCGAAATAAAATTACCATACCATTTCAGTGCAAGAAAAAAAAAATCAAAATAACGTTAGTAGAAAGGATTTACGTGAGGAAACTCTATTAGTTATGACAAAATAGCTCTGCACAAATGACAACGCTCATTATCCAATTCATACCACTGCATGGTATCTCAACATTGTTGCAACAAAAATATTTAAACACAATTATCCTGTGGTTATGTCTCAAACAGTTATCACGATGTATCAGATTTCTCTAGCATGATCAGTGCTAATTCAAAGCTCATCCCGAAAGGTTAATATTAGAATCTTATGTTACTTATTATGAAAGCTCGAAGTTTCACGGTTGACATGGGCACAATATGAACTGCACTTAAGGAAGTTGAAACCAATTCGTCAGCCAACATCTTAGACTTTTATCTGAGCATCCAAACAATAATAATAAAAATTCATGATGACACAGAAAACAAATAACCACATTTTCACAAATATCCTTGCTTCTATAACCTAACCGGGGATTGTGGGGGCTCATCATCCGACACCAACCAGGCTTCCATAGCCTGTACCAAGCATGTATATGCTACAACCACTAGTCCGTGCATGTACTCAGTGCTTCAAGGACCTATCAAGATACGCGACAATCTTAGTTTCATTTAGCCAAAATGCGTTAGGTGTTTAACTTACGAGCCACACACGCTATTATGGAAACTGATCGCGATAAATGTCCTAATAAAAAAATCCTTGTGAAACCACATCAAAAGGTTTTCATTCCAAAGTTCAAAGGCTAGATATACCAATCTGCAAATCACTAAATTTACCAGTCACAAAGAAGTTCATGCAATCTACCAGTTTCACCATTGATTTATAAACTTCACTGGGCATGCAGCATTATCGATAATAAACAAAACAAAAGGTGCACAATATACGAAAGATGCCAACAGTGCATATAAGGCATTATCGTTCAAGGGAGAGAGAGAAAATTAAGGTTGGACCTCGCGTTCAATACATGTTATCGACCTGTCTGAGGATTCAGTCCAGAATGTTACAAGCATGTTATGAGAATACAATGTCTCAGAGGTCGTTAGGGCATTACCCATTGCTGTAAATTACAAACCGTTCCTCACACGCACTATTGTCGACCAGTGGGAAAGTCACAACGTCAGATATAAAGTTCAGGAAAGTCTAAGGCTCTGTTAAGCAAAGCGAATCAAACTGTACCTGTTGATACTGTTTCCTGGAATGGACTCGTTCCAGAGGTTTCTGGCACACGATGTCACGTCCCCAAGGAAGATGAGAAACATGTCGCTGCCATAGGAAGATGTTCATCATCTCGGTGATGAAATCGACCCGAACAGCGGGCTGGAATTCCGTCCAGTCAGAATCACAAGGCAGTTGAAGAAGATCTCACACGAGGTAGAATTGAAGAGAATTGCGAAAGTCATCACGATCAAGGCACAGGAACCAAACACGTTCTCTAGTCACCATCCGGGGGACCACCCGGGGGACCACCTCATGCAAGAAGATGAGAGCGGGATGTGTGACACCAGGAAAAATAGTCATGTGGCAGACCTGATGTACAGGATGAAGGAAGAACCGGCTCACTCACAAATGCTGAGCTGGACCACCGCTCGTTGACAGATGCGGAACCGCTCCACTTTGCGACACCCAGAAGACAAACTTTAAGACACTTGTGCAAGAGTTCAGACGATCTTTGCTGTATTTGTGCCCGTCCACACGAGCTGACGTGAAGAACTGGCGTGTCTCACGGACGAGATCAGACAAGACTTCCGAATGATGAAGACAAAATTATAAAAAAAATGATGAAGGACCATGGGCTCACCGCACCGACCGCAGAAAAAGGAAGAGGGAAGACGGAGGATCCAGGACCGGAGAGCAACGTGATCAATCATCGAGACGGGTCGTCAAAGGCTGTCAGCAGCTCGTGGACTGGTCCTCGCGAATGGAAGCGAGGCTATCACCACCGGTACAGCGCCTAAGAAGCTGGAAAACGTAAACGTGGAAATGTCTAGATTCTGCCGTTCATCAATGTTCATTTTGGAATTTTTTTTTATCCTGGCAAGCTCGCCATTATGGAATTTTCCGTCCTCAAGACGGCAAGGGCTTGTGCGCGATCTTAACCCTACCTAGCCTGGGGGAGGACTTTCCGCCCCTCTGTTGGTTTCTTGCTCGTATTTCCGGAACGACAAAAAATTGAGAGCTGAAACTCCGTGACTTTTTAGATTATCATATTCGGGTCATTTTGAGCCTATTTGCTTAACCCCATAGCAGAGGATCATGGGCAAGTTCAAAATGGCGGTCATGTGGTGGTACCAGAAAAGTGATGTTTTCGCCAAATTTCTTCAAAAATTACGCAAAAATTCAGCATGTTGATTCAACGAGATTCATTGCATTTTACTGAAACATATGTCTTAGCATCACCAAAAAACACCCCCTGATTTGTTCCCCCTCCCTCCCTTCCCCCATTAACCCTACCAGGCCTGGGGAAGTGAGGCCAAACTACCCCCCTATCAAACTTTCGGCGATATTCCCGGAACGTCAACAAATGGAAAGCTGGAACTTCGGGACATTATAGATTATCATATTGGGGTCATTTTGAGCCTATCTACATAACCTCATGAACAGGGGATCATGAGTAAATTCAAAATGGCGGCCATATGGGGTACCATAAAAGTGATGTTTTCGTCACATTTCTTCAAAATGTTTGCTTTTCTGTACGGAAAAGTCGGTAAAACTTATTTTATTTCATATCACATTATTATTTACTAATTTACCATGCAGTTTTTGCGAAGAGAAAAAAATAAAAATTTTGGAAGATTTTGACCGAAAAATCGTCCAAAAATGCTCTTTTTGAAAATGACGTCACAGTGATGTCACCATGGCGGCCATCTTGGACCTTTTTACATTTTCTTGTAGAGCTTGGTTCAAAGATATGATGTGGTAAATGTCAGCCCTCTAGCCTTAACCATGGCGATAATATAAAGGGGGGACACTTCCCCCCCAAGCTGCGGTACACCCCAGATCGCCCAGGCTCCATACCTAAAATATCAGCTCTAAGTGTACTGCAACATCTGGAGGAACTCGATCCCGCTGAAGCTACAGGCACTGATTATATCAGTGCTCGTCTACTGAAGATATCTGCTGTAGTGATAACCCCTTCATTAGTGAATATACTAAATATGAGTATTGTATCTGGGAAATTCCCAATTGCTTGAAAAACTGCTCGTGTGGCTCCAGTCTACAAGGGGGGAAACAGAGACGACAAAAACAACTACTGGCCTGTTTCCATTTTGTGTACCCTCAGTAAGATTATTGAACGTCACGTACACGACGCTTTCTACGGATATCTCATGGATAATGGATTACTGTATCGGGCACAATCTGGATTTCGCTCGTTTCACTCCTGTGAGACAGCGCTAAATCGACTTGTGAATTTGTGGACAGAAAATATGGACCAAGATCTTTAAATGGAATCGTCCTCCTGGATCTAAGAAAGGCATTTGACATGATTGGCCTGGACGTTCTTATATCCAACTAAAACTGTATAGGTGCGACAAAAACACCATAAATTTAGGTTTAGGACCTATCTCTTCAACAGAAAATAATATGTGTAATTTAAGGAAGAAATTTCAAACACTATCACTGTGACCCATGGGGTACCCCAGGGCAGTATATTGGGACCGTTACTATTCATAAATTTTATGAATGACCTGCCCCTAAATAAAATAACTCTGACGTTGATATGTTTGCCGATGACATCACCATATGTGCTAGTGACACAGAACTCGACCGATGGGAAACCAAAATGAACTGTTCAGTGGAAAATGTTGGACTGTGGTGTAGAGACAACAGAATGGTTATCAACGCCGAAAAAACGAAAGTAATGCTAATTACTACCGAGCAAAAACTCAGCAAGTTATCGAAGCGAAGCTTACATGTTGGATACGATAACACCATTCGTGAATATGTTGACTCGGATAAACTCTTGCGTGCTATTATCGACCAGAACCTCAACTGGAAAGACCATGTGAATAATGTTGCAGAAATAATCAGCAGAAATATTGCCCTACTACGTAGAATTGAACGATTTTTACCTTGCCAGACGCGAATTATGTTTTATAGAACCCCATCTGGATTACTGTAGTACAATATGGGGAAATTCATGTCATGATGGCCGCATCCTTTTGCTACAGAAACTGACCCTCAGGCTGATAATTGATGCACCAAGAAGAACGTCATCTGCACCACTCTTCAATACTTGCCGGGTAATGAGAATACAGGAGAGAGTCAGATATAGAATATAGCCTTGTGTTCAAGGCACTGGACAATTTGACCCCTGTGTACATAACAGAAATGTTCAAAAAAGTTTAAGATGTTTTAACAAGACGGGCACGGCTTAGTAGTCAAATAGATTCACTGTATGTACCTAGGGTAAAATTCACTGCTACGTCAAGAGCTCTAAGGCACAATGGTACAAAGATATTGTACCCACTTCTAGTCTGGTGTGGTTTTAGATGTAATCCCTCTGGATCTTATATATATATATATATCTCTGTTTTGTTTTTAAATATCGTTATTATCTACCGAACTGCCTATTCTTACCTGTATTTTATCACTTTTGTACATATGCACTGTTATACCTCTGCACATACAGGGGGCCCTGAGGTATATTAGCCTCGTTCTAACCAGGTTATCTTTGGATTGTAAACCCTCTATAAGCAAAGTTTATAATTATTATTATTATTATTATTATTATTATTATTATTATTAGATAGGGTTAAGATATTGTAACGCAAGGTTGCATGTTGACTCGGGTGATGGTCTCCATAAAACCCATTCCAGAAATATAGATTTCAAAGGCTCGGCTTACGAGATTTCTCGAAGACTTATAACGGATGACAACAGAACACGCATTGCTGAATATAGTTTTTACTAAATACATCTTCATTCCAGCTTGCAACATTTGTGAACTCTACCGATGGCAATATGACATTGGATCTTATACTGTAACTTGGGAACCGTCAGACATTCCCTTTTATACTGCCCTAACAAACAAGTACATAATAACTGACTCGTCAAACCTTTGGTGCAGTTTAGACGTCCCGCTCAGCTATATGTCTCATTATCTAAACACGCACATAACATTTCGGGATTCACAAAGATCAATTCATTATACTTACATAACTACACCATGTTAAACCATTCAATTTTAAACTTATATAACTGTTTCGCACGAATAGCTGTGTTCGCAAATGTTCACAATAACTGCCCTAAAGGGTCCTGTAATAGAATCTCGGAAATAGTTTTGTCACCAACACGCGGGACTGGAAATTAAACACAGTTTACGACCTCTAGATTGCATTTACAGATTATATAACATTGCTGGGATAAGTATGGTGGCTAAGAAGTCTACCATTACGTGAAAGTATGGTGGCTAAGAAATCAGCATTTCGCAATCTGTCCTCAGAATCCCTTGTTACTCTGCAGGTGGAGAAGTACACATAGTGAAACCATGCAGCATAAAGCTTCTTATGGCATGTAACAGGGGGTGACTTGAAGAGACTTACCTGTAATTTCTACTACAGTCGTTGCACGTTTTCTTTGGGGAGTTGGGGGAAAGATGATAGGTCACTGGGACATGCGTTCAGTTTTGCAATGTTGAGATATGTGGAGAACGGTGTAGTTCCAGGTTGATTTGATTTGCCTATATCTTAGCTTCGTGATGTGGCATGGATGGGAAGCCCAAAACATCTTGGGATTTGAGGCCCGGTGTGGTAGTGCCATTCTACAGGCTCTTTATCAGACTTGATTCATGCGAACCTGTAATTATTGCTCATGTGAACTGACGTATGCTCAAAATGTCTATGGACCTCTATAAGTTACCATTTATTATCGCAATAATTTGATCCAACAGAACCCTTGGCGTTTTCGTCTGTGCAGAGCATAGGATTCACATTCCTGATTTAAAGGATTCGTATACTAAATGAGGTTGTGGTAGGGCCCTTCATCAAACACGTTAATTGGTATTGTAAAGTAATCGAAGAGCACATTGTATTACGGAAGATGCGTGTCGCACGAGTAGCATAATTTTAAAACCTCATTTTAATTAGTTTGGCTGATATCAAACTTCTTTTGAATCATTGTGGGCTTTTGAGTTATAGAAAATTATGTTTGCGTTATTTTGCTACAGCTGGGAAGGTCTAGACCATCTGCTTTCTACAGCTAGTCTGGCTGTGCGCAGTAGTTATGAACGGGAGTCGATCTCCCGTGATAGGCCGAGATGGTGTCCAGAGAGCTCATGTAGTACTTTTGATGATGGATTTTGTTTTCATATAATTTATTTGTTAAATATATGTACGAGTTGTAGAAACATTTCAGTATTGAATTGAAATAAATTGTATTTAAATCCTTCAATTGGACTGTTCTCTCGTGTATTGAAAGACTGCCGTGTGGTGCTGCGAACCGCCCCTAAACAGAACTGGGTTCAACCGCAGACCAGGGCTGGAGATTGCAGAAGTTACTTATTCCATTGTCGAAGACTTGTTCATGTATTCTAAAACTGCAATTGTTGATCTGATTGTAACGCCCAAAAGGAATTTGAAAAGAACATGAATTTAGCTGATAATGTCTTATGTTGAAATGGTTTACACGCTTTCGTTCAGGCTAATAGTTGATTTGCACAATACAGCCAATGGACAAAACATAAGTTCCAGAACTCAACGTTGATTGGCTCACTCAGACAGAAAGGTGTGAAATGGACAAAAATCGAAGTGGTAATCAAGGTAGCTGCTTGACTGCATTGTGTAGTGCAAGTCCCTCGTTGTATCTCCAAATTAGTATATCAATAAATCTTATTTACTTCAGCCCGGCATACTGCTTAACAGCAACAATAGCAGAACAGCAGATGAGCAAATAAATATGGATAAAATATAATTTGCTATCAATTTTCAAGGCAGGAAAGAGCGCGAATCTCGTTAATCATGAATCAATGTACCGAGGTATAATACTTGATTAAATACATAAACAATGAAGCTTAAATGAAAACCTGCATTACCTGTAATCTGCCTGAAACATTTCTCTGTGTTTCACTAACTTGGATATTAATCATGGCCGGGTGCCCCAGTGGTCTCTTTTCACAATGCCATTGTGGTCTTTGCACTTGTCACACTTGGCACTCGTCATCCATTCGTAATAGTCTCCTAATCTCTATTTCCGAAACTTATGCGTAATAAATTAGCTGCGACTGATTATCATGTTGAATTTGGAACGGTCTCCATTTATCGTTTTTCCTTCAATCGCGAATTTTCTTTGGTTTTCTCGAAGAAATCCCGATCCTATCGGGAATTCATCAAGAGAATGTCAAGAAAATAAAATAAAAAACCCAAATGTTTTTCAAAATTCTCGATTGATTCTCTCGATATCGGTTTTTATTCGTTCTTTTTGACCCAGCGAGAATCAATCGTTTTTTTTTAATCGAGAGAATGTCGAGAAATTTTGATCGAGAAAGCGTCGAGAGAATATCGCGAAACCATCGAGAGGCGAATGAATACAATGACGTAATTATCAGGCTAACACCTGTTTACGCCGCTGTGCGTGAATGCGCTATAACGTATAGGTCAGAATAAAAATGAACTATTGCCGGTGCTTTAGAATGAACATGAGGCAGCACCTAAAAGGTGCAACAACCCCTCAGCCAGACAGTTTTAGTCAGTGCATATTGGTACACAATGAATGGAAATTGCATATATAAAAGCCTGAAAAATTTGGTTGAATGCAGAAGATGCTTTAGCAGTGACTTGTAAACGATTAAAATATGATAAATTCAGTGTGGGATGTTGGATGCATTGGAGAACTATAATAAATAATTTGACATATCACGTGCGAAAAATATGGCGGAAGAACAAAACTATTCTGAACAAAAACAAAAGGCTTCAAGCCATTCTTGCTTTGAACCCTAATAATAATCTGAACAACAATAAAAGTCTTCCGATTTTCATTGGGAGCCAAGTAATACAGAGTTTTTGATAGGAATACGGAGCTGCGCATCTAAAACCCCTCGGCTCTGGGTGCCAGCCATACACAATCTAATAAATGTGAACCATACTACTTTGAAAACATCAGGAACATCAAGCAGTCAAGTGACAAATATACAGATTATCAAAAAACTTGCAATCAGAAATGACCGCAAAGTGTTCTGTCCAATCAGAGATACCGGCAGTCATTACTTGTCTCTTGATCTATCTATGATGTATACCAAGCATCACACTGAACACTTGGACAGTATCAAAGGATATATAGATCAACAATGATTTTACATCAATTGAAAACGGCTGCCACGGTTTCCATCCAATCAGAGAAAATGGTTTAGTCATTCATTTTTAGTCTCTTGATGTATTGATGATGTATGCACAGTCTTGCATGAAACACTTGAACAGTACCAGAGGTATAGATTTTGCATAAATTAAAAATGGCCGGCCATCCTTCCCGTCTCTCAGAAGAACTGATGTGGTTATTCATTGTAAGTCTCTTGTTACATCGATGCTGTATACCAAGTTTCGTATAGAACACTTCAATGGTATCAGAGAAATACATCATTAAAGATTCTGCATAAATTAAAGATGGCCGCCAAGGGTTTCGCATAATCAGGGAAACTGGTTTGGTCATTCCTTTAAAGTTTCTTGATGTATCGATAATCTAAACCAAGATTTACACTGAACAGCGAAATGGTTTCCGAGATACACACGATTCATGGTTTCGCATAAATTAAAGATGGCCGCCGAAGTTTCCACCCAATCGGGTCCAGATTCAATAGGTTTCTGGGTCGCGAGCATATGGAAGTGCACGGCAAGTTTGATGTGCCTAGAGTAAGTCGTTCTAAAGATATTTTGGTAACAAGAAAGCTGTGACAGTTTCGCATAAATTAAAGATGGTCGCCAAAGTGTTTAACCAATCGGGTCCAGATTCAAAAGGCTTGTGGTTGACCACCCAACAATCCTGCATGCCAAATTTGAAGTCTCTAGAAGCAACGGCTTGGCTTCAAGACCGGTCACAAGAATTGTTGACGAATTTTCCGTGATGTTGCCATGGAAACCGCAAAGTTCGTCACAAATTAACCAAATTCGATAGGCTTGTGGTTGACCACCCAACAATCCTGTATACCAAATTTGATGTCTCTACAAGCAACGGTTTGACTTCTAGGCCGGTCACAAGAATTGTTGACGACCGGACGACCTGACGTACATGCCGACGACAAGACCCCGCAGCCTAATAGGCTGAGGGGTAGAAACTAACGTATTTTGTCAGTTGTTATTTTTAAGAACTAAGTAGGAAATGAATATAGTTAGCATTGGTTAGTGTTAGTTTGCCAAATTATTCAACGTAAGCAGATCAGTTCGGATTAGCTTGAAGTTGAACATCCGACTTCCCCGTACGACCCATAGCAGTATTTACGGCAATACGGTAATTTAAACCACATGTTATCGCTGGCAGTTTATCTTTTATATTTATAGGAAATGATCAGCAATGAAATCTTTTTGACGTATTTAGGTCACAACAGTAAGTCGTGTAGAAAGGACAAAGAGAGTTGAGCCTACAGTGGAAGTTCAATTTTGCCGATAATAAATGATTACTATCCAGACTTTTCTGATCTTCCGCGAAAGAATAATATGTACTTCATACACATCAAAAGGAATAAACACATATCGTTTCATGATATTTGACCACGGAATGACTGGTCTATGGTTCAACGAGCAATTTACGGCATTTGGACAAATATGACCAACGTCAATAACTTAAACGGTCTTATAATGTCTTATATGTCTGTATTGTATTGCTTTTAGCCCTGGGGCATAAATGTGCAAATAAATCATATCTATCTAAATGAAAAAAATTGTGTGATTTAAAGAAAAATTATATTTCTTGAATGAACATATATGATATTATATAACACGAAAGCACTTTCTGTGTTACCGATGAAAAGCTATTTTATAATCTTTCTTTTTCATGAGAAAACAATATGAATTCAGTGTTTAGTGGGCTATATTTCTCGATATTTTCAAATACCGGTATTAAGAAAGAAATGCCGCGCTACCTGGGGATGGGCAATGTAATTCCCTGAAAGCTCGTAAATACAGTCAGGATGTACTTGTACAAAATTGTATCCGTCGTCATTCTGTATTCTCCCGTAGGCATATACTTACTTGCTAGTACATAGAGGGAAGCTGCATGGGTACTGGACTGACAGTTTCCGCTGTCATGTGTTGTTGTTGTTGTTGTCGTCATCGTCGTCCAAATAGCGATTTCTCGTATCACAGTTGTCGTGTACGCTACCAATGTAAACTGAATTGCCTGACTGACTCCTTCCTACACAACTACTTCAAGAATTTGACATACAAACACAACTTGGCTGGTTGGGACACAATAATTATAAACTGTACTGTGACGTTCTCGCTAAACTGACGACTTAGCAAAGATTCCCGCGGCTAAACGATGTAGCCTGGTTCCCTAGCTTACTTGTACAGGTAGGCAATGTGATAGTAAATTAGGGTACCAGGCTAGGCGAAGTCAATAGCGGCAATACTTCCATCGGTTTTTAATCGTTTTTTGTCCACTGAGAAAATTCTCGAAGGTTTCTCGACTGATTCTCGATATCGTTTTTCATTCGAGAAATTTCTCTCGAATAAAAACCGATCAAAATAACGAAAGAAAATCGACTTCGCCAATCTTTCGAGTTTTCTGAAAAAAATTCTCCATTCCCTCCCACCTTTGGAAATCTCGATATCGAGAAAAAAATACAGATTTCTCGACGAAAAAACAAACGATTTTTCGATAGGGTTCCTTACTTATAGCATTTACTTCTGACATCGTGTGAAAATATAAAACAGTTTTTTTCCCGTAACTCTGATGATATCACAATTAGGGCTCATTTTACCCTTCTGTGTGTCCTGTCAGAGGTTCTCTCCGGCTAAACTGGCTTCCTCCACAAACAAAACTGGCTGTCACCATATGAGGGAAATAACCTCGAATGAGATATTAAGCCAAATCCCCCCTGTGTGTCATATTATACATGTATTTATGCGAGCTTATGATCAGGTTGGTGCTCTGAACTACTATGGGACATTAAGGGCCATTTATTATGGGGTGTTATTTTTGGTAGTTAAGTCCTAATTGTGGCAGATTTTGTTCTCCAAAATTTCAAGCTAAATGACATTTAAGGAAACTCCCAAAAATGACCCCTTCATTATTAAAATCCTGCTGTACAATTATCTAACATTAAGTATGGGTACATATATCACATATATGTATATAACTGCAAACTTTATATAAACTGCAGAGTTTATATTGTCCCATAGTATTTCATTTCAATTGTTTTAAATCATCATTTTTTATATTGTCACTACTAGTTTGATGGTTGCTTATCCTGTTGAATCAACAACATCTCTCATTAACTGCCCCTCAATTCTGAAGTTAATTTAATCGGTCATCAGGCATTTTCAGTAGCAGTGAGCCTATTGGAAACAAGCAGCCAGAGGATGCTAGGTCCCCCGCCGAAATGGCAGCAATATTTTTTAGCATTGTTGGTCTCAGGGGATATACATGAGGGAGGCAACTGCTGCTTCATAGGCGTTGGATGTGGAAGGGTCTTTCTGCCTTCCCAAGTTTTAAGATCAACTCAGAACGATTGACTGAAAGTTGATTGCTTCTGTGATATAGTTTCCATGCAGTGAAGCACCGAGAAGCATCCCCAAGTGATAACTGGTGGCAAATTTAAAATTTGGTTTCCGGGCAACAGGTTGATGCCTTCAGCTTCTCGTCAAATTTGGTTTGCAGATAATGCCTTGAGATGTCGCCACCTGTAGGTGCAAGTGAGCGAAATGCAATCCAAAGCATCATCTCATGGCATGGTAGCCTACATGTATTATCCTATAGTATCTTCTACAGGGGCCCAATGATCGGCTGATGCAGCAACAACACCATTTTCCCAGTTAGACGGCAGATTTTGAAATCAAAAACGAGGCCGCGCTATGTCATCAGTCAACTGAGACACTCGCGTGGTTGTGTATGAAGATTGCGGTAGGTCTTATCTAATAGTGATCCAATGAAAATGCTCGTATTAGTTTAAAATGGCGGGGTCGAATGACCAATCACTGAACGGGAGACAGCTGGAACAGTACGTTGACACTGTCTGTTAATACAGGGGGCGTCGGAAGCAAATTCAAAGTGGTACGGCCACTATCATTGCACTTTAGGTGAGGATCCAGGGGCCGCCCAGGCCCCAGATGCTCCTGGGGTCCAGATCGCCGAAGAAGCGTTCTGAGCGATTTCTGGCGTCAATCAAAATCACTCTGCATTGAAGTGTATTTTTAGTTCTTTCCTAACCCTTTTACCATGAAAACGCAATCGATGGTTTTCTGCGATGCTGAATTACAAAAAAAACTGTGTATAGCATAGTACTTTATCCTAGGCACATCGTGTAGAAGTAACCGAGATGATGCATCGATAAATGTATACCAAATTTTACATTGAGCATTTGAACAGTGTCAGAGATAGAGATCATTAATGATTTTACATAAATTAAAGATGGTTGCCCATCCTTCCCGTCACTCAGGGGAACTAATGTGGTTATTCATTAATGCAAGTCTCTTCATACATCGATGCTGTAAATCAAGTTTCGTATAGAACATTTGAATGGTATCAGAGATAAACATCATTAAAGATTTTGAATAAATTAAAGATGGCCGCCAAGATTTCCGCCCAATCAGAGAAACCAGATCTGTCATTCATCGTAAGTCTCTTGATGCATCAATGATGTATACCAAATTTTACACTGAGCACTCCAACGGAATCAGATATAGAGATCAATAATGATTTTGCCTAAATTAAAGATCGCCACCAAGGTTTTCAGTCAATCAGGTCCCGATTCAAAGTATCTGGATGTATCGATGATATATACCAACCTTCATATAAAACAATTGAATGGTAACCGAGATATGTAAGCTATCATTATCGATTTCGCATGAATTAAAGATGGCCTCCAGGGTTCCCAGCTGATCAGAAAAGCCTGTTTGGTAATTCGTTGAAAGTTGCTTGATGTATCGATGATGTATGTCAAATTTCGTATTGAACAGTTGAATGGTTTCCGAGATATGGATCATTATCCATTTTGCTGCTAAGGTTCCCACCCAATCAGGTCCCAATTATATAGGCTTCTGGTCCTTGACTAGGTAAATAAGCATACCAAATTTGGAATTCATCAGCGGAACAGTTTTCCGGCTATCTCTCTCACGAACGGACGTACGGACAGACGACGTACAAGATGATGACAATACCCCATGGCCAAAATTGACCGAGGGGAAAAAACATGGGTCTGTGCCTGATAAATTTTAAGCCTTTTGGGGTTGCAACTCATTCATAGAAAGCTCCCTGTACATGAACAACTGCACTGACAACTGCATGCCATCATCTGTCAGTCTGAAGACCGGCAAGGTTGAATTCAGTTCAATTCAGGAAATTGATCATATGCACAGTGTGCACCCAAACATTAGGAACACAGTTGTAATTAATATAGTAATTTACATGTGTGGACACAAATGATTCGTGCAGAAGCTTCAGGGTAAATCATATGATGTGCAATGCAATTATTTGTTAGCAAAATTGAAGGAAATGTTGTCCTTCGTTTAAGATGACACGAAATTAAAAAATCAGGGATTCAGTACTGCGGGGATTTCCCCGCCAGTTATTTCACATTATACTTCTGAAATAAAATATGGTTCATGCAAAAGCTTTAGGGTAAATCATATGATGTGGAATAGAATGATTTCATATAGCAAAATTGAAGGCCCATTTTGACTGGAACGGACAAGAAGAAGAGAAACTCAGTGGTGCCACCTTCAGGCAGATGTTGCTGAAATGCAATACGGACTGGCGTCCTGTTGCAAGGAATGCGTATTCCGAATTTCGGAATAATCCAACACAGCATTAGGAAGTTATCGCTTCGAACAGATGTACACGGAAAAAAAATCTATTTTGACCCAGTGGCGCCACCTTCAGGCCGATGTTGCTGAAATGCAATACGGACTGGCCTCTTGTCGCAAGGAATGCGAATGCTGAATTTCGGAAGAATCCAACAAAGCGTTAGGAAGTTATCGCTTCGAACAGACATGCACGGACGTACACGAACATCCACGGACTCAAAGAAGCAAGAACCAGTGGCGCTACCTTCAGGCAGATGTTGCGGAAATGTAATACGGACTGGCGTCTTGTCACAAGGAATGCGTATTCTAATTTTGGAAGAATCCAACAAAACTTTAGGAAGTTATCACTTCGAACAGACATGCACGGACGTACACGGACATCCACGGATGCAAAGAAGCAAGAACTAGTGGCGCCACCTTCAGGCAGATGTTGCTGAAATGCAATACGGACTGGCCTCTTGTCGCAAGGAATGCATATTCCGAATTTCGGAAGAATCCAACAAAGCGTTAGGAAGTTATCACTTCGAACAGATGTACACGGATACGAAGGAGCAAGAACTAGTGGCGCCACCTTCAAGCAGATGTTGCTGAAATGCAATACGGACTGGTGTCTTGTCGCAAGGAATGCGTATGCCGAATTTCGGAAGAATCCAACTAAGCGTTAGAAAGTTATCGCTTCGAACAGACATGCACGGACGTACACGGACATCCACATACGCAAAGAAGCAAGAACTAGTGGCGCCACCTTCAGGCAAATGTTGCTGAAATGCAATACGGACTGGCGCCTTGCCGCAAGGAATGCATATTCCAAATTTCGAAAGAATCCAACAAAGCGTTAGGAAGTTATCGCTTCGAACAGACATGGGCGGACATCCACGGACACAAAGAAGCAAGAACCATTTTAAAGGCTATTAACAAAGGGGGACAAAAAGACTATTGCAAAGAGAGCCTGAAATGTTAAAAAAATCTCCAGCTAAAATTGCATGTCTGTATGCTAATTTCTGGATATTTTGAATTGCAAATTCTCTTTGCTGCATAATTTAACAGAGATAATATAACCTAGAGATCTAACATTTAGCTGCCATATAAACAGTTCTGCATAATACAAGCCCTGAGCTATATATAAAAATATAGGTGACCAAATTTGCTTAGTTAGTTGGACCGACGCAGTGGAATGTTAATTCGGGTACTATCTGTGCAGTGAGAGATATATTACATGTACGTGTGCATATATGTGTCTCTGTTGTTGGAAATGAATAATCAACGGAAACTGGGTGTTTATCACTACACTCGTAAATGTACCTGTCGCAATTTTATTGATTTTCGAACTTCCAGTAAAATTATAATTCTTTACATTAATTCCATCGTATTTACAGTTCTCGAGCTTCGTGCAAATTCAGAACATGCAAACATGGATTGATTCCATTGTGACATTTATGTTTTATATTTATGTGTTTATAAACATTAGTGTGTCATTTTAAGCTGAAAAAAATGGTTAGACAAACAAAAGTTACGTAGGTTAATCCCATAAAGTTTAAATTTGACGAGTCCTTAATAAACATGCACATGCCTATCAAATTTCCTTCATTTCTTCCTGTTTCTGTACATGCTTTTTTTTATTCCTCGTTGAACCCTGGTCGGGGAACCTACTATGCTGTTTGTTCATGTATGCGTATCACAAATCCTTCTTACCACGATAACTTGGAAAACATTCAGTAAATCCACTCGAAATTTCACTAAAGATATATTGGGAAAGTAGCTCCACAAAAAAACCCTGCAAAAATGTGTATGAAAGTTTGCCTACATCCTTTTATTTCTTCTGAATTTTAAATGGGTTTCGACGCAACGCTGTTCCCCGAGTGAGTATTGGGTTCATACTCCATGTAAAAATCACGAGACAATGCATACAATAGCCAAGTCTGGGGACAACAATATGTCTAGACTTGAGCCTTTTCAGCTGCACAAAGACCCAGACAATATCACCCTACATGAAGTATCTACCGAGTATTGTCTACTTGTGTTTTTGCACAGCCGATTCTAAGTTAATCCTATCTGGTATGGGCTATATGGGACCTGTCCAAGCCTGGGAAAAATTCGCTCCCTCCTATATATTTTCTTACCCCGTGAGCTAGGGAGCAGAAACTTACCACACTATATCCTTGAATCAAGCTCTATCGGAAGATGAAATACAAATTAAGATGGCCGTTTTGATGATGTCAATGTCAAGTCATTTTTAAAACAAACATTTTTGGGTCGATTTATCAGTGTCAGATTTTTCTATTTTTTATGCATGTAATGTGTTTTCTTCACAAAAAAACACGACAAATTAGCAAATAATAGTCTGGTGCGAAATAAATGTTTTTTTGTCCTTTCTTTTTCTCGCAGAAAAGCAGAAATTTTGAAGAAATATGACTAAAATATCACTTTTCTGGGACCCCACATTTACGCCATTTTGAATTTGCCTATGATCCTCTGCTCGGGGTATGCAAATAAGCACAAAATACTCCAATATGATAAACTACAAATAACAACACATATAAGGGAAGTCGGAAGAGGTGCCGACATACTGACTGCGTCACATGACTTCACAGAATAGTCTTCGGGTTAACCCTATCTGGCCTGGGCTTTTTGGGGCCTGTCCAGGCCTGGGGGGGGCCGAAATGGCCCCCCCCCCTAATTATTTTTCTTACCCCTTGAGCTAGGGGGCTGAAACTTATTACACTATACCCTTGGGTCAAGCTCTACCAGAAAATGTAAAAAAATCCAAGATGGCCGCTTTGATGACGTCACAGTGACGCCATTTTGAAAAACGGCATTTTTTGGTCGATTTATTGGTCAGATTTTCCGAATTTTTTATTTTTGCAATTTCTCCACAAAAACTGCATGAAAAATTAGCAAATATTAATGTGACATGAAATAAAATTGTTTTTGCCCACTTTTCATTGCGGAAAAGCAGAAATTTTAAAGAAATATGACAAAAATATCACTTTTCTGGTACACCACGTGGCCGCCATCTTGAATTTACCCATGATCCTCTGCTCGGGGGGTTATGAAAATAGGCTCAAAATGACCCCAATAAGACAAACGATAAAGTCACGGAGTTTCAGCTCTCCATTTTTTGCCGTTCCGGAGATAGTGCAGAAAGTTTGGTAGGGGGGGCCATAATGGCCCCCCCCAGGCCAGGTAGGGTTAAGCTATTCTAAAGCACAAACCAAGAATCTAACGATTCGTGATATGTGTTGTATCTCTGGTACGCTTTTATTGTACCTGTTCATGTGGCAACTTGGATGATATAACCACACGGCCCCTAGCACCGGCAAAGTCACGGAGTATCATCTCTCAGGATTTTGTCTTTCCGGCGTCAGGGTAGAACGTTTGGTAGGGGGACCATTACTGGGATCCCCATAGGCCTGGGAGGGTTATAGCTCTAGTGTAGCAAGATGACACTCACACATGGGAACCGGCGACTCCATCTCTCCGATATCCACAACACCGTGCTAATTCGAGCGCGATTTAGAGCACGCGAGCTACGTATGAGAGACTGATCACGACGCCATTTGAAGACCCGAAGTCATCTTCATATACGAGGGTGATATTGCAGATGCTCAAAATAATTGCAAGTGTAATTTCACATACGTATAATACCTAGGTGAGCTCAATCTTCAACTTTGCATAAGTTGATGTCGTTGGTTCAGTGCTTTAAGGATGTCCGATGCTGGTAAATCAAAGTAACTAACTTATTGAATAATGTGTTTTGTTGTATTCATAACTGTGTATTAGATGAGAATTCAAAGAAGAAAATATAGGTATAGCTGCAGGCAATATTAAGTGGACTGACACATGCTCCCTTTGATAACACAGAAAACACAGCCCTAGTTTTGAAGCATGTTCATGAAAAATTCATATGTTTACTATAAATAAGTAGGTTGCGACGATATTCAAATTTTAGAAAAATATTTGTTTAAAAAGTATTCGTTTTCAAACGGCTATTTTCAAAACAGTATTCAACTTATCGTAACTTACATCACCATTCCTTGTAGAAGACAAATCTAACAAAACAAATCCGTGTGTCAGGTTGTCAATTTTGGTCTAATTCATATTCTATTGACATTTAATTCAACTTCCAAAGCTCAAAACTGTGAGTTGCTCGATTTTGTAAATAAATATTCCATTAAATGTCATTAGAATGAGAACTAGACTAAAATTGATAAACTTGAGACACCTATTTCCTGTTGGGTTGTCTTCTACAGGAAATGATTATTAAAGTTACGGTAAGTTGAATACTTAAAAAAAAATAGCATTTAAAAATTTTAATTGAATTTCAAATTAATGTTTTCTTCAATTCCGAATATCTTCACAACCTGCCGCCTTACAGTGAACACATTCGTATATTATTTGAAATCCTTGAAAAAAGGCGCTTACAAAAAAATATACATTACCCTTGCTATGAAACATACTTTTAGCTTGATAAAGACAAATTCTACAGGTTGTGTAAAAGTGTGTGCAGGAGGGCTCAATATCCTTAAAGGAATTCCAATGCAATGGCGCACTCAATATGAGATTAGACAGTGCATTTGTGAACTTTCTCAAACATACATCTACAGTAGTCTATCATTCATTGTCCATCAATCAGACAATAACATTTTAATAAGAGAGTGGATATTTATAATATATATATATATATCGACTGTTTTCATATGTTTTCCCCCATTCTTCCCCGGTACAAACAAATGGAGTAGAGTTGTAGATGTGAACTTCGACATCTTCCTTTGAACGGCAAAATGATTCACAGATTTGCGGATTCAGGGCCAGGCCTTCTCGGAACAGAACATAGATAAAACGGACGTTTCAAAATGAAAAGAGCGCGTAATATGACGTTAGTTTTAAAGTCAGTGACGTGTTTGAGGTGATGATACTAATGAAGTGAGCGAACAATGGCCGTAATTTGGGGAGGCACAAAGAGTTTACTGAAAATCTACATACCTCCCTCCCCACTTACTCTTTGCTGTTAAAGTCGATTTATTTCACAGAAGGATTGTACGGCTGTAAGATCAACGGATATAACTGATTTAATAGACATGTTACAGTTGCAGTTCAGAAAGTTTTTTGGTTTTTTTTGAAGGGGGGGGGGTGTGGTAGGCACCCCATAACAGTAAAATAAATCGCAGAAATGTTCAGATATTGCGAAAACTTAGTGTTGGATATGTTGAATACTCTTTCGATGATTATGCATAGATTTGTACCCGAGCAGCTATGGTGCTCGCTTTGGTAGATCTATTAGGATGTATTAAGACTCCGCTTCAGAACAAATAAACTCACTTCAACTTTATTTGCCATTAAACTTAAATATCTTACTTGTAAAATAATGGTTTTCTTGTTCCGGTATAGTTGACAATTCTAATTGGCTCTCAATGCAACTTTTCGAACCAAACACAACGGCCCTTCTATTTGACTGTGTGTATGCTGTTAATGAGTGTGCCGGTGTAAATTCAAAATGGTGTTTCTGGGGAGTGTAACTAAAACTTGGGTTTTTTGCCTTTCCCCCCACTGTTTTGCATATTTACTCCCCAAAGTTTCTGTTTTACATACATTAGTTAATTTCTGTCCTCCATTAGGTTGCAGTTATACCTTTAACCTACTCAGACTAGATTGGGTTATAACATTTGTTGAGACGAGAAATGGAAATATATATCGTTATTGACTAAATTACACCACAGTTCGTGTATAACGAATGCTTTATATTGAGCACTAGTGAAGACACATTTCAAATATGAGGCACCAGAGGTACTACAACCCTTCAGCCTCCAAACAATCTGGGTGTAGGGTTTAGAGTTATGATATTTGTATACGCTTCTGTATGAACCACTGATTGAACCATTGGGCTGAATAAAATATCTAGATTCACAGGCACTTTTTAAAAACAAAAAATAAATGAGCGAGGGAGGCTATTTAACTCTTTTCTTCTTTTGTCCATGTCCTAATATATGCATCTTTTCTTGTAAACTGACGCAGTAGTTAAATACAATTTGCATGAAACCAACAATGTCCTTCGAGTTGCCGAACGCGAAGAATCAGCCAAGCTCACCAATACAATTTCCTGCACAAAACATCAACAAATAAATGTTCAAGTACATATTTTTTGGCAAAACTTCAACAGAATTATAAAAAAAAACAGAATTAGGGTTGATGAGGTGGCAAAAACTGAGGCAGTGAAGATACAAATTTATTTTAATCAACCTTGGTATTCTTGTGACAAGGTGTCCACATCGCTAAGTTGAAGAAAAACTACTGTTACTGTTTGATGTATAGCTGATATGCTAATGGTGGAATTCTTTGTTTTAAATGTTTGAAAGCAGGCTTGCATAATACCCCCCGTAATCATGTTTCCCACATTTGTCGCCTGGAAGTTTATTGAAGCACTCAAATAAATCCAAAGGATAAGCACAACAAAGGGTACCAAACAACAGATATAAAGAAAAAAGACAATATACACCTACAAACCATTGAGCACAACAAAGGGCACCAAATAAAACAGGGTTTGTCACTATATCGAAATCCTGCCGACTATGTAGGTGATAGAGCTTCACCACTGGGCATTCAATTTTCACTCTGTATGCATATAGTACGGTAGGACATCTCATGTATGGGCAACCCTTTGGAAATGCCAGGAAATGAACTGGTGCCACCTATAGACAAATGTTCACAAGATGCAATCTCAAGCGACATCTCTGCGCATCCGCATATCAAATTTTAGAAGAACCAGATAAGGGGTTCTCAAGCAATGTCCCGGAATCCCAATTGAGATTTTGCCACGAGGTGACAGTGCCACCTCCAGACACAAGAGGGCGACAACTATTCACAAGCGACAACACAAAGCATGGTATATGCATACCAAATTTGATAAGAATAGGATGAGCAGTTATCAAGTTAACGATTTTCTGAATTTGGCATCAGGTTGCGCCATCTATAGGTGAAAGTCGGCAAAACGCAATTCCAATGGACATCTTAAGGCATGGTTATGCATACCAGATTTGAGAAGAATTCGATGAGCGGTTCTCAAGTTATTGCCTGGAAATGTATTGTCCCACCTGTAGGCACAAATGTGATCCTACCAGTAGATGAACGGGCGAAAAGAAATCCCAAGCGATATGTCAGGATATATGCATATCAAATTCGAGAAGAATCCGATGAGCAGTTCCCAAGTTATTCCCCGTAAACGAGCTTCAGATTTTCCACCAGGTGGCACCACGCGGTGTGTGTAAGTGAGCGATAAACATTGCCATGCGACAGCTCATGGCCTGATATATACATACCAAATATGAGAAGAAATCGATGCGCGGTTCTCAAGTTATTGCCCAACAATCAAATTTAGATTTTGCCACTAGGTGGTATCTCCTGTAGGCACAAGTGAGTGAAACGCAATCCCCAGCGACATCTCAAGACATGGTGAATGCATACCAAATTTGAGAAGATTCGATAAGTGACTCTCAATTTATTGCCCGAAAATGAATTTCAAATGAACGGAGAGATGGATGGGTGGACACAAGAACGGACAAGCGGGATCCAGTTTACCCCCTACTACCTACTGGGCATATCAAAAAGTATCCCCATAGCTGTGAGGAAAAACCTGTAAGTTATCGCCCTGACCTGAAACTAAATGTCGGATGGGGCTACTGTCCACTGGGGCTTTTGTCCGAGGAGTTTTTGTTCGCTGGGGCTTTTGTGCAGATCCCAAAAAGAATGCTGAACTGATCGCATATTGTTCATATTTTTCATAGAGTATCTTTCACTTAACTGCGGAGGACGACACATTTTGTTAATAAAATGCAAGTTACTTTTGTTCATTTCATGCACACCTAATACATCTCTAGTCTATTTCATACACTTAATCAAAAGATATATCAACCAAACATTAAATCTGTAAGGTCAACTGATGATCCTTAGTAAAGAAAATAGTGCCACGAATGGATACCATACTCCTGCACTGCCATAAAAAAAAATCTTGAGTAAGAAAAAGTTTCTTGGAATGAGAAAAAAAAATCTTAATTTAAGAAGGAGAGAAAACTGTTCTTACTTTGATTAAAATACGCAAGCTTATAACATTATTTTCTTTAAATAATACTTTTTTTCTTAGATCTAGAATTGTTTTCTCAAATCGAGATTTCTTGTACACGTCAGTGGAACTCGTCCTTTCTCTCCGTGTTTTTATTTTTTATTTTATTTATGTGGTTTTAGGCGCATATCTTGCCATTTGGACTCATTACTGCGAGTTACTTTTTCGCTTATAAGTCTATATAAATAACAAAATTATATTTCATTTTTTGGCCATTTGGCTGACCTTATCTTCTCAGTAGGCCTATATAGTTATTATAATTTATTATTACACTCGTCGGGCATATATATGAACTTTATTGCAGTGGGCATACCGGCCTATGAGCATACATGTAGAATCAATACAAACATTTGGTGGCGGCTCTGGGGCCTCCCACAACATGATAAATACATTATGTTACTTCGTTGGTGGGAGAAAGTACGCCAGGTTGTCATATTACGTCTATCAATGCATCTCTCAGGTTAAAAGCTTTATCAACAAACAATGCAAGCTTTCTGTTAATACACACACATTCAGAGAAAGTAAACTAATAAACTTGTCCCTGTGTCTGTGAATATATGATGTACATATCTTGTGTTATTTATAAATAGATACCCATAATCTCTCGGTATTTTTTCCTTTCCCCTTTTAATCAGTCCAGTGTAATCTTTTACTGAGCTCTTTACGCTGAGCTGTATATGCAAAGCGAGATCAGCTGTTTTTTATGCTCATCACACCACGTGGTCAATGACCTTGAATGACGCGACAGAACCATAGCAACCACAGCTGTGGTTTGCTCTTTCTGCACCGAAGCCTCGCTGAACTAATACGATGTGCTCCACTGAATACCGCTGCATCTACAATATTCATAAGTTTGTTTTTATTTTTATTTTTTTTGATAGCTTCCAAACCATTTCCAATTGACAACTGCATTAGTCTACAGTCTATTAGTCTATTTGAGGATTTTTTCTCTTCTTTTGAGAATTTTTTTCTTAAGATTTTTCTGAAATTGAGAACATTCTTTTCTCATTACAAGAAAAAGTATGTTTCTTGTATTGAGAAACAATTTCTTGTGTAACTCCCTAGAAAATAATTCGTGTTCCAAGTTTCTTTTTTCTTATTGCTAGAAACACATTTTTGGCAGTGTAGTTATATGTGTTTGCTAGGCGCGGTAATTTCATAAATTACAACTGAAGCATAATTAACGTCAATTGTGTAATTGGTCAATGGTAATTCATGAGCATGAAGCGTTATGGAGATTTAAACTGGAGATGTAACTTGCACTATATTTCCCAGCACATTACAGCTCATTCCCCCATGTGTTTATCTCCCGCATCCACACCTCATGCAGAAACATGTTTTGATGTAATATGTAGCTTTATGTAGATCAGGGAAAACATTCCATGAATAATTGCCAAGTAGAATGGAAAGAAAAATTGTTTGCAAATTTACAATTAAACCAACACAGAATTTTAGAAATTACAAGCGCCTAGTCCGTCATTCATTATTCAGCCGTCTTCCATTAGAGAATATCCGCGTCAATAATCCAAAGACCTATTCCATATTCCATATAACAGTATTAGCACCAAATTCAAAAAGATAATCATAGTATACATAAACATAGGCTTGTTTCCTGCAAGAGAGAAGCGGTCAACAGTTTTCAATGATGTTGGCAAGACATCATGATGTTCCAAAAATATCCAATCCGTATCGCTGATCAGTATTCTTAATCCATAATATTCGTTGTAAAGTAGACATCTAAAGAATGATGTATCTCAGTCACGCTTTGATTGTGCCTGTTCATATGAGTGCCATGATGATCTTGAAGTACATGGGTTCAACGGCCCCTATCCCCGGGTTAAGCGGAATTAGACACAAGTTACTAAACGTAGCGCCATAGATCTTGCACGCTACGTTCGTATTTTGATATCAGCATGCGACATGTATCGCCAAATTTGAGAAACTTTGAGTGGAGGCGCTTGGTGGAATAGCCCTGTTTTATAAGTTTCTGCAACAATGTTTTATGACGTTGATTAAATTCGTCACATTTAACACAGGATCTAGCAAATGCTACTAAGCGAGATATGTATACGCCATATGCAGGTCCCACTGGATTATTACTGTCCAGAAAGGGATAGTTTACCATGTCGAAATTGTAATCATCTCTTTTGTCATAAAGTCGACGAGAGAGAATGCCCGCTTCGTTTTTATAGAGATAAGAGATCTATATATGATGCGCCTGTAGGGCTATCTGTAGTTTCCTTCAAATCCATTGAAGGTGGATATATATCCTTCACTGCGTCATTTATATAGGGATTATCCACAGCGAGAAGATCGTCTTTAAAGCGTTTGGTGAATGAGAAGGAACTATAGAAAGGGTCATAATAGATAAGGTTGGAATTAAACCATGATGGATAAAAAAGTGAGCATAGAGAGACGATGACCTGATCAATGAAACGTACAAAAGGCACATCTACATACTAGATGCTATAATGGACAGAAGATTCGTCGGCCTGCCTTCGGTAGTTCTTAACGAAAAGAGGACGGACGGACAGACGCCTGGATAGACGGACAGATGAGGCGACTACGATACTCTGAGCCCAATCGTGATGAGGGGGTAAAAAAGCTTGTATGAAGCAGCCTCGGGTATCTTCACTAAATCACCATCTGTTTGACATTTCAAACATAGTCTATAATCTGTTGGGTTTCTTTTGCCATCTTTCATAAACCTGTTTGTTAGAGGAAACAGAATTTCAGACTGATGATTTTCCTGTTGAATTGGTCGTCTTGCTAATTCAAACATGTCTGACCTACTGGTGCCTCTTCCCCCCTTAGTTTCCACCTCAATCTTTTAATCATAGCAATAGGACAAACATAAATATAGAGCTGAAAATTAATGACTTTATTGGAACATTTTTAGTGTATTTGCATCAACCTTAGATCTAAAGATCATGTGTATATTACACAAACCTGGCAACGGGGTGTTTTCTGGAAGGCACGTATATGGCATTATCGTTTAATTTTGTTTTCTCATTCGCCTTGTCCAAAAAAAAAAGAGAATTAATTTTGCCAAAACTAATTACTGTTTATGATATTTATTAGTTTTGCGAGATTAAAAATTCGAAATCATAAAAAAATAGAAAGATCGGTCTAAAATAAGCCGAAACATAACTTCCGAGAAAATGATGTCACTGTGACGTCAAATTGACGGCCATATTTAAATTCGATTTTACATTTTCTGATAGAGCTTGATTCCAGTATATAGTATGCAAAGTTTCTGCCCTCTAACCCCAAGGATAACAAAAACATGAAGGATAGCCGAAGTACCATTCCCCAATTTGCATGACAGCCCCAAATACCCAGAGACCGGAATTGGTTAAGCTCCGAATGATATTAAATGCACAAAGAAAACCTGGCACCAAACCTTTTCTATTTTATAATATTTTAACAAGTAAGAATTCACATGGTGCCAATAATTTACACGCAAAAACTACTCGGACATATTTTGCGACAATTGGCCCCACACTATACGTCCGGGAACTGTGCATTGAATTCTGGAAGTCTAGAATATGATTATATATGTTCTTCTGAAAGTATATCCGAATGGAAGAAAATCTTTATTGATAATATTTATTTGATAGGAGCTTGACTTGACGCTTCGTCAGAGATTTCCCCGTTATTCAGATAAATACTGACATTGAAGACCACATGATCGACTGGTAATTCACGCGAAAGCGGAGAATTTCAACATAAGCGCTCGATCGAAGCTATTGAGCTCTCCCTGTCAGCCGTTCTCATAGACAGAGCAGTATTTTTGGTAGTAAAATGTGCGTGACGGTGGGTTCAAAACGTCATTGGGCCCTGAATTGGGCGTTAATTACTTTCATAACCTGGTTAGTTTGCTAGACACAAAACCAGCAATAAATAATAGACGGTAAGTATATTATTAAGCCACGCATGCTAACAATGTTGTTTCAGTTTTTTTTTGTTTCAAAGAAATTAACCCGTCCGCCGCCTCCCCTTCACTGTTGTTTGAAGCCGACGGTTTTTCACAGACCGACTATGGTGTGTCGTGTGAATTATCAACACTTCCATTTTCGATTGTCAATATTGCCGTTAACCATTTCTAGGCAGTCTTATATGAGCAATACACTTTATTGGTATTATCACTTAGTTTGAACTTGTTATGATTTGATATATTAGGCAACGGGTAGTCCATGTCGAGTTAATTTGAGAACAATCGGGCCTATTTAGGCACCGTTTCCAATTATCGTTCGCGAATGAATCGTTTATTTCGTCAAATTTTCTCGAAGTCGCGATTTTCCAAGGCGCGAGGGAATGTTTTTTTTTCTTCAAAATAAACGATTCATTCGCGATCGCTATTCGAATGGGGTTTTTTTTCCGTTGGCAATCGTTTTTCAATCGAGAAAATTCTCGCGAATAAAAAGCGATATCGCGATTCAATCGCTTTTTAATCGAGAAAATATAAACGATTGAAAAAAAACGATTGAGGATTATAGCCGAAAGTAGTACGCCATTGGTTCAGCCTGACTGACCCGCATACACGTTCGAGTTTCTAACACTTCAGTCAGACTATATAAAGTTCGATCATTTTTTCTTCTTCCTTTTCCATTCTTTGCCTAGTGTAAAACTACAGCGTGTTTCTGTACAGTTGGCGGTTATATAGATACGATGGGGATATTGAAAGAAATTGAAAAAAATATCTATATATATACATAGGAATAATGGTTATGCATATAATTAGACCTTCATATTGTACGGGAGACAGGCCCGGATATGGTCAGATTGGGTCATTTGCACTTGCAATTTCGTCTATTATTTGGGTATTTCTGTGTAAAAGCTGGTATTATTCCAGATTTCTTGTGTAGTATTTTTCGTGAACGTTTTTGGCATCTGTGCGGGCTGAAATTTTGAGTTGATTCATCAGATTTTCGCTGTACGCGTGGTTTTTTGTCCTACGATCACCATTTTTCTTGTGTAGATAGATGGCGCTGTATTGAATATAACATTGTCATACGGGGCTTTTGAGTCTTCGCAAGCACTTAATTATTAATATATAGCGCGGGCTATTTGTAAAAATTTTCACAACTGGTTAATCCAGTAAGAGATGAAATTATATAATATTCAGTTGGTTTTTGGCTTGAGCTTCCCTTTGGAATCATTCATAGTTCATTTATCAAAATATAAAATTAAAATAAAAAGTATTGTACATATGCGAATCCAACCGTTATATGCGATTCAATCAAAAAGATATGTATTTGATATAAATATGAAATCACTGCCGCGAATATTCTTATAATAAATAAAATTAACTTGATGGTGATTTTTTGAACTTATTCACATCTCAATAGTTTAAAAACTGTACCAAAACATGAATGGATACCCTTTCCTAATGTATGTTTTACTATAACAAAATATACATATTTAATTACACTATTTTTCACCTTAATTAACCTAGAAATTCTCGGCTGGAGGGCTAAGCTGTTCTGGGTTATCACCATGCGCCCATTCACACCTCTATCAAGCCTGTGCCGTAATCATTCTGATAATGCAATCAACGAACTCAAATCCACTTATGACCTGTACCCGGTATTTACAAAACAAGATATTGTGACTATCATCCTGTATCAGTAATACATTGTCGACTCACACGATTATTGAATAAACATGTAATTTTGTCATTTACGCTTCGCCAGAGTAAATCTGAGCGCGAACGTCACAGGAAGCATGTTACAGGAATATGAAAAGATATTTCCAGCATACGCCCTACTTCGGCTTGTAGGAGACTATAGATCGTGAATCATATATATTATTCGGTTATCTTACGCATTTATACAGTATAGTATAGTAATATAGGTTTTTCCATCGACAAATCCGCAATCAACATTACATGTAGTTCCCAGTTCGCGGATAGAGCGGCGTACGACGGCAACACGGCCTATGTGTCAAATATCACTCCGCCTCACGATTCTCTCGCGCCTTGAAAAAAACGATTCTCTCGCGATTGAAGATTCGCGATCAAGAACGGATCGCGCATGGGTAAACGATTCAAAAACGATATCGCGAGAGAATGGTTTTTTCCAGAAAAGGTTCAATCGTTTTTTCTCATTTTTTTTCTCGATATCCTCGCGAATGATTCGCGATTGATCGTTTTTCAATCGAGAAAATTGAAGAAAAATCGCGACTGAAGAAAAAACGATTAATGGAAACGATCCCTTAAGAAGAAAAATAATACAATAATATTGATTCATAGAAAAGAAAAAAACGTTAAAGCTCACAATTCCAGCTGATAGCCTAGCGTCGGGCTGACAATTGTTGGAGGTCAATAGCGGAGTGAAATAAACATAACCTCGCCAGACTGAGAGTCGAATTTAAAATCAACGCCTCAAATTACTACCCGACATTAAACCGAAGCGAAACTAACAGCGCGCTCCGTCAATGGCCGACATGTACAACCAAAACTTTGAGCGGAAGGTGTAGAATTCATACTATTTTCTGCAACTCGGAGTCAACAGTTTATTTATGAAGGAAGGTACACCGCACCTGTCGGTGTCATTAACACAAATGACATGTCGACTTCTTTCCAAAGTCGACCTATTTCATGTGTTATTTCGCGTTATTACGTTAAACACGCTATGGATGCCGGTTATGCTATTTGTATTCGGCAAATGAGGCAACGAATACTTTATTTATTCCGCGTCAGTTATAAATCAATTATCCAGATAAGATAATATCGTTCAAATATCTATATTCAGTAAAGATAAATGAAACGTTTTGCCTCAATGGGATTGGGAAAACCCCAGGACATGGTCATGCAGATTAAACGTTGAATAATATGGAAAAACCCTATTCCAAAAAGATATCCATTGTCGGGTTTCCATTTTGGGCCGCGATAAGCGTATACGAAAAAGCGGTCCCAAAATTTGATGCCTGCACAACACTCCGGTCGTCTGAGAAGCTACGATGAACTCAGGATGGTGCAGAGATGCGGTAAACCCACTACTGCAACTTGTTGAATATGACATGCGAAACATATTATTGTAAACCTTCTCTTTGCTCATTTTTTTTTTTACTAATAGTTTGATAACTTTCCGTCATCTCTCCTTTCTCTTCATGCCTACGTATTGAACGATGCTGTTCCTGCGCTTTTATTTGATCTACATTGGTAAATGACATGCGACGCATATTATTCTGAACCTTCTCTAATAGTTTGATTACTTTTTCTCGTTTATCTTTGCCATTCATGCACATGTAATGAACGAAGCTATTCCTGTACTTGTGTCTGATCTACTTTGTTAAGTCAAGGGCGGATAGTACGAGTCACGAGATGTCCAGTCGATCACAGATATCTAACGAATCAAAGGAAAACACCACCAATTTGCCACATGATAATAGCAGTTGTAATTATGTTACCGATGACTGTAACTCGACAAAAGGTTAATTATTTTCTTTTCCTAAATCGATGGCGCAGGCAACCCTTGTAATCTAAACAGTGCAACAAAAGTAAGTTTCCCTCAACGCGTTGTTTGGTATGTCCTAAAATATTTGCCCTAACACGATGAAATTGTGCACAAACTATCCCAGTAATCAAGTCGATACGTTATATCAGAGATTATCCTGCAGGTGCAGTTAAGCTCTAATGAGCATGCGCAAACTGGAACTCGGTGGGATTTCGAAAATTACACAACGATACTCAACCATATTTTTTAATGGCAATGTTCATTTCATCGCACATACATGTTCAGTGGGTGTCTCGACGGCCAGTAATCGTTAACATAGCGTGTAACCACCACGACACTGTATCACATTCCGACAACGAGCTAAATGTTTCTTTCCCTTTCCACAATGAGAAATTCAAAATAATTAGCGGATCAAAGAAGTTCTTTCGGCGATTCGATTATCTCGAGACTCGAGAGATTATCCGTTTTCGTGAGTTTTGGTCGACAGAGTACCGGCATTGGGATCCGAAAACTGAACCAGTGTTTGTCGTATATTAATATATGCACAGTTCTGAGAATTTCAATGTGAAAGAAAAAAATGGGGAAGTCAAACAATTGATGAAAGCCTTTTCGAAAACAAAATCCCTGCAACGAGAGTGTAATCACTCGATGTTTCTTGGTACCGGTACACTGCATTGCCGCTTTCAACATCACTTATTGGTGTGAAACGCCATGGTAGCCTCTCACAAGGTTTTGTCAAGAAATTATCGGGCTACTCTTACCTATTTCATGAATGCAGCTTCCAATCGCTTCAAATGTGTCCAGTGGAAGCCTCTTGCAGCAAATATACGATTCATCGCATCTAACAAGTGTTCCAATGAGGCGAAATCTAAGCATCTTGGATGATGATTTGTGATTATTAAAATGGATTTAAGGAAATTCGACTCTCACATACGGATGCTCTACATTTTATGGTTGGTTGGTTTGTTGGTTTGATTGGGCACTCCATCGTATTACAATGGGCACAGTTCTTATACCAGTCTACAAACGCTGCTCGAATGCACAAACATGATGTTCCTCCTGTACGCATTCCTTAAACTTACCCGATTTGCATTTTCTTGAGACTAGATTATCCCAAGAACTGTATTGCGGTCAGCACTTCGAATCAGCCGAATCTTATGACAAAAATATTTCGTCGTTACGCCTGACTCTATAAATTTATGGTACAAGACGTCCATGTCAAACGCACATACTACACTTTCGAGAAGAACACCTGTGGTCGAAGAACACCTGTGGTCGAAGAACACCTGTGGTCGAAATCATTATCTTGCATCCACCAACCAGCTGTCAATTGGCACAAGTCGCTTGTACTCGCATGTTCGTGAAATTTATTACCAAATAATTTTTTAGGTTGGTTCCCAGGCTCCTAAATCCCCGGAGAACACATATGCAAGCAGCCTGCGGTTTATCTATGTTCAGAGATAAAAAGCTTTCCTTCATTACAGATCCTTGCGACTAATATACTGTCGACAAATTAGGAAAATAGCAGAAATCCAGAATATCATGGGAGCATTGAATGACTGCGATGTGGTAGAAAAAAAGTTGTTGATTCGAAATGATAACCAGCATCTTGCGTGTGGGGGGGGGGGAGATTTGTTTTCAGTCGCTTTGACGTTCCCAGACATGATAGTTCATCCGAAATGGTGCAGTATTAAAAATCCAATACAGGCAGATTGTCGGTCAAAACTCATGAAATTAGGTAATCCTTCTGAGATTTACGAACCATCGAAAGAATAACTCAAGGGTCAATCTGACTCGCCAGAACTACAATGATCTGTTAAATTTTCGATTTTTTTCGCCAGTGGTCCAACCGTTGTGGCCGAAACTGTAAATGGATACTAGTATATATGTTCGCCTGTGTGTGCTTAATTTCTTCATGTGATTATTTTATATTGAGCGTAAATTAGTTATATAATTAAGACAAAGTTGGCATAAGAATAAAATCACACAGACAAAAACAGTTTTCAAAAAAGTAATTAAGCAAATATTCGATTTTCACAGAGGTTCGCAGTCTAGACACTATGATTTCCTTTGCAGCTTTCCACTACATATGATCAACTGTTACAGAATACAGATATTAAACAAAGATTGGGACCCTTGATAAGCACGTATTCTGGTTAGCGGGAAAGAAGGATTCTTTTGTTCAGATCTTTTATGCAGATCGGTAACTTAGCCGAGAATACCTGATTAATTTATGTTCCCAATCACAGCTTTTTTTATTTCTAAGTAATCAGTTATATTTGTCTGCTTAACTAATAATTTAAGGAACTCGGGGTCACAGAATTCGTTTGCCATCTAAACCGCTCGATATGCGGCCTCATCTGAAAATGGCGGAAATTAGATTCAAGAGCGTTAGCTCATATATATTGGCCGCCCGTTACAACGTCAGTGTACACGACCAAAGGAACACTACCCAGTGCGACTGCACTATAATTACATTCGTAAAGTTATGTGGCTCAGCAAGGGTTGATAATGTCATTAAGGGTACCATACGACGGTTTTGCAGGCTTTGCTTTACACCTTTCCCTGTTATTTATACAAACTGGAATGAGGTATGGTCACTTGGACATTTTATTATGCATAACGCTTGGGATATGAAATGTCTCACGCTTTGCAGTAGCAGGTCCTCTCTTGAAACAAGCAAACATCATTTTCAGCATTTATATAAGCACTTGGTGACGTCAAAATGACACAAATACAAGCGTTTAGTCAGTTATCAACTACCAGGAATGAGACGGAGACATAACATAAAGTGTTACTCTTTTGTCGGAACCTCAACATATTTTCCCCCACCTCTTGCATATCGCTGCAGTTAATTACCTGTATATGGTAGGATTCTACTGGTGGAATACCAGTCCCCGAGGCACGACCTCTGTATATGTCACTCGTCAAACATCTGTAGGTGTTTTGTTCTCGTGGGAAATTTAGCCCTATCTGACCTGAGCGATTTGGGGTCTACCGCAGCCTGGGGGGGAGATGTGCCTCCATATATATTCTCGCTATCGCTAAGGCTAGAAGGCTGAAACTTGCCACACTATATATTTGGGTCAGGCTCTACCAAAAAATGTAAAAAAAATCCAAGATGGTCGCTCCGATAACGTCACTGTGACGTTATTTTTAAAAAGAGCATTTTTGATTTTTTGATTTTTGTTTTTTTCTTCTCAAAAGCTGCGTGATAAAGTAGTAAATAATAATCTGATATGAAATAAAATAGGTTTTACCCACTTTTCCATAGAGAAAAGCTAAAATTTTGAAGAAATATACCCCACATGACCGCCATATTGAATTTTCCCATGATCCTCTGCTCAGGGAATCATACAAATAGGCCCCAGTATGATAATCTAAAATGTCACGGGGTCTCAGCTCTCAATTTTTTTGTCGTTTCGGACATAGAAGCAAAAAACCAACGGAAAGTGTCCCACCCCAGGTCAGGTAGGGTTAAGCCATGCGACGTCCTCACATTGAGGAAGAGCATCACGGTAACTAAATATGTCAACATTGCAGCGCTTATAACCCCTGCTCTAGACAATTCTGAATTTAGAATTACTGTACTGGCTGGGCTGATCAGTGTCCAGGATAATAGGAACTGTTGACACTCTCGTGTTCTGGCACATGTAGACATCTTCGTGATATGACTGAAAAGATGTTGAAAACGCCCGCAAATCCTACTCACTCGCTCACTCACTCAAATTCGAATGAAATGCTCTATCCAAGATTTAATAAAAAATGGCCTTGTCTCGGCACAAGACTATTTAATGTGTAGAACATCCCCTGGCAGGAGATACGCTTGATCTTCATCAGGCCGATACACCTGAATGGCAGCTCAGTTTCACGGCACTTCGTTTTACGACTACCATAAAGCCTTCAGTATGAGAGCAGCTACGTTATCTACCAGAAATAACAAGAACGTGGACAGGTCGTTCCGAAATCAGAAGTTATTCACGACATTATCGGCTGATCGCCGAGCTATGTCGTGCAGCATGATTCATTTGACCAATAGCTGCCCGCGCGCTCTCCGGAACGTATATTTGGAAGATTTCGATCATCCTTCAATCGTTCTACATCGTCCACCACGGACATACAGAGTGGAAAGCGCGCTAATCATCGCGGCTTTGCTAATCCTAACAATTTCAACGGCGAACGGAGATGCTCTAGATTTTGTTGCTATTTCGCTCATATTTGCCTCATTTGCATAAAGAACAGAGTGCTGCGAAGACGGTGCTGCGCCGGCCCAGGCAATGGGCCCCTGCTCCAGTCAACCAGTGACTGACTGAGATATGTCTCTATTCACCCCGATAAACGTGAACGTCCTCGAGAAGGATCTTGAATTCCCTCCCAATAAAAATTTCGATCACACACTCAGAATTCAGAAATTTCGGTCAGGTTTTTTGGCAGGGGTTCTCTAGTTCCCCACTGAATCGATCAAAAGCAACCAGAACACGAACGTACGCTGTGACCCCGAGACAGTAGATTATTTACTACCCCAGGACCTTGAGAAGAGTTTTCTCGTTATCCTCTATGATACACCGCCATACGACGGTTTTCGTGTCAATCCACTAGGGGTTGCTACCGGAAAATACTCTAGAAAGAAGAGATTAATTGTAGATATCGCCGCTCCACACGATAGCACTATAGACAGTATTAACAACCTCAAAGTAGGCTTTTGATTAAAAATGTTTACAACAAAGAAATTCTGAGTGAGTCTTAATAACTCACTCAATTAAGCTATGCAGTAAGATATAAGGTGATATATCAGTGGGTTTCTTCAAGACATCCATCCCAAAACAGTGATCTCCAACTCTATTTCCTTCATGGTGGTCAAATTTATCACAAGTTCTCTGATGAAAATGTATGAAATAACCATGAATATTGCCCGAAACACCTAAACTGATCTGTTAAATATTAAAGCTAAACCGAATAAATAAATAAATACCCCAAGGGATGACTGATATAGCAGTCCACCAAGAACAGGAGGGCTCCTGAAAGTTGAAATCCTGAACAAGGATGTTGCCCAAAGGGACAAGATGGCCGACCTTGTCATGCACTATTCTGAACAGATTCCAAGGAACACGGGAGATAACAAGATCATGTAGAAGAAGCAAAAACAGAAATGTCAATGAGGCTGGAGAAGACTGAGTGTGAAAGTAGTGCCCTTTTATAAAATTATTTTGAAGTAGTCACAGAAAGGGGGATAATTCTAGTCAAAATAAAATAATCTTGAGTTTGGACATACTCATTCAGTTTCAAGATACTTACGTAGAAATAAATTGATATAATGTATGTAGAGCACTTTACAGTAGGTGTACTTAACCATACTTCTGTGCTTTTAAATGTTGAAGTTGGATTGAATTAGTGATTGAGAGAAATTTAAGCACTTCACTTGAAATTGTGATATTAAATATAATGTAAATTAATTAAGGATACATGTTCAGCTTTTGTGGTCAGGGTTGGTGGATGGACAACAAAGGGTAGATTGTACATGGACATGTAACCCAATGAATATATACATACAGGATTGCTGATTTTATATGACCGAAAAACTTACAAATTCATACAGATTAAACATAATGTACATGTAAAGTTATCCACGCAGGTCTTCGGCAGTTAAAACAATCTTCATCTGCAAGAACACCTTGAATTCAGTTGAAGGTGGTATGGGGATAATAATGTGAAATACAATTGTCTGAAAAGCCAATCTGAAAGAAAAAGTGTAGGTTGAATTTTGCTGTGTCATTTATACAACACTCTATGACATATACACTTCACATGTTCCGAGTAGATACATTAGCTCAAATATATGTATGTGTGAAAGGAAAGTTAAACAAGTGGATGAAAGAACTGTTGAAGGTTAGTGGAAGATCAAACATGCTGAGATAGTAATGCAATTATAGACTTGATAAACTTACCACACAATTGTTTTCTTTCCAATGGTACGTGGCCGTTTCAAGGAGTAATATCGAGCCAAGCTGTGAATGAATGAAACTAGATATATGGATGAACTTGCTCATCCATTATTTCTATATTACTCTGCTTGAGAATTTGAATGTATGACATGTTCATTTCGTACAACAGTTATATTTAACTCAAAGCTGTATGATCAAAGTAAAATTAAATATTCTCTCCCCGCAATAACATCAGGGGAGATAATTCCGGCTTCCTTCTGTCAAAGTTATTTCACCTTATTCGGCCAAACTTGCTTCTCATCATTTCACTGAGATAATATGCAAATAATTTGTCACAATGCAGCAGAAAGTGTAAATGTATACTTACTCTTAGCAGTATATTTTGGGCCTTTCCGATGCGTTAGTATCTCACTGTAAAACCTCTGTCCACGATATATAAACATATCTGGAAGACCCCCTGTGGATGGAAAACAAGAACAATTCACTGTAGATACATTTGTAAAGGTCATTGAAATTTAACAATGTAAAACAAAAAACAGTGAGTTAGGAAATCGTGAATGGAATGGTTCTTCTACACGATCAGTGTCCATCATACCAAAAAGGAGAATGCAAGTGAATCAATCTATCCATCCAACTGTATGTGTGAATATGCTGAATGTGTACTTCATAAGTCACATTATATCAATTATTGAAGGTTAATTAGACCAATAAATTGCATGAAAGAATGGTGTTTATATTACTTACCGTGTTAAATAACAGTGGTATTTCTGCGCCCAAACAACCATTTCTCCATGACGCACCAGTAGAGTTTAACAGATGAGCTCCATCTGTCAAAACAACAACATGGAGAATGAAGATGACAAGGTGAACACAATTACAGGGTAAAGCCTATTCTGGTTTATACTTGTAAATATGATGAATCGAAAACTGCTTTAATGTGGAACGTTTGGAAATTTGAAAAGCACTGTAATTATCCATAAATGAAAAATAAAGATGTGCGGCTTTGAATCAAATTACTAACTCACATATACATGTAAAAACTTGAAGGCGAATGAAACTATCACTGTACAGTTACACTACAACATTCCAGGATGGAGAAGGCAGATCCATGCATCATCATCTGAAAGAGTTGTAAAATAATGACTGTCATGATTCAAGAAAATTTAATAGCAAATGTATAAATAATATATGAAAATCCTTTGAAAGGCCTTTTTGGAGGAATTTATTGGGAATGAAAGGGTCACACTCATTGTATTAAATACCTCGCCCATTATTGTTAATCTGATTCCTGAATTGGTTGTATAGAATGTTTGTTTCGTATAACAATTTAATTTACGCCAACGACAATCTGCCAGAAGTCACATCAAGGGAGATAATTTACTGACTGTTTAAACTGCTAAATAGTGTTACTTATTTTCCCGACGTGATCACTGCAATAAATAGTATAAATACAGCTATATACTTACCCTGAGCAGCATGTAAGTTTTGTGTGAATGTGAAGCATCTGCCCACCATTTGCAAAGAAGACTCCACGCAGTCTGTTAATACTGTTATATGGAATATGGAATAGGTCTTTGAATTATGGACGCGGATATTCTCTAATGGATGACGGCTGGATTATGAATGACGGACTAGGCGCTTGTAATCCACAACCCTGTAAATATAAAGAAGGAATAGGTAGGTGTCATGTTGATATTAGAAGGCCTTTGACAAAACTAAATACAGGTATAGGTGTGTCTAATTTGCAATAACTGAAGTCGAAGTGAAGTTACTTTATATAAATAAATGATTGACCTTGATTACACATCAGTATATTATTGTAGACACTGAATCATAAGTAGTGATATTTGATATTACTGCATCAACTTACAATTAACATTTTGTTAATCTTCTTCCACACATCCAGTTCTCCGTGTAAATGTTGGTAAACAAACTGTCAAAAAGAAACATCAGGTAAATGAAGATATAGAGTTAAAGGAGAAGTTGAAACTATTCTGGATTGTGCATGTTTGAATTTTTGAATTTAAAGCAGTATGGTAACTTTTGCATGCAGCAACAAATTTGTAGAACCTCCCATGGTTGTGTTCTTCACAATACAGTTTGTTAAAGAATAAGTAGCTGATCAAGGGTGAAACAAGTAAATCACCAAACAGTTAAAAACAATATGCTGGAGAAAAATCAAAGCGACAGAAGACAGGATTCGATCACAAGACCTTTCACTAGACAATGCAATGCACAAGCGACTGTCAAAAGATAAATTTTCGTCAGCTACAAGTTTGTGACAAGCACTGAATCAAGTGCCATAATAGGCCACCGCTATATATATAAAGAGGTGATTACTTACATGTACACTATAGCGCTTCAGACTAGAACAGTCATGTTAACAGCAAAATAATCCCAGCTGTGAATAAGGAAATTAGACTGGTAAAGCATATTTAGCCCGAATGAACAATAATTCTGTAAAATAAATGCTACTGAAAATATATATGTTGTTCAAATGAACATATACAAAATTTATGATAAAAATGTCTCATATCACTTTGAGGCAGAGATGGCATTGCAAAGATAAAGATCAATTCAAGGTGAACACCAATGCATTAAATGGCTATATAACTGTCGCATCAGGGGAGACAATTCCAGGCAACTTATAATTTATTGTGCACATACTCTTCCCTGGTGTGTTCAAGGTTCAATATAGCAACATATTTGTACATTACCTGATAAAGAAGAAGTGATGAATAATGTTATTCCAGTATCCAAGTGACAAAACGTACAGACATGTGACATCTATCCCCCATCGGTAAAAACAGCATGAGAAAACCATAATTAGTTAACATGCTCAGAGCGACATGCGAAAGTCAAATTACATGTATTGGCATATGTATAATAACAGTTGACAGCTTGGCCATACAAAAATATTTAATATGTACAATGTCAAACAGCCCTCCAGTTTACTTAATACTTTGAATATGTACATGTACACACCAGGTGTAATGCGCTAATGCAGTGTCAAAAGAAAATATTTCATTTCAATTATTTATTGAAAAAGATTTAGATCAACATGATTGATAGTGAAAGTACCATTGTTTTTGAGTTAGAATGATGCCGAATGAGAAAATACATTTGCTTCATGAAGATGGAATGAAAAGGAATCTTAATCTGTTCCACAATCAACGACGATAGCATATTGGCTGATTTGGGTGCTGGTAATATCAGACAATTTAGCTGATGTTTTATGTGATTTCTTTCAATTATTTCAAAGATGTGACCAGTGTGCAAGGTCAACACCACAGTAACAAGCAACACGCATTTTATTTTTGCGACATTCATGGGGATGAATTAATACTTGCAGATACAATAAATAATATATGCAATAATATATAAATCTTTAGCCCCACACGAACAGCCACGAAATCTTTAAAACATGGACATCATCTGAAAAGAAATGGAATGTTGTCATGAAAAGAATATCAACTACACGTTACTTTTCTAAAACTGTGCATAGTTTTACCGATTTCTTTAAACCACCCATATTTGAATTATATACACTTGTCCACATGAGTGAACGATACTGAGATACATGTAAATTAATGTATTAATTAACGTACATTACATGCATGTCAAGGATTCTTCCAGCCATGATGAAAAATCCTCATCCCACGAGATCCTGAAGTTCTCACGTTCAAGAAAAGCAATCTAGAAATAGATGAAAATAAATGATATTGATTATAAAAAATGTAATAAAAAATAGGCATCACACCTCAAATTCAAGTATGAATGAAAGGTTTCTAGAGCGCTTTATATGTGATAATGTCCATGGAACACCCACTTGGACATGTTCAAGTGTTTGAAAGAAGACATCACTCAAATCAGGGGAGACAACTGAAATAATTAACAAGTTACCCTCTCATTGTTATTTGCCAGTATAGTACATATAAATAATACTTGCAACATTTGAATTTATGAATATATATGTGTGTGTGTGTGTGTGCAAGGATAAATAAAATGAAAATGAACAACTTACATATACAACTGGCGACATCAGTCTGTCTACAATTAGGCCACAGTGTTCCTGGTTGAAGAAGATGGATCTGTCATCATCTGAAATAGCAGTATACATATTGAGTGAATCGAGTAAGTTTTAGCAGAATTCTATATATATTAATTTGTCACGAACACAGTATTTTATAACAAACTGATACTGTTGACTACATGGCACTTTGGACAATTTGATTTTGGAATATTTGTAATTAAGCTGTTTATATATTCTAAAAATATCGTCCGTAATGATGGTTGTTTGATGCATTGCATAAAAAATGTTCATTAGCCCTCATTAGGCAATTAAGTTCAGATAATAAGTACGAGCATGTGGAAATTGGTAAGTAAGATATTAAGGGGCCACACTCAATATATGAAATACAGTGCAATTTGATAACGAATCATCCACTCCATTGTGTTTTCATCGCAGTTTTTAAGATGTACCTCATCTTCATCAAAATGTAGATCCTCCCTGTTCCAATCCTTCTCTATCCTTAAGTTGCACATTTCCTCTTCTCCGTCATAAGGCGCTCTGTAGAGGTCAAACAGTGAGTTTGTGGCGAGGTTGTCATCCACATCTCGTTTTTCATCTGGTTCAGCCACATGGTCGCAGAGAGCTTCGACTCTTCCCTTGAACCACTTCTTGTTCTTCTGACCTTGGATGGCAAACGATGGCGAACACGTTTTCCAATTGGGTTCTCGAGAAATGCGTCCTTCCTCTTCTGTCCTTTCCTGCATGGTGAAGTGCTTTCGTCACTCATTGTTTTGTAGTTACACAACACATACTTCTTGGTCATCAATATACCCTTGCTTCGAACAAAAGAATCTGGCATGGTGGGCTGGGATGAGCTGGAGGAAGCAGCATTCAGGTAGCTGTCATACTGCTCAATTACAGATTCTAGGTTGTCTGCTAGCTGGTTCGTGTTCAAGGCCTTTCCTTGGTTAATGAATTGAATGAGAACATTGTTAATCCCTGGTGGTTTGATTACCGTCTTGTAAAATTTGATCTGTGCTTTGAGAGTGTCCAGCAGATCCTTGTTCTTGCTGTGTTGCTTTACCAGTTCATCTACATCTTTGACTGTGTGACACTGTTCTCTCCACTTATCCACATCGTCCAGAGTCTTCTGTCGACAAGTTGCCTGCCTTACCATCTTGTTTTCTTCAACCTTCTCATTCGCCTTGAGATTCTCCAGACGCTTCTGTCAGGGACCACATCGTCGTTGCGCCCACATCTGTTTGAATTCGTCGCATCTTGTCATTGCTGTATCCACTATATCCACATCGAAGTTTGGACTGAGTAACTTCTTTCAGGTAATTTATTAAATCAGCATGATGATGGCAGAGGGCTGTTGCATTGTGGAACATCACGTTAAATCGAGTGTGAGCAAATTTCACAAGTGCATCCTTCGCTTCTATTCTGTCATCCAGGTTCCGGAAGTCGGCGGAAATTCCTGCAGCAGAATGACCGCTCTTCGTCCCAAGTGAACAGGTCGCCTTGATAGCTTATACTACGGCAGACGTGTCTCGCCTGCCCAAAGGAGGGGTTCCTGCAGCAGTCAAGATGTCTTCATATGTTGGAAGGGATATTCTGCGGCACCTGCCAACCCCAGAAGAACGTGAAGGAAGCAAAAGAACTGATTAAGCTTCACGGTCTCCTTTCGTGCCTCTTCATCTAGACAATTCCACTGATCCTCACACCTCTGCAACAGACTCATACGCAGATCTTCAAAGTCTTCCTTAAACTTCTTGTTCAGGCTGTGTTGATCTGACATCAAATTTTTAACAGAGAGCAACATTTTGGCTTGCATTGATGCACTCTCATCGTCGTTTATTGCAGTGAGCAATGCAAACTCTTTCACCACCCTCTGTAACTCCTGAAGCTGAGTGTCCGTGTCACTGTGCTCGGTTTCTGTTACAGCTACGGCGTATGTTTGACCTACTGTTGCCACTTGGTACGCAAGAAAGTGTCGTTGATGATCAGTGGTACCATCAGCATGCAATGCAGTATTCTTCTCCTTGATTAATGTTTCGCATACCTGCATCTTCCCAATAATGTTGGCCTCCATAAGCAAATTGTTGATTGTTGCATCTGACGGTAGACTTGGGATTGCCACATCAAACAGACCAGATGCCACAGTATCAATAACACGAACAATGTTCTTAGTTCCTTGACCCAAACTTCCAAGAGCCATCACCGTTTGGCGGATGTCATCTGAATACCTGCCATCTGAAAAGCACTCTATTTGTAACTCGCCCTCCAACATGGAATACAAATGATCGACGACCGTGCTAAGTTCATCTTCTTTTGATTTCAACAGGTGACCAGCGATATCAGCATTTTGTTTCTGCTTCTTCACTTCCTACTTCAACACCCTACATCTTCCTTCGTGATAGGCGCTTCCCTGTTCAGCCCTCCTCGCCTCCAGACGAGCATTGTCACGGACATCCTCCAAGTGTTCCATGGTCGCCTGTAAATAACAAATTGTTGTTGGTTGCTTTTCAATCTGGCTGTTTCTTCGGTCTTCTCTCCTGGCACTGTTCTTCTTGGCTTGTCTCAGCTTAGCCTTGGATAACTCCAACTGCTCTTTTCAACGGGACAGCTCCTCCGTCAACTGTGTATATCTTACCTCTGTTCTCTTCGCTCTCTTAACTGACACTCACCAAGTAAGTTTGAGAGGGACGAATCTAAATCCTGCAAGCTTTGTTAACATTCGTCATTGCTGGCGGTGTCTTGGTTTTCTGCTTCCGCTACCGAGATTTTGTTGCGAGATTGCACGACAGGAGAAGACGTTTCAATCAATCCACATAACTTACCTGGTGCCTGCATGGCTTCAACCAAACGATCGAAGTCATACTGGGTCCATAAATTAGTATTTTCGTCTCTCCAAGCCGCATCACTACCGTTCCCGTCGTCTGCCATTTTATTTCATTTAATACGCGATGCACTCTGTACGTATTTCACCAAAAATTCGTATAAAAGCAATAACAATGAAGACGTATAATTTTTTCAGTCAAATTTCATCTATAAAATCAGTATTATAGATTAATCAGTCATGATCATTTCTTTCTTGCACTGTCGATGTCTGTGTCAAATGTTGATATCTTTATTTTTTTGGTATATTCTATCTATCACTTTAAAAGGAAGCTCAGTCAATGTTATTGACAATGAGAAATTTAGCATCAATTTCTTATTTCTGGGCATGCATCTTCATAATTATCTTTTTTACAAAAGTTCCCAAATAAGTGACGTCATCAATCCAATCGTGATCATCACATTGATCGCGGAAATGGCGAAGGAGGCGGGAGGTCGAGAGACGTACCGCTGTGAATCCTTGTCAAAAGAGACCAGCAATCACCCAAGTGTGTTTTTTTAGATAATGCAATGTGCAGACTACAGATTTATGCAAGTTTTAGGTAAGTTTGCTTTATTTTCGGTAAGCATCGTGTGTCGGAAAAAGTCCTTCACTTTCGTTCACACGTCAAAAACAGTCGCCATTCCTGACATCGACCTGTCTACTCAAAGACACAAAGGGGTATACACTAGGGTGTCTGGTGCTATTGAAAAATAGCAGCGTATTTCTGACTCATTTAAACAGATACCACCGCACCCTGTTGTTTTTTGCATATACACGGTATTACATGGCGTGAAAAGTATTACTTTCACGCAAGGCTATCGTTCGGCAGTCGTTCAAGCCGAAAGATATTCGACCTTCTCCCTCATGCTATTTGCTGGATTTTAAATAACAACTATGAATAACCCTATCTGGCCTGCACGATTTGGCGTGTACCGCAGCTTGGGGGGTCGGGAAGTTCCCCCCTATATATGTTCACTATCGCTTAGGCTAGGGGGCTGAAAATTACCACACTATATCATTGGATCAAACTCTACAAGGGAAAAATCCATGATAGCCGGCATGATGGCATAACTGTGACGTCATTTGCAAATAGAGCAGTTTCGGACCATTTTTTGGTCAGAATTTTTTATTTTGGTTTTTTCTTCGCCAAACTGCATCGCAAATTAGCAAATAATAATCTAATATGAAACAAAATAGATTTTACTCACTTTTTCAAACAGAAAGCAAAAATATTGAAAAATATGACCAAAACGTCGCTTATCTGGTACCCCACATGCCCGCCATTTTGAATTTACCCATGATACTCTGCTCGGGGTCATGTAAATAGTCTCAAAATGACCCCAATATGATAGACTGAAAAGTAAAGATGTTTCAGCTCTCAATTTTTGGCGTTTCCGAGATAGGAGCAAAAAACCAAGGCCAGGTAGGGTTAAGTGTGGGTCAACTTCTGGTGGGTTTCCTGAGTTTGGAATGATCTGTACGTAGCAGATGGAAAACCAAGGTCATTATTACCATAGTTTTTCGCCGATTCGGTGTTCCATTAGCGTCCCACAAAACTGTGGTCCCAATCTCGGAAAAGGATTACTGGGCATAATCCTCGATACTGATCAGATGGAAGCTCGTCTTCAATACGAAAAAAAGCGACTTGTATTGGCGAAATTCTATCCAGTTTTATGGGTAAAAAATCTCCTACCAAACGTGAAATGCTCAGTTTGATCACAAAAATTATGAATTGAAGGCAACCGGGCCGGGTCGGTCGTTTGTGGCCTATCTAATGACATTGGAAAAACAGTGATAAAATACATCACCATGTTACAATTACAAAAGTTTGTCCACTGGATTTTAAAATGTGGCTGAATTTCTTAAAATCCTGGAACGGTGCTTCCATACTTAACTGATCTGGATGTTACAGCTAGATGTCACCTTATTGGAACTGTATTTTAAAGTAGTTGCCTGCTTATTGTAAGGTGAGATGTGGTCTTGTAAAAAATCGTGTCAATTACAAGTGTCTGGTCCGTCATTCATAATTCAGCGGTAATATCCGCGTCCATAATCCAAAGACCTATTCCATATGTAACATTATTAGCACAAAATTTATAAAGGCAATCAAATTATACATAAACATAAGCTAATTTCCCGCAATAGAGAAGTTGTCAACAGTTTTCAATGATGCCGGCAAGACATCATGACATTCCAAATATATCAAATATTTATCGGTAATCAGTATTCTTAATCCATAATATTCGTTGTAAAGTCATCTAGAGAATGCTTGTGACTGTTCATATGAGGACCATGATGATCTTGAAGTGCATGGGTTCATACGGCCCCTAGCCCCAGGTTAAAAAACAAGTTAAGAAACGTGACGCCATAGATCTTGCACGCTATGCTCGTATTTTTCTATCAGCATGCGATATGTATCGCCAAATTTGAGAAACATTGAGTGGAGGCGCTTGGTGGTATAGCCCTGTTTTTGCGACAATGCGGCAATGTTTTGGGACGTTGGTTAAATTCGACACATTTAACACAGTACCCATCATATGCTACTAGGCGAGATATGTATACGCCATATGCAGGGCCCGCTGGAATATTACTGCCCAGAAAGGGATAGTTTATATACGATGTCGAAATTGTAATCATCTCTTTTGTCATAAAGTCGACGAGACAGAAGGCCCGCTTCATTTTTATAGAGATATAGGTCTAATATCATGTGCCTGTAGTTTCCTTCAAATCCAGCGAAGTTGAATATATATCATTCACTGTGTCATTTATATAGCGATTATCCACAGCGAGAAGATCGTCTATATATCGTTAGGTGAATGAGAAGGGACGGGCTTTGAATGGACCAGTTTTTGAAAGCGCCTGCATATAATCATATTCATAAGAGAACAGATATAAGTCAGTCAGCAGAGGTTTACAATTAGTACCTATTGGAATGCCTATATACTATTGAAATACTGTTGGCAAATTCCACATAGACATTTTTAATGAGAAATTTAAGCTCTTCCATGAACAAAGAAACATTCCCTGAATGATATATTGTGTATGTAGTAGAGCTGATACATCATGGCATTCGAGTTTAATATCTCTACGATCAAGTTTCTTGAACACGGATGCTATTAATCAAGTTAGACTCTCAACAAGACCTTGATGAGGGATTATATTATACAGAGTCGAGAAATCCCAGGTTGATACATGTCTGTGCGATACACTGTTAACAGGATATCGACGAACCAACCTTAAAAAATATGGTTAGCTGCGACCATCAACGTTATGGTATAAACATGACGTACCATATGATTTATGGTCACTATCTGACAACACAACTTATGGCCGGAGTAACCATAAAAGGTAAGGTCACACGGCGACCAGATGTTTTATGGTCGCTCCGATAGTTAATTATATGGTCAAGTTGACCATACAATATATGCTCGCTCAAGCAAAATTATGGTCGAAAGATTCTTCTGACCACATATTTAGTGGTCAAGAGCAACAATAAGAAATATGGTTACCATACTTTTTTTTTGATCGGAGTCGACCATATCGTAATGGATTAATACTGGTTAGTGTTATCTGGTGTTATCACAATCAATGGACATTCTAGACCTGTCACACTCACAGCAATAAGTTCTCAATAAGGTACAAGCCATAGATTCGACATAGGTACAGGACAGGTAGAGTTAAGGCACATATATATCTTATCCGTACCTCCAAATTTGCCATTTGATTCAACATGAACAAGGCACAGGTAAGGTATGGTCCAAAAATGTTAACGATGCCTTAACTGTACCTCGCTTGAATAAGGTACCAATAAGGCACAGTAACAAGGTATCACTAAGGTACCACTAAGTTATAGTACAGATACATTGGGATAAATCCGGTCGAAGTGGAAGGCGCAAGTGAGGGACATCCAGAGGTACACTCAAGGTACAGGATCTTGCGCAAGGTATATACATGGTCAGCCATTGAGGTACCATTAAGGTACAGTCGGGGTGCTACAGAAGGTACCGATAAGGTATAAGCCATGGTCAAGTGTAGTTACAGGGTGCAGTCAAGTCATGGCGAAAAGTAGTACACTATAAACTTCAATTAATCAGATTGTTTTTAGCAGAATACTTTAGTTTTATTTTTTGACGTACAACACTCATTCATACGTTATGTATTTAGCAATATCAAAACGTATACAGAAATATAAATTTATCTATACATCCCGCTCACTTCTTTACCAAGTGTACAGTCTGTGGTTTGACCAGGCTTTATTGTTTACAGTCCGTAGTTGTTGTATCCCGACATACTATTGTTCTCCTCCGTCATGTGGTTTTTACCTAAAAGATAGACCCCGCACCTTCTCACATGAACACATCGACACGATTTGAACATCTACAGCAACATCCTGCGCACATCATTACAGTCTGCAGTTTGGCAATTCTTTAATTATTATCTTATGTACAGTCCTTGATTGTTGTATCCAGACAGACTATTGTTAAACTATAGTCATGTGATTAATAGATATAACACAGAGAACACATTCTCACGTCCACCACATCAGCACTATTAAAACATTTTTACAGTAACATGAAAACATCCTGCTCATTTAGTTAGTCTGTGGATGTCAATACTTGTTTACAGTCCTTTGTGCTTGTAACCATACAGACTATCGTTTTTGTTTATGGGGTTTTTACACGAAAGAGGGACCATACATTCTCACATCAACTAAAATTACTGTTGTTTAGATATCTGACTATGAATTGCGACTGATGTTACTTGATCTCTGCCAAGTGAGTCCATGTGGACATGGTAAAGAGCAGGTAAATCAAGCGACTATCACCACAGTCCCCCACTTACGGCTCTTCTATCCCATTGTCCAGCTGATCACAGAAACTGTGCTGTCGATTGTGTTGTACAGACAGCTGAAATGAATGAGAAAGATTATCAGAGAGCTATTTCTGATTTACAAGGCTAATGCAACCCTTCTGATGATCCAAATGTGGTTTCAATGCACATTGTGTTAAAAATGAATATGGTTTCTACAACAGGTAATCTCAACTACTAAGGCACCGTTTCCAATTATCGTTCGCGAATGAATCGTTTATTTCGTCAAATTTTCTCGAAGTCGCGATTTTCCAAGGCGCGAGGGAATGGTTTTTTTTCTTCAAAATAAACGATTCATTCGCGATCGCTGTTCGAATGGTTTTTTTTCTGTTGGCAATCGTTTTTCAATCGAGAAAATTCTCGCGAATAAAAAGCGATATCGCGATTCAATCGCTTTTTAATCGAGAAAATATAAACGATTGAAAAAAAAACGATTGAGGATTATAGCCGAAAGTAGTACGCCATTGGTTCAGCCTGACTGACCCGCATACACGTTCGAGTTTCTAACACTTCAGTCAGACTATATAAAGTTCGATCATTTTTTCTTCTCCCTTTTCCATTCTTTGCCTAGTGTAAAACTATAGCGTGTTTCTGTACAGTTGGCGGTTATATAGATACGATGGGGATATTGAAAGAAATTAAAAAATATATCTATATATATATATACATAGGAATAATGGTTATGCATATAATTATAACTTCATAGTTACATATATTTTGTACGGGACACAGACCCGGATATGGTCAGATTGGGTCATTTGCACTTGCAATTTCGTCTATTATTTTGGGTATTTCTGTGTTTTAAAGTTGGTATTATTCCAGATTTCTTGTGTAGTATTTTTCGTGAACGTTTTTGGCATCTGTGCCGGCTGAATTTTTGAGTTGATTCGTCAGATTTTCGCTGTACGCGTGGTTTTTTGTCCTACGATCACCATTTTCCTTGTGTAGATAGATGGCGCTGTATTGAATATAACATTGTCATACGGGGTTTTGAGTCTTCGAAAGCACTTAATTATTAATATATAGCGCGGGCTGTTTGTAAAAATTTTCACAACTGGTTAATCCAGTCAGAGATGAAATTATATACTATTCAGTTGGTTTTTGGCTTGAGCTTCCCTTTGGAATCATTCATAGTTCATTTATCAAAATATAAAATTAAAATAAAAAGTATTGTACATATGCGAATCCAACCGTTATATGCGATTCAATCACCATTGTGATATGTAATATGAAATCACTGCCGCGAATATTCTTATAATAAATAAAATTAACTTGTTGGTGATTTTTTGAACTTATTCACATCTCAATAGTTTAAAAACTGTACCAAAACATGAATGGATACCCTTTCCTAATGTATGTTTTACTATAACAAAATATACATATTTAATTACACTATTTTTCACCTTAATTAAAATAGAAATTCTCGGCTGGAGGGCTAAGCTGTTCTGGGTTATCGCCATGCGCCCATTCACACCTCTATGAAGCCTGTGCCGTAATCATTCTGATAATGCAATCAACGACGAACTCAAATCCACTTATGACCTGTACCCGGTATTTACAAAACAAGATATTGTGACTATCATCCTGTATTGTTTATACCAAGTTGCATGAATATATGAGGAAATTATCGAAAGTATGAAGGGAATGACTGAACATTAATATATTGTCGACTCACACGATTACTGAATAAACATGTAATTTTGTCATTTACGCTTCGCCAGAGTAAATCTGAGCGCGAGCGTCACAGGAAGCATGGTACAGGTATATGTATAGATATTTCCAGCATACGCCCTACTTCGGCTTGTAGGAGACTATAGATCGTGGATCATATATATTATTCGGTTATCTTGCGCATTTATGCAGTATAGTATAGTAATATGAGTTTTTCCATCGACAAATCCGCAATCAACATTACATGTAGTTCCCATTTCGCGGATAGAGCGGCGTACGGTGGCAACACGGCCTATGTGTCAAATATCACTCCGCCTCACGATTCTCTCGCGCCTTGAAAAAAAACGATTCTCTCGCGATTGAAGATTCGCGATCAAGAACGGATCGCGCATGGGTAAACGATTCAAAAACGATATCGCGAGAGAATGTTTTTTTCCAGAAAAGGTTCAATCGTTTTTTCTCATTTTTTTTCTCGATATCCTCGCGACTGATTCGCGACTGATCGTTTTTCAATCGAGAAAATTGAAGAAAAATCGCGACTGAAGAAAAAACGATTAATGGAAACGATCCCTAAATAATTTGTACCACGAGATATTATTTGCTGATTATCTTCAAAATGATGTGTCAAACTCTTTATGACTGAAAACATGGAAATAGAATGGTGTACATGTGCTATGATACTTCACGAACATACTTAACTTTCTCCAAATTTAATGTATCTGACATTTACCTCATGCCTGGAAATTTTTGTATGGGAGTTCACAGAGTAACGTTTTCCTCCTACGATGTTACTATTCAGTGCAGGCAGATTCTCACATCGATATCGTTAAGGGAGACGAGTGTGTTCAAGAGTGAGTCTGATCATGCTGACATCAGATGTTTACTGTTCCCTTCTCCTAAAAGGTGTTTTGCATTTGTTGGTGGTGCTGGTACTGGACTACTGCTCCCATTGACAGTTCGACCATCTGAAACAGAGTATAAATATTTCAATGAAACAACGGTAAAAGTACACCTCCTTAGGGCAGTCAGCCATGTCAGAAGTATAATATTACATTTCTCTCAATGGTGAGGTCCCGATATCTCACCACATAGCTGTTTTCCACTCTGGCAATCACTCAGGCTCAGTCTTGGTCACATCGCCTTATGCTAATATAATGTATATTGATATGTGGATGAATGAAATCAATACATTTGCAGAAATAAAGCGAACTGGCGTAGTAACACCAGTATGGTGATGGCGCTCGCCACTCCCTAAAATATATTAACTGTGATACAATATCCCATTTTTGATACATGCATATGTCCAGGCCGATTTGGGATGGTTTCAGTAACATGCTTCATGTGTGCCCTAAGCATAAAGGGGATGACCTCCAGATTATTACAACAGCCAATGGGTCAACTTGCAAAGTAGTCGGAAAATTTGAATCAAATACATTTCTCAAAGTTGTATGAACGAAGTTGAACGAAACATCAATATTCTACTTCTGACATAGGTATTTTTACCCCAATTTGGATATATATCCCAGTTACTACTTTTCCACTGACCTGCTAATGTAGGCTACACACTTATGATAGAATCTACTTCAAAAAAATGCAAATGCGATTGTATGATTCAGGCACATAGCTGTCTTATGCTTTAAGTTAGACTGCTCGCCTTAAATCAGAATGTCTGTAATTTTGCTGTCTTTTTCTCTTGATCAAGGATCAAGAATCACGCAGAAATAAGGTTAGGTGCGATATTGTTTTGTGTTGTTGCCGCAGTATACTATGCGAACAGAATAAGTACTGTCTGTCGCACATAATATTTCCGATATGTTTTCGGCGATATTTCGGAGACAATTTATTGGACGACACTGAAACTTCATACACAGCTGATACATGTAATTTAAAAAGACAACTAATTTTATTCCAATATATTAAGAAAATCCTTCTCAATAAATCGCGAAAATAAAAATTTGAAGAGAGATTTGTGGGTTGATTTTTGACGTCATTACTTCAAGCTGGCATGTTATAACATTGGCAGATCAACGTTATCGTGGTCCCAAAATAACGTGGTAGGTATTGGTCATTTTTATCAGCTTATACTAAAGGAAGGCCTTTGCGAAGGCCGCCTTCCCAGAGGAAGGGCAGGTTCATCATGTAAGGATCTTCAAACCGGGAACACCGTGTGCAATACAGCTTGTTAGGTAGCTTCTTCAGATTTAACATGGTGTCCTACATGTGGTCACCTATTGTGCTTTCCTTACATGACGAATAGGCCGATATAATTCAATAACCTTGTGGTATTATACCGTGCTGAGAGAGCAAGAAGGTTAGATGTACCGCAGCCTGCGGGGGGGATGTGTCACCCCTCTATATATTTTCGCTATCGCTAAAGCTAGAGAATTGAAACTTATCACACTATGTCTTTGGGTCAACCTCTACAAGTAAATCTAAAACAATCCAAGACGGCCGCCATGATGACGTCACCTTGACGTCATTTTCAAAAGGAGCATTTTTGGACGATTTTTCGGTAAGAATTTTCCAATTCTGTGTTTTTTTTCTTCGCAAAAACTGCATGATAAATTAGTATACAATAGTCTGATATGAAATAAAATAGGTTTTACTCAATTTTCCATATAATTTTGAAGAAATATGACGAAAACATTACTTACTCAAATGACCCCAATATGATAATCTAAAACGTCAAGGAGTTTCAGCTCTCATTTTTTTTGTCGTTCTGGAGATAGGGACAAAAAACCAACAAGGGGGAGGGCGGGGGGGTAAGCTTAATTTGTTGCTATCTCTCATCATGATCTCCCGATACATTAATAATTAGCTATATAAAGCATCATTTCATGGCGTTTAAAGAGCTTGGGCAGATGTATAAAAGGCGCACTTAATAACGTACTTTTTCCACTCGACAATGGCGAAACACGAATATAGGTGTAGGTTAGAAGGAATTAATTATTTCCCTTATTCCTCGCAATGTTAAATGGCATGGTTTCATTAAAAGATCTCTACTTTACCGACATCAGAAGAATATTTTTCGGACATTCTGTTTCATCACAATAGATCAATGATCACTTAGACGGTATGAAAACATGGTGTTATCCAGTACCAATTTCAATGAAACAATGCCGACCAGGGGTGCCCGATTTCACTAGTTCCGCGTTGAATAATATACTAGAATTTAACTGGCTGTAAAATATTGCGAGCGCGCGTTAATTATGTGAGAGATTTGCGTGAAATTTACAGACAATATTTTGGACTAACTCACCGGTATTCAACCACCAGCACTCAATCTGAATATCTACCAGTCATAGGGCTAGCCTACCCCATAGTCGTTTAGGGTACGAACATTACCCGACAGGCAGAATCGCTGAATTAGTTACTTTTACCTCTCACGTACATATTTTATAACCTATATTTAATGATCTGATATCTTAACTTCTTAACAAAACCGGTTTGTTTTTGGTCACGTGAAATTTTCAGTAGTCCAGTCTATATGTGACACAATTTTGCCTTTTTCATAAAAGCCTAAAATTTTGCATAGAGGTACATCGTAGTCTAGGAAGCATTTTCAATTTTCAGTCATCACCTTGGATTTTCAAGATGGCCGCCATAAAAGCCTTATTTTAGTTCATAGCTATAAATCTATTTCAATGACCTCCCGGGAGGACATTATCGACCATCTCGGGTTTCGATTTGGTGACGTACCGCAGAAAAACATTTGTTTTTTTTTCAAAATCTTATTAGCCAACGAAGTTATAATCTTGATTTGGAAATAAAATTTTCCATAGACTCATCCTAGCATACACTACCCGATTGTACCAGATTATGCTCATAACATCAACATTTCCGATCGACACAAGTACTAAATTATAATTATGCCATAGGGGGTTCCATACGTACCCAATAGTCTTCGAGAGTCTTCAAGTATATGTAAGTGTACGTGTTCTCATCACAGATAGGCGTCTATGCCTTCAGTATTATTACTATATATGATATTAGATAATATTGTGAATACATAATATACACTCTCCTCTCTTGTTACAATATTACAATCTGCCTATAGCATTTCATCCTGGTGGTACGATTATATACCTGTTCACATCATGTGAACATATCTTAGAATCCGAGAAATAGAAACGCATGGCCTGATAGTACTAACTGTATTACAGAAAAGACAATCTACACCTCTCATGTGAACTTCCGTCCCCTGGAATAAAAGAGACACAGATTATATACGATGGAAGGATCGAATGCTAATGTGAACTCACATCATCTGATAAAGCAGAAACCAGAGGGCATACAATGGAATGGTCGCTGTTTTGAAGCGTATATCAGTATAGTTTACCTAACACAATAATGCAACGACGTTACGGTAGTCCAAATCCAGGAAGTTGAAAGCTACAGGTTTTTCGATTTTGAATTATCGGCACTGATGAAGTCATCAAAGTGTGGAAAACATTTATGTGATTCATGTGATTCAAACACAATGGAAATTCGCAAAACACACAAGGTGCTTAAACGACCCCTTGAACTTCGGGTTAGTTACAATACGAAACGCAATGCAAGTGACTTGCATTTAAAAGATGAATGGTATTAATAACCAAACTCAAGAAACCTTGAGTGAAGATGGTAACCCACAAGAACTTAACTAGTTTCTGTAGTAATGGTTTGCGACGTGATTGAACTCGTCACATAAGCACAGCATCATGTACCGACCCATAGTTCACAGTTTACTTCACTAGTATTGAATCAATATGTACATCTAGGTATAGATGTACAGACATAGATTTAAACTATATATACAGGAAATTACGTATACCTAATAAGCTTCTAGACATATTTCGTTCAAAACATATACGTCCACCGTGATGAGAAATTGCCTGGGCATAAGGTAGAATGTGCGAAACATGAACAGTTTTTTTGAGCATGGCCTCTCGAGAGAAATTTTCAAGTTGAAGAGCGTATGTTTTCATGTGGTGAACGTAGCTAACAAAATCTGTAAGTGAAAAATATTAAACGGCCAGATTGCTGCATTGATATAGACAAGAGCCTGCTGTAGTCAAATCGATATGGGCGCTAGCTGATTCCGTCCGCTATGAAAGAGATATTGCCAATGGAAACAAACCATGCTGTGTTCACAAAAAATGAAATGCGCTGGAGGTAGAGCTTATCTTAGCATTCAATATTTTTCAATCCTATCTGTTCCCATTTAATGGCATTATCCAGAAACTCTGAAAGATTAGAGTGGATATACTCTCTCTCTCTATCTCTTTAGCTTTTCATTTCAGGTTTATACAGCTCGTTTTTTTATTCAAAACGACATCGGTACTTTCAAAATGGCGCCCATGACGACCCACAAAGATGCATAATTATTGATGTTGAAATGACGGTAGAAGAGAGCATAAATGGAACACGAATATTTTTTTCTGGATTTCCACTTTTCGAATAAGTACATCTATCACCACAACGTTTCGCTGAATTTGTCCCAAGTTTTTTTAATGGATCCAGTTAGACACGCTATAAGCATATTCAGACCAACATCCTATTAAAACATATTTGGATCCTAGTGCAAATATAAAAAAAAGCCTTTTTCGATAATGCATTTCTTTCAACGTAATTCTTCACGTTTTGATTACATGAAAGCGTACCTTACTAATTTAAATGACCTCATGTAATAAAGATCTATGATATAGAGCCGTACAAATCCAAGAAATTATGGACAATAATCGTCCCAGCAGCCATCTCGACAAGCCGAGCCCCAAGGTAAATCTGCTCGCATTCAACTATCTAACTTTGGAAATGTTTAGTTCTCTCGCTTAAAATTGGTGATAATACTCCGAGCAAGATAATGAAACGGTCATAAACAGCCGTGCGTCATGGCAGCCATCATGAAACATGTTTGTTACGGCATACATTAACCTGGTACGAAATGACTCCATATGTCATTTCTCTGCCAACCTGATGTCTAATTCCGTGTGAGCTTTGGTGCTTTAGGAGGAAAGTCCGTCGAAAAATTTACAATATTTAGTTGATTATATTTGCCTAATTTGCTTATTATCTTTATCAATAATAATATTTTCATTCTTTGAATAATTAAATATTACTGTCTTAAAATACTGTGGCAACTATTCTGTTATTCTTGTACAGCTATACTGCTTTCAAACATCAAATGCAACGCAGTAGTGTTGACAAATGACGCAAAAATGGGTGTGCTTAACTGACTCAACATGAGAATCTGGCGGTCATTTTGGAAAATCTTGTGAACAATATCTGGCTGGCTATTTTTACTTATTATTTTAGATATACTGTCTCATAATAATTTAGCACTGCAGAACCATTTTGCTTTCAAAAATCAAAGAACAACGTAGTAGAGTGGCTAACTAATACAAAGCTACGTGTGCCCAAGATGTCCGAATTAAAAATCGGGATGCCATTTTGGAAAATGGTGGCAGCCATTTTGGAAATCCGGGATGGTTGTTACTACACCATATCTACTGTGAAATAATTGTCGTACTGAAACAATAAAATATTGGTGTATCGGCAGAAATTATGTCGATATATTGTGTGGTTTTTGAAATATTGAATGAAATAGGCTTCAGATGGCGGCCATCTTGAAATTCAAGATGGTCGACTCGGTCAAATGACCATTATCGTTTGTCTACCTTTGATATCGTACTTTCCATCAATATTCTGACAAATAACCCAAAGAAAAAGTCCCAAACAGAAAAAAATAGTGCAGGATTGCTAGTGCTCTATGGGATCCTGGCGGCCATTTTGAAAAATGGCCGCTGTGACCTACAAAAGAAAAATTCGCAGTGGCTCCATATCCAGAAATGCTTTCTACGCCTCGATGTACACCTGTGCCAAATGTCATGCTTTTATGAAAAAAAGGCACGATCTGATGAAAAATCTGCACATATTGACTGGAATACAGTGAGCGTAATCGGCTAACTTTGGTACTTCGCTGTATGTGTACAAACATAACTTTTCCAAAGTATTTACATTAGAGCAAACAAATTTATTGCCGTCAACCTTGAACTACATTATTTTAAGGCATTTGAATGTAGGATTTCCTCTTGTAGCAAAAATAAAACAACTCGAACAAAACTTATATTGCCATAACATATATTTGGAAGTTCGATTATTAGAAAGAATCAATAATTGTTCTGGTTTGAGATGTAATATATTGGTTACAAGATCAAATCCTCCCTAAAAATTACTCAGAAATACAAAATAGGCCAGCTAGAACACTTTGAGCATTCTGACTCCCGCAATTTTTTTCGACTGGAATATTTCAGTATTAAAACATAAAAAAAACATATTTCGACAGGTTTTGATCGAAATAAATCGGCTTCAGTACAAACACTAATGAGTTCTTCGTATTTTCACCTCCCACCCTCCCCACCGTCACCCCCGCCCCCTCACCCCCCTCCAGCCCCCACCGTTCCATATCCATTATTGTGCTGGCTGTATTACGCTATTCGAGAAATGAAGGTTACGATATCTAGAAATTTATCTTCATGTATTAGGATGATGTTTATATATTATCTGTAAGGCTCCCGCTTATCTGTGTTATCTCGGACGAGATTACTCACGCGAGAGACAACAAATTAAGATACAAAATTACACCCACAGGCTATTTAATATATTAAAAAAAACAAAAGTAGCAAATACAATGTGACCTCTTTGGAATTCAGGCTTGATAGAATCTAATAACCCGCGGCCTCTGCAATGATTACTGAGGTTCTTTGATATGAAAACGTGATACAATGCAGCCTGGCTCTCACACTATCAGGGTAGATTATAATTAAACACATACAGTATGCCTTAATAGCAAAATATATATATATATATCAAGCGAAGTAAAACACATGACTGCTCAACGGAATATGAACAATTCCGAAGGTATATCGGCACGCTATATAAGTTATCGTTGCGCGTATTGGAGGTTGGTACATGCAGGAGCTAAAATTTATCCCGTAACACCAACCAGTAAGTATTATCTAGTTCTTTATCGCCTTCAGATTATCTGATAAATTTCACCTGAACTTTGATGTTTTATACACAGAGTACGTACGATACCGTGCAGTATATACCATACCGTCAGCTGTATCTTAATACATTCAATTCACTTTTGTTTGGTTGCTGGGTATTTAGAACCCCATCGCATAGCCGTGGACCAAATTTATTGTGAAATCCGTTATGGATGATAATCCTAAAGGTGAACATGACCAGTGAAGCAAGTTTTCAATATGTCAAGACGAAAATGTTATAGAACCATTTGAAAAGATATCAAAACAACTTCTTTCCCACTCAGGTAAGCCACTATACATTTTTAAACCCAGAAACTCCAAAGATGGTACGATATGGTACAACAAAATAGCACAGAACTGATCTCGTAATCCGTTTTTTCTAGTATACCAGTCTGTGCGTTCTCTCCGTTATCAAAACCCTATACGACTATATCACCAGCGCCTGCTATGGCCGCAAATCTACCATAGTCACCTCGTGTTCATTCACGTCGCCGTCACCGCGGCTCCGCCTTAGTCCATACACATCCCCGACCGAAATTCACCATAGAATCCGGTCCAACCGGCGAATATACCGGCCCGGGTAAACTTCCCGGATAAAACAGAATCCGTTGTACTTGAGTGTGTACATGCTGGGATCAAGATCACCGGAGGATCGTATTCATATTCTCCACATGAACCGATGCAATAAAAGTGCGGTTGATATAGTAAGGCTACGTCCCAGAATCCACTGTAGTTTGGGTTTGAATGTGGCGGCCTTCCTGTAGTCATATGATTGCTTTTTGGTCACCAGATGTCGTTAATTTTTCCCACCTCTTGCCTATCGCTCCAATTTACAAATGTATTACTCAAGGGAAATATACAGTATGCGTCCCCTTCCCAAAGAAAACAGTTTCATGGCTAAATTTGGTAGTAATGACCTTTGTAGTATAGAAAGAGGATATAGACTCATATTTTGCCGGAGGAGATAACTTTTGCATCCGCCAGAGGGCGTTATTGTAGGTTATAGTATAGGAAGCGGTCATTCACGGCCTTTGACCTCTAAGGCCGTGAAGGCCGCTATAGTTCCAACAGGTGGCGCCAAAAGGGTGACGTTTCACCTCGAATTCCTCCGCGGTCTGGCGGTGATGCGGTCTGCCTCCGCGAACAGAAAGTAGTCCCAAATACGGGGGGAGCCGGGGGAAATTCTCCAGGTCGCTAGTGGGCCGACTGGGTCGAGTAAGAAGGCCCATATAGACCCATATTGGCTATGGGGGAAAGGTCCATACTGAGAAATTCACACATGTTCATTGCGATATGGGTTGTTTGGTCTTGTTTTTCACGTCTCACCATGTAGAACACGATGGGAGGGGTCTCGGAGGTAAGCGGTGAATTTTTTCGAAAAGTACCGGGTAGGTCTGTATATAGGCTCATATAGGCTCATACTGGCTCAGTGGATAGGTCCATACTGGGTGGACGTTTTGGGGTCTAGGTGAGTCCCTAGTGGTCCTATGGTGTCGTTTGAGGTCTTATTTTGAAGCTCTCGTGGAGGAGCATGCGACTGGACTACCGTATCGCCCGTTTTCAATATTCTGAGCATGCGCAATCTGGCCGTAGTATAGAAAGCAGGCGTTTTGGGAGGTGCGTGGGGGGGGGGGGTGTTTGGGGTAGAGATGGACCAGTATGGGTCCGAATGGGTAGTGAGAGATGTCAAAGTGAAGGTTTTTTAGGGTAGAGTCAGAATAGCGTATTTTTATTGCAAGTCGCGTCATTTTGGGGGTGCGTGGAGGTGTATTTGGGGTAGAAATGGACCACTATCCCACTATTGGTCCGAATGTGTCTAGGGAAGTGTTATTTTGTAGCTCCCGGGGTCGATGACGTAATAACCAGGAGTAGCAGCGAAAGCGGGCATTTTGGGGAAGTGAAGCAAGGTATTTGGTGTTAAGATGGTCCGAATGCGTCATGGGATGTGTAATCTTGTAGTTCTCGGGGTGTACATCCCGATTTGAGGGATGTTCACGTCATCTGTGACGTTATTGGTGACGTCATCAGTAGCACTAGTAGCCAAAGTGGGCATTTTGGGGCAGTGAACGATGGTATTTGGTGTAGAGATGGACGATGCTTGGTCCGAATGCGTCGTGTGGGTTGTCATCTTGTAGTTCTCGTGGTGCAGACCACGATTTGAGGGATGTTCACGTCATCTGTGACGTCATCAGTAGGAGTAGTAGCGAAAATGCGCATTTTGGGGAAGTGAAGGAAGGTATTTAGGGTAGATTCGGACCATCCTTGGTCCGAATGCGTCGTTTGGAGTGTCATATTGTAGCTCTCGGGGTGTAGACCACCATTGGAGGGATGTCATCTGTGACGTCATCGTTGACGTCATCAGTAGGAGTAGTAGCGAAAGTGGTCATTTTTGGGGCAGTGATAGAAGGCATCCGGGTGAGAAATGGACCATCCTTGGTCCGATTTTTTTTATTATTATTTTACTATTGGTTGTTTGGTCTTGTTTTTCACGTCTCACCACGATGGGAGGGATCCCGAAATTAAGCGGTGAAATTTTTTGAAAAGTATTGGGTAGGTCTGTATATAGGCCTGTACTGGCTATTAGGGATAGGTTCATACTGGGAAATTCACACATGTTTATTGCCGTATGGGTTGTTTGGTCTTGTTTTTCACGTCTCGTCACGAAAAACACGATGGGAAGGGTCTCGGAGGCAAGTGGTGAAATTTTTCGAAAAGTACTGGGTAGGTCTGTATACAGGCCCATACTGGCTATGGGGGAAAGGTCCATACTGGGAAATTCACATATGTTCATTGCCGTATGGGTTGTTTGGTCTTGTTTTTCACGTCTCGCCACGAGACAGTGAAAAGGGACATGTGGCACATGCTCAGTTATTCTTATATTTACATTCACACTATGTAATTAAAATGCCCAGAAATTCAAATAATCCAAACCAAAAATTTTTTTCACAAATTAAATACATTAAACATTCGAGATTAATGCATGTGTTCACATTATGTGTATATTTTTTGAATGTGAATTGTTGAAAGGTCTGTAATTTACATCTTGCGAATACTATACTATAGTTTCTATTGATGTAAGTCAGAGTTTATAATATCATTGCATGCTCAACAACATAGTCATTTTAACAAATAAAGTTGGTGACGGACATGTTTATTGGTGGTTATGTGCACAAGCTGTCCTGGGATCATAGAGCTTCAAGTGTGCTTATTGTGTATCATACCAGTCATTGGGCACACACAGTTAATCTCACAGATTGTTCAGCTGCAGGGTGACATATGAACCTGTAGTTGGATCTGTTAATTGTAATCTTATCTCCTGGAATATACTAGTAGGTGTAGCCTGCGCTTATCTCCCAGTGACTGTCTCAAGTTGTTGTAATCTTTTCACCATGAGCTGAATCATATGTACATGTTATGGAATTTGCGGTCGTCAAGACGGCAAGGACTTGTGCGCGTGACCTTAAGATGTTGTAACGCGAAGTCGTCTCAGACTCAGGAGATGGTCTCCATAAAACCTGTACAATGATAGATTTCACGTTCCGGCTTCTGACATTTCTCGAAGACTTGATAGCCTCTTTAAATGAGACAGGATACAACAAAGACGAAGTTCGTGTCCGTTGAATATTAAGCCGATTTATTGAAAATTCATTCCACCTAACTTAGGAATGATCGGCAGCATTTGGCAGGCAGACTAACACAACTTCATTAACATCAGCCCATTTTGTAAACAGTCATTTTCAGAACTGGAGATAGTAACATCCATCATTGGAGACTAGGTGGTATTAGTCTCTGTGAGACCTGATGGTATTGGCCTGCCTGAATGTGCAAGTCGTCCCTTTTTATACAGTCCTATAGATTACAGGGTCGAGTTAACTCTAAACTAAAGTCTGATATCTTTGGTGCAGCTTAGACAAGCCAATCAGGGAAATGTCACATTACGTAAACACAGTCGTCAAAACCAAGGATAATTCAATTCATTTACATAAGCATTTTCTATGTTATCCTGTATAAATTTGAAATTACATAACTGTTTCTTACAAATAGTTGTGTTCACAATAACTGACCTAAAGGGTCATGAAATAGTATTTCGGAAATAGTTTTGTCAAAACACATCAAAATATCAAGGTTGCATGCACGCAGATAATGTAAAATTGGTAAATGAAAAGTCGAACTTTATGCTACTTTTACGTGAAAATATGGTGGATAAAAATCGACATTTTACAAGGTGTCTATAAAGGCGTGTAAGCTCAGTAAAATATCAGCACCAGTTTGCCATAAATTTGAATAATCTCGTTTACACACAGGGGAAGGAATAAAATTCTGAACATCTTCTTCCATCAAAATTCTTCTGGTATTTCCGCTTCAGCTTAAAATCGTATATACCGATTGCCCTCGGTCAATAATCTTTATACTGAAAACAACTTCATAACTTTGTACATGCTCGAAGATAAAGTGAAGGCCATCAACATTCTGGGTCGCTGGGAAAGCGGATATATCTTAAAAATTGATTAAGAAGATGAAGGAAAATTTAAAGTGTATTTTAATGGCTGGGACCATACCTTCGCCGCAACAGTCGGATTTAAAAAAAATCGGCATCCACTATCCCAATTGCAAGATTGCTGCTACTGTAAGTTTTGTTTCTTGATGCCACACATATTATATCCCCAAAGTCAAATTACACAGCGTAACAGAAAGATTTTGAGGGTAATGATGTGTGTCTCCATTGCTCAAGTATGCCGACTCATATTTTACTGTTTGTGGACTTAGTCGTTAGGTACGTTTATTTAATTGCATCTTTCCGTTAATTTTCCTTTAGATGTTGCTTAATTTGTTTCTGTACCCTAAGACTCTTTCAAAAAATGAGGCAGTCTTATCTTTCTGAAATCATGCCATCAATTCCCCAAAGTGAAAACGGACCCTATGGGTGATCAAAATCTCGATGGGTGATCAAAATACTTACTCGGCTGGTTTATATCATTTGGGTTATTCTTTAATTGTTCTATAACTTTAATAATCCTTTAAGAAATCCACGACATTTCGGCATGTGAGATTTACGGTTAGCGACATTTCACAAACTTCAGGGTACGACCTCAACCTCCCCACAGCGCATGCTCCATTTTCAAAGGTTCATAAAACACTCCTGCCTTCAATAGTATGGGCCTGGATTCAAATTTTGAATGGGCCCAAAAATTAATATCCAACAACCACTCCCATGGCTCTAAATGTCCCCACGTTGGGTTGTACATATCATGCTTGATTGAAGTGAAAACCGTACAACTGCCGGAAATCCAAGAAGAGGAGAGTTGAGTTTAATGTCACACTCTCGAATATTTCACTCATATGCAGATGCCATCCAGTTTAAGTGGAGGAGGTAGCTGGGGTACCCCGAGATAACCACCCCTATCGGCAAGTAACTGGCAAACTTGCACACATGCAAAAGCCGAACCTGGGATCGAACCTGTGCCGGTTGAGCAGTTTTAGGCTAGCCATCACCAGCGAAGCGCTTTAAACCACTCGGTCACACTGGGAATTTAACCTACACAACATAGTTCTGCTGATACTTGGATGAATACGGATGAAATTTCACAAGTATTATGTGTCAATGATATAATTGGTCACAGCAAGACAATTCTAAATTTGTTTATTTTGATACTTAGCTTGCCAATTTCCGGAGAACAGGTCGAGCGAACAGGAATTTCGCCCGGCAAATCTGACTGGTGGCTGGGGTATTATTAGACCTCCAATCTCCAACCCTTTTGCATCTGCGGTCAGTTTAATATGACTTGTTCTAATTGTGCGAATTGTTGGTATGAAGTTAATTTTGAAGAAATGTTAGCTGATTCCCATTGATTTGGACTGTATTAGAGCTGTTCAATGATATTGTCATTCTGAGTGAGATTACACTTTCAGTTTATCTGTATAAGCTGCAGTGGATATATAGTGCTACAGATCCAGGCTGTTACACATGTTCTATTCTCCTAATTTTCATCTAATAATGACAATGTACATATAACGTCTGTATTTTTCCTGTCTGATGCTTTGTCTAACTTTGACACCTGAAAGAATCTACGTTCGGGTAGCCCTATATCTCAATTCCAACATAAGTTTGCCTGTAAAATGAATTTGCAGAAATCTCGAACCCGACACTTTGTGCCGAAATGTCGCTTACCGAAATGTCATGTGCCGAAATGTTGAGGTGTCCCCGACACCTCGCCGAACACAGGTGCTGATTTTTAATCTAGGCATAATGGGACGGAATTGGTTTTCGCTCATATAAAATTCTTCAACTTTTGTTATGTTTTTAAAAACGCAATTCTCCGGGATATAGTGAAAGTTAAGATTTTAAACAAGCACATGTAGTTTAACTTTACAGCAAAAGGTTTAGCAGTAAAAGGCTGGTAACTATTCATATAATGTGATATAAGCATGACTTATTAGTTCTATTCTATAACAACTTGCTAACGTGCAATTATTGAGTGTTTAACATGGTTGTGTGAAATATACATGTTGATTGGGAGATCCTATTTTACAAGGCGGGAGAGGAAGGGGTCGTCTGCTTCATATCATCGAATAAACACAAATAAATTACAAGATGGAATTTCTTTCTCAAGTTTAACTGCTATTTTTACCGTGAAATTGATTAATGAAGCGACACAAATAGACCTAAATTCAAGTATGTTCCACAGATCGTGGCTCAGCTGACATAATAACTCTCCATTTGAGAGACCACATCAGCTCGTCCACCGACATTGGTACGGCGCCAACCGAGACGGGAGCATCGTGCCAACATCAGTGGATGAGTTTTTTCAACAAAGGGGAGAACAGTTGTCCAAGTTTAAAATATGTTTTCAACCTTTCATTATAATCTTTGTTGAAAATCAATTTGAGTAGTGCAATAGAACTACGCCCTTGCCCTAAAATATAGATCCTCATGGTACTCATATGAACAGTCACAATCAAAGCGTGACTGAGGTACATCATTTTTAGATGACGACTCCATAACGAATATTATGGATTAAGAATACTGATCAGCGATACGGATTTGATATTTTGGAACATCATGATGTCTTGCCGGCATCATTGAAAATTGTTGTCCGCTTCTCTCTTGCAGGAAACAAGCCTATGTTTATGTATACTTTTGTCTTTTTGAATTTGGTGCTAATACTGTTATATGGAAATGGAATAGGTCTTTGGATTATGGACGCGGATATTCTCTAACGGACGACGGCTGGATTATGAATGACGGACTAGACGCTTGTAATTTCCCACATTAACCGTGCTTAAGATAACCATTGAGCATGCCACTTATGAAAACATTATTTCTTAAATACAGAATGTAAATTTGTTTTAATATAACACGTAACGGTAGTGCATAAGCAAAGTCGCTCTGAATAGAGTTAAGTTGACAATCTCAATATTTTGTTAAAGCTTCATTCGTCATTATCAGGATTAATGTGGCAAGATCAATAAAGGCTACAGTAGACAATAATTGATATCAGGCACCATACTCAGCAGAAAGAATGAGATATAGCGATTATCTGGTGGAATATTAAACATTTTGAATTAGCAATGTGATAGAGATGGCTAATGGGGCCCGATGTGCGTATACTGTATAGCGAAAGCCTTTCTGCACTGTTAAACCCATTCATTTTCAATAAACGAGAAAATTCCCGAAACTGAGAAACATTTTAACTTGCATTTAGACAGAAATTATCGATTGATGACTTGTATGCAAATTGTGAGAAAATTGTGAACAAAACTAATATTGAGACTTTTCCCTGTCATTTTTATGATGTCCCCCATGTCAACAGGCTTGTGTATCATAACGTGATTTAGTTAGCCCCGGTTTTTATTTAACTTTTCCAGCACGAATGTAAGTTACGATAATTGATAGGACAAAGGACTAGATACAGTGAGATAAATTATCGTCCAATGGGGTATATCGCATTAAGAATCTGCATTTTTATTTTTGTAGGAAAACAGCAAATTTTGAGTATGACAAATTACAAAAGTATCTGGATCACACAAAAAACTGGATCTGAATGATGCATAATGTGCTTGTTAACGAGAGGCAAAAGTGGACGTCTCTGGGTTATCTTGAATTTTATTTTTTAATCTAGAAAAACACTCGTTGACCCAAAATAAAATTAATACAAATTAAAATTTAAAATATTTTATAGCAAAAATGAATTTGATTCTAGAGTTGCAATTGGGAACTAATGTTTCTTATGTATGAGCAGTTACTTCTGGACTTATTTAATAGAAATTCAAACTTTGATGCTTTGTAACGGAATTTAAAAAGTCTTCATGTGTCACGGGACACCCTAATTCAAGTTTCAAGTTCCCTAGTTCCCAGTTCCCAACTTCCAAGTGCCAGCTCCATAGTTTCAAGTTCCAGCTCCGAAGTTTCAAGCTCCAGCTTTCTCAAGCTCCATCCCCAAGTTTCAAGCTCCACCATCGAAACTCAAAGCTTTCATCTGGTCTAATGCTGGTTATGATATGCTGTAAACTGTTTTGGATTCAGATTCAAGGCTTTTCTTACCTGTAACTTTTGTTATCCTTCAAAATGTGATCACATCGAGCATAGATGTTTAATGTGGTCTTACTAATAAAGTGTTCAAGGTTTCCCATTTTCCTCAAATTTTGTTGCGATATAAGTACCGGTTATTAGAAGAATTAGAGTTTCGATTCTCCTGACTGAAATGGTTGTAGTGTGCCTTGCGAGAGGCGTGTTGGAACCAATGTGCACTTCTTACATTGTAAAACAATTTAAAACCCATATATTGCCTGTAGTCTTTTGATAACAGAAAAATACTATTTTAGTAACCGTCCGAACCAATTGGTCTCGAGAAATAACTTCATAATATACATTTTTATGTACCGGTAGAAGATAATAGTCAGCAAAATATTCTTGATATCACCCGACATGTACTTGCAGTGAGTTTTATTACCAGAATAAGACAATGAAACAAGTAATATCTTATACTTGTCTTTCCATGTTATACATATATTATAGATGGGCTAGACTGAACTTTGGTCGCTGGCAAAATACATCTAAGGAAGAGAGAATATGTACTTTGTGTATCAGTGATTCAATAGGTGACGAATTCCATTGTAACTTCCAATGCTCATTTTTCCTTGATATAAAAGAAATATGTTTACCAAGGTATTACTGGAATAATCCAGATTTGTTTAAATTTGCAGATATATTCAGAAATAACTACCCACCCAGACTAATGAAACCATGTAAACTAATCAATGCTATCATGGATAATTTCGCAGATTGATAGATGTAATATCTGTCCTGGAAAATCTGCTAGCTATCTATTTGCTCGTGTTGATCTGAATCTACGTTACATATAATAACGAATATACTCCCAATCGCCATTTTTATATTATTTATCTGTGTGTATCCTCATATACCAAACTTCGTGGTCTGAGCGGAATAAAATAGTGTATGTATTGTTAACAGAGCATGAACTTAAAAATATACAGAGGAACATCACTGAAATTTGGTACCCAGATCTATCAAAACTGAGTTGCATAATTAGGACTTAATAAATAAGGGAGTCTCTCTAAGACGTCTGTGTGTGAAACATGAGTTTAGATTTAAAACATTTTCATATAGTACAGGCCTCGTCAGAATTGAAAAGTACCGGGGTAATTACCGTATTGTTATCGCGGTAACGCTTCAGCCTAATCACTAGACTAATTACCATCCCCCGTTATGTCTGCATGCGCCACAACTGCAGACGGAATGTAGCTCCATACTATCCGCTCAAACCTTGATAGTCGGCCGAGACAACAAAAGGCGCCCCGACGACGGCACGTGTTGACGAGCCGCAATTCAGCCAGCATGTCTATATGCATACACTCAGAAGTACCGCGATAACGGCAACAGAGAACGGAAACGCCCCTATGTTACCGCGGGAATGCCCAAGCTTACATGTTGTGAATACAGCAGCCGATTTTTTTCGCGAGCCTTCTAAATAATACAACAGTCGAATGTGCCGTAACTTAATTATTTTATTTATTGTTCCGACGATCACATCAGAATGTTGCCAGCTGCAAAACTTGATATCACTTGTTAACGAACGGAATGCATAAAACGTCCGTCTGTGCAAATTATGAATGGCGTAAGTCTTTGGTCGCGCGTTAAAGCAATTACAATTCCAGTACCGGCTTTTCGGTTATTTAGAAACGTATCATATTCACCGAACGCTATTTCCTTTAATTGAACATGTCCATGTTCAAACTGAAGAGTTTGAGTGACACGTAACTCAGATAATAATCTGCGCTCTATTAATAAGTCAACAAACGAAAAATGCAACCTAAACTGAATATTGTCTTTGGAAAGGAAAGGTATCTGAAATCCACTTTTCTTTGAAAAGGACGGAAAAGGTAGTCAACAGATAATAACTCTGTTTTCTTATAATGTTCACTGGAAAACCTGCAACACGATTTGCGGGGAATTTTACTGCCGGCACCGCGTGTTTCACTTTGCCCAGTAAACATCACATGAAAAGAGCTTTCTGAAATCCACTTTGAAAAAGACGGAAAAGGTAGATGATAACTCTGTTTTCTTATAATGTTCACTGGAAACGTGTAACATGATTTGAATTTTACTGCCGGCACCGCGTGTTTCCATTCCCGGTGAACTTCACATGAAAAGAGCTGAAGAGACCTAAATGATATAAATATTTTCATGATCCTATAATACTCGAGATGAAAAATATGTATTCAGATTTTTATTTTATGAATGCGTTTTCATGGAACGTGATGAAAACCTAGCGTCGGCATATCGCGGAAAATTCTCGGCAAATCGACACAATCTTTGACGTGAAATGAGCCGAAGAATGGAAAGGTCTCTTCTGTTATTTTGCCTGTATACTTTTAAGTTTCGTAATTGCTATCTATAGGGAAGGTCATGTGTCATGAACACACACGGTTAGTTGTATTATTTCACAAACATGGCCGTTTATTATACGTGTCTGTCCGAAAAGACTGCCTGTACGAGTCCTGGAGTACACGCATATACGCACGTGGCCTACCATTCAGTCCGCCGTTTAAACCCAGCGGAGAAAAGTCGATTGAGGACTGCTCCCGCCTGGCGTGAAAATATAGAGCTATGTTGAACACGTGTTTGTCGAAACGTCCATGGTGAAAAACCAGATCAGAGAGGAAAACGCTGTATTCACGATCCATTAATTCACACAAGTCGAATACATGAAATTATCCAAGAATTTCCTCTATACTTGGATGGATGTCATGGAAGAATAAATTCCAAGAACAAATATTGAATGGGTCTAATAAGGGATTTTGGACATCGCTACTTGAGAGAAAGTGGAAGGAGGTCTGGATTTCCTTTGCATCTTTATTCAAGCACTTTTAACCCTACCTGGCCTGGCTGAAACTTGGTGACTTTAAAGCTTATTTTATTAGGGTCATTTTGAGCCTATTTTTATATACCCCCGGGCAGAGGATCATGGGCAAATTCAAAATGGCGTCCACGTGGTATCCGCGAAAGTCGTGTTTTTTAATCTTTTCGCTCCTTTTGTTCACATTTTCCTTACCTAAAAGGCCTTGAATGTATTTTATTTATGCAAAACTAATTATTCCATATTTTATTTGATTTTTTTTCGAGAAAAATCGGTAAAATGAAAATTTCGAAAAAGGCCGAAAAATGGCTTCCGAGAAGATGACGTCACTCGTGACTGTGACGTCATCATGGCGGACATCTTGGATTTTTTTACATTTTCTGGTAGAGCTTGAACTCAAGATATTTAGTCTATGAGCCAGACCCCAAAATTTCATCAATTGGTACCACCTGGGGTGGCAAATTCTCATTATGATTTTTTGAAAGCCGTATATCCTTAGATGCTAAAAAAAACTTTGAAAGCAAGCCGGGACACACAGCTTAGTGGTAGTAATCACCTCTTAAAGACGGACACCCGATTCCAATCTGAGGGACCAGATTTTGGGGTAGGGGAAATATAAAGTTGCATAACTTTGCAAGTAAGTGTGATATAATGACATTTGGCCAATCGAAATGTTGGTACTCTGGTCCGCTATATGTTGGTATCTGTTATATGCTAATATGTCAATTATGTAGGTCACCAGAGGTCAAAAGGTCACGAAATCTGACCCCTGTCTAAAACGTGACCACCTGTAGGAAAACTCGCTGAGATACCGTACCAATGGGACTTTCTTAACCCAAATAGGTTCAAATGGAAGCCAAGAAGTACCCAAGTCTATAATAAGTCTAAACAAGTGGAGTTTATTATTATTTAGACTGTGGCACAGAACTGTTTTTGACGCAATTTCAAAAATGGTCTTTTTATTGCGCTAAAAACAGCCAAAATTGTATGAATTTGGACAGTTTGAAATTAGTTGCATATTTTGACAAGTAACTACTCCAAATGCTAATGGCCGTGTCTTCGGTCTATTCAGGGATTAGTTAAGCTACATTTTAAGGTAATTAGATCACCAGAGGTCAAGGTCAAAGATTGTCAATTATTAATTTTCTACATTTTTTCTTGGGACTTTCATATTACAATTAGTGCTGCAGCATGGGTCCCAAAACTGGATTATTTTCCGAGTAACCCAAACCGGCATTTTACCAAAGGTCATCATATATCAAACTGATCGTTATGGTACCAGGATTAAGGAAATGCATGATGCCATGCTTGAGTACAATTACAAACCAAGTTGTGACCTATTCTCCAGGGGGGTATCAACCGTTCTTGAATGTAACTGTACTATACATTTTGGCTGCTGATAACCTACTCCGTTGTTATGATTTTTGTGCTGCAGGTTAGAGAAGCATACCCAATATATGTTTATAAACTTCCCCAGAATGGCTGACCACCCTCCAAGAAGAGCGGGTGACGTTAGAAAAAGGTATTGCGGGAGTGGGGGGATCTGTTCGGCAATGTTTTTTACACAATAAGGAATGGACCTACTTCCATCTGAAAAGTGTACATTATGATGAGGAAGAGTACTGATTCTCAATGGTATGTATACCTATTTGCCATACGGATGCCCATCCGCCATGTCGTACATTCCTCATCAGCTTCTTGCCATTCCTCTTGTTTATTACAGGAATTAACGTCAGTATCAGAATGGCGGAATTAAGTGTTGCTGCCCCTACCAAGAAGGCCAGATTGGACATTTTTGACGTAGAATCCAGCATATTTTGTTCTGCGTCTTTCTCAAGGTAGAATCCACCTGTCCTTCCTGATACGATGCAGCTGTAATCGTTATTTTCAGCCTGCAACCAACGACAGGATGAAACTGGACAAGCCCTACTCGAAAATAAAACAGACATCCTCGATGGAGTGAAAACATTTAGATATCACAGAGAGTGTAGGTCGACATATTGCATTCGGCACAACATACAGAGATTAACTAGAGCATAGTCTGAGAGATGCACACATTTGATCAAAATGATCAGTAAGGCTGCTTACAAGATACCCCCCGGATGCACATTTGATAGAAATTGACAAACATTTGTAGTGGAATATAAGTCTACATGTTCTAGTAGTTTAGGGGTAAGTTCATTTAGATTGCATTTGGTGGCGGCACGGTATGTAAATAGTTGACAATGAGGACCTCTCTCGGTCACGACTGTGGTCAACGGATTGTCTACGCATGTTATGCTCTGGACACGAAATGTTACGAACCAACTGAGAAAGTTCTGCCCATAGGTAGCGCTACCTGTAGATGCACACGCAATCCCAAGCAAGGTCTCATGGTATGATAACTACATACAAAATTTGAGAAGAATCCAACTAGCTGATGTCAAGTTATGCTCCGGAAATGAAATGTTACGGACCGACAAGAAAGTGTTGACCCTAGGTGGTGCCACCTGTAGACGCACATGCACCAAACGCGAGGTCTCATGGTGTGGTAAGTGAGAACCAAATTTGAGAGGAATCCAAGTAGCGGTTGTCAAGTTATGCTCCGGAAACGGAGGGGGGAGGATAATTAAGCAGAGGGACAGTAGAAGCAGTAGTTCATCGGCTGCTTCTACCAACAGTAATCCAAGAGATGCAACTGCTGTTATCAGGAGATCACAATTGTCGAAATCTGCATTGTGAAATCTGCATTTGACTGGAAAAGCAATTGCTCTATTTGCAGCATGCGCTGTTTTTCTTCTCACAGATATTCAACAAGCAATGCTAACTGGTCCCTGGTAGCAACAGCCGTAGACGACACGTGTGATAATATCTACACAAAGGTTGTAGATGCTGCAGAAAAGCAATGTGACTTTGAAATGCTTCAACGTCTTCGTGGTGCTGGACAAGATCTAGTAGTCGCAGATGCCAGGTATCACCGGAAAAAGAACTGTCTTCCAAAATATATCATGGCAGGTAAATTCGAGTCTGAAAAATCGGAAAGTGCTCACATCGCTATTATCAGACAGGAGAAGGAAGAATTCTATCAACCAGTTATGGTTGAGAAGGGGGTGTATCTTTGAAAACACTGCGCAGTTGTTACCAGGAGCTTGCCGTCGGAACAGACGTTAAGATTGCTTCGGCATACACTTCTCAGAAGTTAAAACACCGGCTAATTCAAGAATGGCCAGAACTCTCTTTCATACCACAGCTAGGATTATCAAATTACTGACCTTGATCAGGGCCTCCCTGAACATACTAAATCCGACAATCCTGGCTGTGGTATGAAAGAGAGTTCCATACAATGGCCAAAAATCCGATGATTAAGATAACACCACAGGGCTCTGGTTAGTATGACACCTTCGTGTAATCATGCTCGATTGCGATACTCAACAACAGAAATTAGACTTATTAACAGACACATAATCAGCAATCCGTTGAAATCCGGATTTTAGTTAATCTTCATCAAATAGATCAACATACATGTACGCGACAATGCCATATATAATTAATGAAATAATTTACTTGTAATACCGATAGTATAGCATTAAAACAAAACCAGATTTATTGCGCATTTGAAAGATTAACGTTCATAACTGTGAACATTTCTTGATTGGCGTTAAACAGAACCGCAAGACTCTCGGAATGATTGGCAGCTAATTAACTGAAATGTACAAGACACCGAACACCAGGACTCTACATGAAATACTCAAAACTGAATATTAGCATTAAAATATAAATGTTTGCCCCACGTTGGGCACTTTGGAATGATTGGCAGCTATTAACAAGGCCGAAAAATACCACAGCGGTGATCAACGATCACGCACTACTGTCAATCTACATACGGAATGTAGCCTACCCACAACGGCATGTCATTTTCACGCCGCTCTCTTTTCTGAGAAATTTCCATTCGAGGCGACAGATTTCGCAAAACGGTAATTACCGGCACTCCATTACCGAGCCGTCCAAACATTGGGAAAATGATAAACATGCACACGTGATTGTGAACACTTACCATTTATTTTATTTAAATGAATAACGTAATGTATCTTGATTTACTTCTGCACGTTTTTTATCCACAAAGCTGGCCTGTATTTACGCACGGCTACGTGGAGCGCTAGCCTTTGTAAACCCGTAAATCACCAGTCAATGCTGTCGAGACTAGCCAGTGACCACATGGAGCGACAGCCATTGTTAAAAACTCGATGACCGGTCATTGGGTGGTATGCTGTCGGCACTTTTTTCACAGCTGATAATATAATCTTGGGCAGTCCCGCGGTAACCTAGAAGCCTTGCCGGGCTGTGTTCCCGCAGTGTTGCCGCGGTATACTTGTGTTGTCACGAGAACTGTACTGTACCAGGGACCAGTTAGCATTGCTTGCTGACTATCTGTGAGAAGAACAAGCAGCCAGAGGATGCTAGGTCCCCCGCCATAATGGCAGCAATATTTATAAGCGCTGTCGGTTTCAGAAGATATTCATGAGGATGGCAACAGCTACTTCAAAGGCGTAAGAAGCAGAGGGGTCTTTCCACCTTCCCAGGTTTTGAGATCAACTCCGAATGGCTGACTGAATGTTGATTGCTACTGTAATATATTTTCTTTAGCATGAAAATTATGTAACCGAAATGCAACCCCAAGAGACAACTCATGGCATATTATCTGCAAACCAAATTTGACAAGAATATGAAGGCATCCTCAACCTATTGCCCAGAAACCAAATTTAGACTTTGCCACAAGGAGTCACCACCTGTAGGTGCAAACAGGCAAAACACAATCCCAAATGACATCTCATGTCATGGTATCGGCATATGAACTTTGAGACTCTGACATGTCTGAAGACTGGATCCTCAAGTTATTGCCGGTACTAGATGCCCACCGGTGTTCATGTTATTTGGGGCGGGTCACATATGAATACAAAATTTGAGAATAATCTGATGAGCAGTTGCCAAATTATTGCCCGGAAACAAATTTTTCCACCAGGAGACGCCACCTGTAGGCAGAAGCGGGAAAAATACAATCCCAAGGAACATGGTATCGTGGGGACATCTGCATACCAAATTTGAGAAGAATCCGATGAGGGTCCTCAAGTTATTGCCCAGAAACCAAATTTAGATTTTGACACCAGGGGACGCCACCTCTAGGCGCAAGTCAGTGAAATGCATTATCAAGCGACATCTTATGTCACTGTACATTCATACAAAATTTGAGAAGAATCCGATGGTCAGTTCTCAAGTTATTACCCGGAAACGAATTTGTGATGTTGCCACCAGGTGGCGCCACCTGTGAGTGCAAGTGAGCGAAAGGCAATCCCAAGCAACAGCTCCTGGCATGGTAAATGCATGAACAATTTGAGAAGAATCCGATGAGCCGCAACGTTTCTCATGTTACCCAGAAAGGTACATATGTAGGATATTTCAAAGAAATTCGACCAAGTGTTTCTAAGTTATCACTTGCAGCATGGAATAATGGAATGAACTCTAGTGGCGCCACCTCCGGGTGGATTTTGCTGAAACACACCACCAACGGTGTTTTGTCGCAGGGAATGCATTTACCAAATTTCAAAGAAATCCGACAAATTGTTCGAAAGTTATCGCTCGCGAAGGATTTGAACAAACATGAACGGACATGCATTAAAGATTGGAACAAGACCCAGTGGCGCCACCTACAGGCGGATCTTGCTGAAACGTAATACCAGCGACGTCTTGTCGCAAAGAATGCAGATGCCAAATTTCGGAGGAATCCGACAAAGCATTTAGGAGTTATCGCTTACGCAGTATTTGCACGGACATGCACTAAATATTGGAACAAGACCCAGTGGCGCCACCTACAGGCGGATCTTGCTGAAACGTAATACCAACAGACGTCTTGTCGCAAAGAATGCAGATGCCAAATTTCGGAGGAATCCGACAAAGCAGTTAGGAGTTATCGCTTATGAAGCATTTGCACGAACATCCACTAAAGAGGGGAACAAGACCCAGTGGCGCCACCTACAGGCGGATCTTGCTGAAACGTAATACCAACAGACGTCTTGTCGCAAAGAATGCAGATGCCAAATTTCGGAGGAATCCGACAAAGCATTTAGGAGTTATCGCTTACGAAGTATTTGCACGGACATACATTACAGATTGGAACAAGACCCAGTGGCGCCACCTACAGGCGGATCTTGCTGAAACGTAATACCAAGAGACGTATTGCCGCAAAGAATGCAGATGCCAAATTTCGGAGGAATCCGACAAAGCATTTAGAACTTATTGCTTACGAAGTATTTGCACGGACATGTCCGTTCATGCACGGACACATAGAAGCAAGACCCCAGTGTCGCCACCTACAGGCGGATCTTGCTGAAACGTAATACCAAGAGACGTCTTGTCGCAAAGAATGCAGATGCCAAATTGCGGAGGAATCCGACAAAGCTTTTAGAAGTTATTGCTTACGAAGTATTTGCACGGACATGTCCGTGCATGCACGGACACATAGAAGCAAGAACCATTTTAAAGTCCCCGGCCGCAATAACGTCCCATATCTAGACTCTGCAGAGCTATACGTGCAGGGATGATCCTAATTTCCGGTAAGCATATAGATCAGAATTGAGTGCAAATGTGTTCTGCTTGATTATTACACAATATTGTCAAGCTGTCAGTTTGTTGTCTAGCCATAGTTCAGTTCAGTTCACGTCACGGAATTCCCTCCTTTAAATAGGAGCACCTCCCTGAGGAGTAATGTCACAAGGTTAAAAGACACAATCACTACTACACCACTAGACAGACGCCAATCTTGTTGCTCTGAAATGGTTGAGTGCATAGCAGTATAGCCTTATAAGTCTTTCTTGTTTGTACAGACATGGACACAGGTTTGAACTGAGGGTGCTGGTTGGGTTCAGTAAAAAGGTTGCAAGTGCATCTTCGCTGTTCCAAACTGTTTGAGTTGTGATGCCACAGTCAGGGCACAAGTTAGTCTGCATCAGATATTTTGCGCGTATTTCTTGTAATATTCGGCACCTCGTCAGGAAGTGTACACGATCTTGCGGGTCTTCCTTACACAGTAGACAGGTGGGATTGATGGAATATTGGTTGAAGACGGATTTGTTAGCTTGAAATGTGTAGTAGCCAGTTAAGAGGCGCAGGCGTATCGGTAGTGTCCGTAAGTCCCAGTGAGTAGCGATTGCTGGGTGTGGATTACCCAATGTGCCAAGACCCCGGCACAAATATCGAAGTGATGGGTAGAGTGCTGCTTGAGAGGAGATAGCTTCAGTCCAGTAGGTCGAAACTTGATGTTTCACAAGCTTTTTCCAGGCTACTTTGCTAGGTGTATGTTGTAATAGGTAATGGATGGAGGGCAAGTCGTATTTTGCTAGAATTCTGCGCGTCTCGAAAAACCAGCTCTTTTGTTAGAAGCCCTTCATGACAACTTGTCTGAATGCAATAGTACAGAACAGGGCACCTGCATCTGCACAAATTCCTCACCATGGCAAGCTTTCGGGAATGAATCCTGGCCTCGATAGAGAGGACTCCTAATAGCATATAGGGTGCAGGCTGCGCCACTCTATCTGGCAGTCCCAGGAGTTGCTTCAATGTCTTCCTAAAGAAAGCCTCCAAGAGTTGTAGTTCTGTAATATTTATAGTGAGTATCTCCAGGCCGTGGAGGAGGACTGGAACGACATAGATATCTAACAGATGTGAAGATGCGACTGGCGTCAAACCGTTTATTCCGTGTAGCCCAGAACCCATAAGAGCATACATTGCGCATCTAGCCTTTCTAATGTTTTGGTCCACTGTTAATTTGGCCGACGCCAAAGTGCTGTCTTTTAGAATGCCCAGTTGCACTGCCGGGTCAGGTTCTGACACAGATTCCCCATGGAGTTAAAGCTGGTTGATTCTCTGCTCTGCATCGGTAAGTACAGCAGTTTTGAGGGGTTGTAGGTCGTAGAACTCACATGCACTGAATTTTTCAGCTATGTCGAGGAGACTCTGGAGCTCATCCTCACTATTAGCAATTAGACTAACGTCATCAGCACAAGTCGGAGCAGAACAGTTGACGGTGCCGATTGTAGCACCGATTTTGGTAGCATCTAATTGGTTCAAGAGATCGTTGATCTAGAGCTTGTGCAAATCGGTAGACAGAATACCGCCTTGGCGAACGCCTTGTCTGAGAGGAATCGGGTCAGAGTGCTTGCCTTTCCATTTTTTTTTTGGTGTTGGCATTTCTATGAAGATCAGTGACAAGGAGCCACACAGTTCCTTCGATTCCGACGAGAAATAGTCTACGGGATAACCTCGCATCATTCACTACGTCAAAGGCTGATTTTGCATCTAGTAGGGAGACAAATGAGTTAAGTCTCCTGGATTTTGATTCGAGGCAAGATTCTTGCAACAGGAGAGCACTGTACATTGGTGAGATTTTTCTTGTAAAGCAAAATTGGAGTGGGTGTTGATTTTTGAGAAGGGCGGTTTGGATCTGACCCCTTAACAGAATCTCCAGGATTTTACACAACACAGGAGTAACTGTAACACCACGGTAAGAAGATGCTTGGATCTTGTTTCCGTTCTTCTTGTATACAGGAGTCAAAATGCCTTCTTTTAAGGTATCTGGGAGAGTCTTAAGTCGAAATAAGGCATTAATGATCATGGTCGGGGTATGTGCTACTGAGGCTCCCCCCTCTTTTAGATGCTCTGCTGTAGTTCCGTCCGTGTCAGGGGATTTTCTGATGTGAAGCCTCTCGATGGCTTTCCCTACTTGGCTCGTGGCGACATTGAGGGGAGTGGTACTACTTTGTATTCGACACAGGTCTGTATGATGTTCTATTTGGGCCAAGTTTGCGTCGCGTGGCGACTTTTAGAAACTCGCCACTCGCCACGCGCAGTGGACCTCTCCGGCGCGCGGCGACTGGCGACTTTCTGCTATCGCTTAACCTGCAAAAACTCACCAGTCGCCACCCGCCGTAAAACACGGCGAGTTTCGCTCTATCTCTTAACCTGGAAAAACTCGCCGCGCGCCACTCGCCGGATGAACCACGGCGCACGGCGACTGGCGATTTTCGACTAGTGAAACTCGCCACTCGCCACGCGCCGTGGACATCTCCGGCGCGCGGCAAGTGCCGACTTTCTGCTATCTCTTAACCTGCAAAAAATCGCCAGTCGCCACCCGCCGTAAAACACGGCGAGTTTCGCTCTATCTCTTAACCTGGAAAAACTCGCCGCGCCACTCGCCGGATGAACCACGGCGCGCGGCGACTGGCGACTTTTGACTTCTGGAATTCTCAGGACTTGTTCTCAAGTGCGCATGCCCGGGGAGCATCAATTATCGGAATATTTTGTTCGAAACATGCTGTCATTTAATTTAATTTTAAATCTCTTCCACGTGCATAAATATACATAATTTTTAATGAATGAACTCTCCAGCTACATCTGATGCTATGTGACTAATTTTGAAGATGTAAGCTATCTGTAATAATTAATATAGTTGTTTTTTGAAACAAGTTCTTTTTAATGCAATACGCATATAGGGCAATCTAATTTTGTCAAATGTGCAGATATTTTTTTATTTAAATACTCGTTATCCGTTTCTGTGCAGAACTTGCATACTCTCGTTATTATCTGCTGGTATATTTTAAAAATTTAACACCAAGACAACATTTTCAATCGTTTTTTCCATTCGTTTTATATAAGTGCCTATATATATTTATAAAACAGCATATCGTTTTCAATTCAGGATGAATCGCTTTGAAATTGTTCCTTATTTAAGATACAATAAAGCACTCGACGCGGGAATTTTGTTTTATAAGATAAAAGCAACGTCAACTAATATGCTGTATGAAATATTAAGAAAGCGAATAGAGCGTCATCGTCATATTGATTAAAAAAGTAAGAAAAAATGCTAACATTTTCTCTGGATGATTGAATTTCTCTCTTCGTAAGTTTTATGTGTAAAACGAGCGATATATTTGTATAAGATATCCTTTATTGCTGTTTTAATCCATAGAGCGGCTCTTTGTTGGGTTGATATTTCCTGTATCACAAACCCTACAAACTATCAAGACCCTATTTTTAAAGATGAAAAGACGTATTTCTTTCAATAGTTTCCATATTTTTTTTACTTTCTCAAATTCTATGAGATCGCGACTGTGATTTACGATATTGCAACTGCATAATTGATGCTCCTCGGGCATGCGCACTTGAGAAAAAATCCTGAGAATTCCAGAAGTCAAAAGTCGCCAGTCGCCGCGCGCCGTAGTTTGTCCGGCGAGTGGCGCGCGGTGAGTTTTTCCAGGTTAAAAGATAGAGCGATACTCGCCGTGTTTTACGGCGCGTGGCGACTGGCGAGTTTTTGCAGGTTAAGAGATAGCAGAAAATCGCCAGTCGCCGCGCGCCGGAGATGTCCACGGCGCGTGGCGAGTGGCGAGTTTCACTACAGTCAAAAGTCGTCAGTCGCCGTGCGCCGTGGTTCATCCGGCGAGTGGAACGCGGCGAGTTTTTCCAGGTTAAAAGATAGAGCGAAACTCGCCGTGTTTTACGGCGGGTGGCGACTGGCGAGTTTTTGCAGGTTAAGAGATAGCAGAAAGTCGCCAGTCGCCGCGCGCCGGAGAGGTCCACGGCGCGTGGCGAGTGGCGAGTTTCTAAAAGTCGCCACGCGACGCAAACTTGGCCCAAATAGAACACCATAGGTCTTGGAGTATGATTTCATCGAACTCAACTTCAGCTCTTCGAGTTGGATGATAGTTACTGTTGGTTGAAGGGGTATCGACGCTTAGAAAGTGAGCAGGCCATCCTTCTAGGATCTGGTCCATGGGGAAGGATATGTCCTTAACTTCCAGTGAGTCAATCATTGGGGAGTTTGAGCGGCGTTGTCTCCGTACTAGTTTAAAGAATAACTTGTTATCGTTCTCTTCTGCATTCAGGAAGGTTTGCATATCAGAGTCTCGTTTTATGGCGGCTGCTTTACGTTGGGTTTGTCTAAGTTTGACCTCGGCACTTCTTCGATTAGCTGATGCAGGGTGATTGGGATCTGATGGTCGATTTTTCATTCCATGTGGGTTTTTTTGTTATCAACTACGGCTGTGGCAATCTCCTCGTTCCAGATGTGAAATGGACGCTTGTTCCTCGAAAGTTGTATGGGCGAGGAGATACGAGCCGCGGAGTGTAATACATCACATAGTTTGGCATACGCCCTGTGTACGTCCAGCATACTATACAAGCTGGTGACCGTATCAAGTAGAGCAGAGTTCACAGTTGCTTTATAGACGTCCAGGTCTACTTTTTCCCAGTTTAACCTTGTCTTTGTAGGTGGCAGTGATCCGAAATCTGGAATACTATCTGCGGTGGCTAGTTTGACAGTCACAGAGACAGGGTAATGATCAGAGCTGTTGGTGTAAAGATTTTCCCAACGTTTGACCTTGGATATTAAGGGGGATGTAGGACCCAAAGTGATGAAGTAGTCTATTGTGGAACTGTCTTTTCCGTTTAAGTGGATAAATGTTGGTCCTCCTGCATGATACATTAAACCGTGCTTCAGGGTGAAGTCTTGGAACTTTTTTTGACGCTTAGAAGGTTCGGTCACTGTCAGGTCGACATTGAAGTCGCCAGCAAAGACGATATGATGAGAATTTCCATACCTTTGGATAATTTCGTGGAGTTGGTCGAGTACTTCAGCAAACTCCTGATCTGAAGCGGTGCCTTTTCTGCAAGGCATGTGGACAAAAAATATTACTAACGAGATGGGGGCTGTGTGGATCTCGACACCCTGTATTCTGTAGCAATAATCAGCGAGAGGAGCGACGATGTGGTTGATAGTTTTTCTCCAGAAGATAGCAAAATCGCCGTGCCCCTAGGCTTTTGAAGTGGAGGTATGGGGTCTAAGTCATCCACTGCTTTGGATTCGCTCGTGAATTCCGAGTTAAGATCGTTTACAGTTTGCAGCTGGAAATTGAAAAGCCAATGTTCCTGGACGCATAGCACATCCATTCGCTTCAGTAGGTCGTGGATGCTAAGATGATTGGTGGTTATGTTCTTGCAGTTGAAGGTTGCTATACGCAGGAGGGGGTTGTCTGTAAGATCATGGTTTTGGATATTTGTCCTTTCTTCTATGTCCCTAGAAGGGGAATAGGGCCTTTCTTTAAAAAGGACCATCTCCGTGATGTGATAAGGAATCTAGTGAAGAGGAGTTGATGGTGACATTACTGAAGTACGCGTCTTCTTCGGAGATTGAATTAGACTAGTAACTGGAGGCGACAGCCGGACCGAGATCTATTATCTTGGGGCGTTGAAATATTCTGGTACGTACAGCGGAAAGGGGTGGCTAGCTTCAGTGTAAATCTTCTTCAGAGTTACTATTACTTTGGTGCATTAGTTGGACTGCATCGTGGGACTGGGCTCCCTTTCGCTGCATAACACGGGATCGGTTCGCCCTAGATGATGGAGTACACACACGTGGAATTTTGTCAGTGGGGTTTTTATCTGTGGAATGACTTTGATGAGGAATTACGCTCTCTGGGTGAGAGGCATATACTGGAGTACTCTGAGGAAAGGACCATCGTGGACGAGTGTTAGCGTAAGTATGTTGACACGGGTGCGGAGACGGAGGAGGGTATCCGGGAAACAGGGGTGGCGGTGGAAACGTGGGTATAGGCATAGGTGGTGGAGCATGATGCACTTTTGACTCCAGGGCGGTCAACTGATTCCTGAGATCACTCATTTCCAGTGCCTGAATTCGTTGTTTCAGAATGTCAGTGTCTGTGTTGGGATGGGGTCCAGGCATGGCGGTAGGCATAACGTTTGGTGGCGTCAGATGGCTTTGTGAGTTCGCTTGGACAGGGTTTGGAGGGGTACGATAAGCCTCGAAAGATGTTACTGTCATTCGTAAGAGTTTGTTGGACTTTTCTATATCATCTATCCGAGCTTCTAATTTAGCTATGTAGGTCTGCGCTGTTATGAGATCACGCCGGACATCCTGTACTGTAGCTTTTCGTCGTTTGAGGTCTGCCTCGGCTTTCCGAAGTTTAGATTCTCTAGCTCTCAAGGTTTTTGCATCTGTATTTGCTTCTGATTGGGTGGAGAGCTGGCGATTAAAATTTACGGAACTTGTCTGGCTTGAGTGAGTAGTAGTGGACTGTATATTTCCGGATGGTAAGCATATAGAGAGGCTATTTTATCTGTTATTTGGTGACTGACCACTGTTAAAAGTGCCATCGAGGGTAGTATGAGGTGGATGTCTCGGGACTGTAGTGTTGCTGGTGTTTCGTGGAGGATAGACACCATTGGTCCCGTCCTAGCTTGGCTGATGGGAGGGTCAAAGGGACTGTTTCTGGTCGTCGAGGGGCTAAATGTACTTCTGCTGGACTGTGGAACATTGTCGGCTATCTGCAGACACGAGGCACAGGTATAGCCATCGTTTAATTAAGGGAGAGGTAGTACACAAGCAGTATGAAAGGCTGAGATGTGGACTTGAAACACAATTGGCATATATGTACTGGTTGAAGATGTACTCCACTTTCTTCATTTAATATGGCAGCCGCTAAGGTGTCAGTGTAGGATACTACATGTGTGGAGTGAGTTTCAGCAAGATTAGTTGTGGTCGGCGGTAAGATGAATCTGTCTGTTCCATTCGCCTGAGATGTACTCGGAGGTACAAGGTGACCATTCGGGGGTACTGTAGTGACAGGTACATGCACAGTAGGGTTCGCTGGTATATTTTGATAAGAGCTTGATTGGGAGGCAGCAGAGGACAGGATTGTACGGGCAACGTCAGTACTTGCTACACTCACGCTCACATTAGAGCTATGGGTGTCTTTATGATGTATACAGGTGTACAATATAGAGTCATCAGATTCAATGTTGGAGATTTGGAGCTTGGATAAGCCAGCACAGTTATAATGTATCCATTGACATCCTGCTTCACAGTATACAGATCTAGTTTTACAGCTTCTCAGGCACTTTGTACATTTCGCACCAGAGTTGTTTGGCTTGGGGCTTTTACTATACGCTCTAGGTTTTCTGCTACCTTGTCTACTAGTAGCACTATTCAGAGTTGGTGGAGAACTTGATCTTGACTTAGCGACATTCTTCATCTTGGCAAGGGCAGACTGGAAGTACTATTTCCATTATTTACTTTGATTTGTTCCAAAAGTAGCAATAACTCCGGTAGGTCAACATATATGAAGTGGTCAGGCCCTTTACCATTAACAAGGACTGAGGATTTGGTGTGGTAGAGGTTGAGGGAGTAATTGGTACCTCGGTCCAGTTGTACTTTGTAGGTTATCTGTACCCCGATACCATGTTTGTCATGGTCTCTGTATGGCAGGACGGTTCCATCAATCGGATGGCACGTGTAGAATTTCCCTATACATATCCTGAGGGCTACGTATACTGCTGGATTTGCTTGAATGAAAACTCCCCCACAGGTGTCCTTGAATTGCAGTAAGTCACCTCTGTTTGCTGCTTCGATTTCTGTCTTAAGTGTACGTTCTGGATTCAGGGAATAGTCTTTTCTACCTTGTTTTTGATGTCTTGGGTCTGAACTGTGTTGTCTTGTGACTTGGCGAGTGATATGAGCTGTAGGCACAGGTTGTATTGTGACTTGGCGAGTGATAGGAGCTGTAGGGACAGGTTGTCTTGTGACTTGGCGAGTGATAGGAGCTGTAGTGACAGGTTGTCTTGTGACTTGGCGAGTGATATGAGCTGTAGGGACAGGTTGTCTTGTGACTTGGCGAGTGATAGGAGCTGTAGGTAAAGGTGATGCACCGGATCTATATCCAGTGCATCCAACACTTGTGGTTCTGACGCACCCGGATTGATATCCAGAGCACAGACAGCCATACCGGTATCCATGATATGTACTAATTATCAGTGTAACAGATAAAAAGTTCTATACATATACAATTTTTGCAGCAATTCTGTAGCAGGCTGGTTATTGCATCGATAAATTTCTACTTCCTGAGATCTGAATTATTGCTTTGTTCTGACAAAATAAATTTCTGTGTCAGGTCTGTAGTATGGTTTGCACTAATAAACACTGCTTGCACGAGAGATAATAGCTAGCCAGCAGAGTTAATATGACTTGATATGGTCAACAGCTTCTAAGAATTCAACGGCTTTGCCAGGTTGCTGTTGTTGTTTTCATAAAATTTCATAAAATCACTGCATGCACGGGAAAGAGAGTTTATACTTGATTGAATCAGCAGACATTAAAGTTGGCAGGTATTAAAAGTTCGACAACTTAGCTGCAAGCTGTGCTGTACTGCAGACACAATGTTCTCAGGAGTTTCTTTGTAGCAGGATTCTTTTTCTGCACGGGATGCCAAGAATTTCAGCAAACAATATGACGTCCGAAGTAGGGCGAAGTGACATGTAAAACTGAAAATGCTAGACTACGCTAAAACAGCTAAAAACATAGCACGAAATAAATATGACACGACAGGGATTATTCTTAATCACCCTGCATCAAGCAACTAAGCTACAAATACATTATTAAAACATTCAAACTAGCTACAAAAGTTAAAACACGGAGCACAAGAAAAGCGGTGTTCTCTCTCCGGTCTCCGAGCTCAGTAATTCACTATTAGTTTTCATAATAATAGTAAAGTGATCAGCGTTTTTGTTATGTTCTATTGGTCAATACACAGCTTGAGTTTCAAGTCAAGAAGTGTGCAAGAGTTACTTTCGGAGACGGCATCCACGGGACATCCGATATATGCGTTATTACTACCATAATTAAAATGGACGTTCACGGAAAGTACGGCTGAATAAAAGGCGACAATTGTCTTTTATTTTTATGCTTTTTGTTTATTTACAGTGGCTTGATGTACTTTTTTTCTTTTATAACCTAGATTTATTATCCTCATAGAAGAATCATCAATACATAGTACAAGATACGAATATATACTCTCGCAAAGAAATTTATTAAAATTGATGCATCGAACAGTTTTGTAGCCATATTTATATCTATAGAACGAGATACTCTAATGGAATAATATAATTTTTGGTCAGAACTGACGTTATCAGCAAGTACCGGTAATATATACGTGTCAGGAAATTCATAATGGGCAACTGAATATAGCAAAGATACCCAACAACAGAAATTAGAGTTATTAATAGACACATAATCAACACCGAACAATACGTTAAATTCTGATTTTAGTTAATCGTCATCAAATAGATCAACATGCGCGATAATGCCATATATACTTAATGAAATAATTTACTTGTAATATCGATAGTACAGCATTGAAACAAAACCAGATGTATTGTGCATATTTAGATCTCTATCTCTATAAAAATGAAGCGGACATTCTCTCTCGTCGACTTAATGACAAAATAGATGTGTACAATTTCGACATCGTAAACTATCCCTTTCTGGACAGTAATATTCCAGTGGGACCTGCATATGGCGTTTACATATCTCGCTTAGTAGCATTTGCTAGATCCTGTGTTAAATGTGACGATTTTAATCAATGTCACAAAACATTGTTGCAGGGACTTATAAAACAGGGCTATTCCACCAAACGCCTCCACTCAAAGTTTCTCAAATTTGGCGATACATGTCGCATGCTGATAGCAAAATACGAACATAGCGTGCAAGATCTATGGCGCTACGTTTCGTAACTTGTGTCTAATTCCGCTTAACCCGGGGCTAGGGGCCGTATGAACCCATGTACATCAAGATCCTCATGGTACTCATATGAACAGGCACAATCAAAGCGTGACTGAGATACATCATTCTTTAGATGACGATTTTACAACGAATATTATGGATTAAGAATACTGATCAGCGATACGGATTTGATATTTTTGGAACATCATGATGTCTTGCCGGCATCATTGAAAACTGTTGACCGCTTCACTCTTGCAGGAAACAGGCCTATGTTTATGTATACTATGATTGTCTTTTTGAATTTGATTCTAATACTGTTGTATGGAATATGGAATAGGTCTTTGGATTATGGACGCGGATATTCTCTAATGGACGACGGCTGAATTATGATGGACGGACTAGGCGCTTGTAATTTGAAAGATTAACGTCCATAACCGTGAAAAATCATTGATTGGCGTTAAACAATATCACTTGGCAGAACCGCAAGACTCTTTGAATGATTGGCAGGTATTAATTGAAAGGTACAAGACATCGAGCACCAGGACTGGCTTGGAAGATAGTAGCCGGGCACTCTTAACCACCGGACATTTTTAGCCTCCAGACCGGTGTAAAAAGACAGGTTGTCCCCCATGAATAATTGTCCGGGTGCAAATATAATATATAATGCATTACAACATGTACAAGAGTAATATGTATCGAGTTGACAACTGGTACCTGAAACTGGGGACGGGGACACCCAGTTTCAGTCGGGACAACCACAACCACATGAAAAGAGCTGAAGAGACCTATATGATATTAATATTTTCATGATTCTATAATACTCCAGATGAAAAATATGTATTCGGATTTTTATTTTATGAATGCGTTTTCATGGAACGTGATGAAAACCTAGCGTCGGTATATCGCGGAAAATTCCCGGCAAATCGACACAATATTTTACGTGAAATGAACAGAAAAATGGACAGGTCTCCTCAGTTATTTTGCCTGTATACTTTGAGGTTTCGCAATTGCTGTCTATAGGGAAGGTCATGTGTCATGAACACACATGGTTATAGTTGTAATATTCCACAAACATGGCCGTTTATTCTACGTGTCTTAACATTACATATTTCTAGTTTATCAGATAAGAATTACTTTCTGCTGAGTTCAATATTTTACCAACATAACAGGTATCGATTCAATGGAGTCCTATAAGGCAGCCTGAAGACATAATTGTGGCTAACAATCAAACTACTTAGTTATCCGTTCAAAATCAGGCTATGAATATTGCGTTACCAAGGTGAATATTTCGTTATCTAGTAATGCTGTCACGTCACAAAGGTATTTTCACAATGGTCTTATTATAAAAGATGAAGCGATTTGGAAAGAAAGAGATACTGTAATTATTCGCAAAAATGATTGAAAAATATGCCACATGGTTCAAATAACAACTATAGGACTTCTTATAATTATCGATTCAAAATCAGCATAGAAAATCTATCATTTACTGTTTACTTACTAGCATCCGTCCAAGAAGATCATTAGCCGAGAATCGCACCATAAAACCATACAGAGCGAATGTGGCTCATCATCCAAGAGTTAGCTGTCTAACAAAAGACGTGTACTAACAACTAAACTGGTACATCTAAACAGACATGTAAGGCAATGGCTTGGGTACTTTAGAAAAAGGGTGTGCGAGGCTTGATTCATTGTACAGTAAAATAGGTCTGGCTGATGGATTGATGATATGTTCCAGTTTTCCGTACTTTCTCGGGAAATGTATTCCCCGATGATTCGAAACTGTTTGTACCGATAAGCGAGAACATTTAGTCAGTGATGAAGGAGTGAGGTTTTAACGTTGTTTTCGGTTCCTGGTCTATCCTGTTCCTTGAACCCAAGCGGTTCCATTTTCTAAATCTGTAGTATGATTCGGCCCGGGATTGGACATGAGACCTGCCGCTTGTGAGGAGCGCTCTACCACATGGCCACCGCAGTGCGGTCCGCGGGAAGATACAACAGGGTAAGCGGAGTTAGGTGTAGGATTAGTTGTTTTTTTGGATACTTTCCAATTTCCTATGCTTTAACATGGTGCCAAATAGCATACTTGGCAATATTGTGCAGATATTTTTGCAAAACTCCGCAGTAGGCAGAACAGTGAGTTACTTTAACGGCATCTATATTCAATATATAGCACTTTTATATCTATTCTATAATTAGAATATATTCGCATTGAAATATCTGTAACACCGTATCGGAGAAAGGACAATATATTCAATATTTAGTACCTTTATTATTATAAATTATTATTATTATTATTCTAACTAGAAGAGATTCGCACAGAAATATATAGCCTACGTCTGAGAACAGACAATATCTTGAATATTTAGCACTTTGATAACATCATCTAATTAGAAGAGATTCGCAATTAAATATCTACCTGGCGTCCGAGAAAGACAATACATTCAATATTTAGCACCTTTATAATATCATCTAATTAGGAAAGATTCGCAGTTACATATGTAGCTGGCGTCTGGGAAAAGACAATATATTCAATATTCAGCACTTTTATATTCTATGCTAAATAGAATACATTCGCAGTTAAATTTCCACAAGAGCCTTTTGAGAGAAAAGACAATATATTCAATATTTAGCACTTTTATAATCTACTCTAATTAGAAGAGATTCGCATTAAAATATCTGTAACACCGTGTCGGAGAAAGGACAATATATTCAATATTTAGCACCATTATAATATCATCTAATTAGAATATATTCGCATTTAAATATGTAGGTGACGTTTGAGAACAGACAATATGTTGAATATTTAGCACTTTGATAATATCATCTAATTAGTAGATATTCGCAGTTAAATATCTATCTGGCGTCTGGGAAAAGACAATATATTCAATATTTAGCACCTTTATAATATCATATAATTAGAAAAGATTCGCTCTCAAATATGTAGCTGGCGTCTGGGAAAAGACAATATATTCAATATTTAGCACTTTTATAATCTACTCTAATTAGAAAAGATTCGGATTAAAATATCTATGCCACCGTGTTGGAGAAAGTACAATATATTCAGTATTTAGCACCTTCGTAATATCATCTAAATAGAATATATTCTCATTTGAATATGTAGGGGACGTTTGAGGACAGACAATCTATTGAATATTTTGCACCTTTATAATATCATGTAATTATAAGAGATTCGCAGTTAAATATCTACCTGGCGTTTGAAGAAAGACAATATATTCAATATTTAGCAGCTTATAATATCATATAATTACAAAAGATTGGCACTTAGATATGTAGCTTGCGTCTGCGAAAAGATATTATATTCAATATTTAGCACTTTTATAATCCATACTATTGAGAAGAGATTCGCAGTTAAATATCCACGAGAGCCTTTTCGGAGAGAAGACAATATATTCAATATTTAGCACTTTTATAATCTAGTCTAATTAGAAGATATTCGCATTAAAATATCTGTAACACCGTGTCGGAGAAATGCCAATATCTTCAATATTTAGCACCTTTATAATATTATCTAATTAGAATAGATTCGCACATAAATATGTCGCTGACGTCTGCGAACAGACAATATATTGAATAGTTAGCACTTTGATAATATCATCTAATTATATCAGATTCGCACTTAAATGTCCAGCTGGCGTCCGAGAGGGACAATATATTCAATATTTAGCACCTTTATAATATCATCTAATTAGAAAAGGTTCGCACTTAAGTATGTAGCTGGCGTCTGGGAAAAGACAATATATTCAATATTTAGCACTTTTATAATCTACATGTATACTAAATAGAAGAGATTTGCAGTTAAATATCCACAAGAGTCTTTTCGGAGAAAAAAAACATATTCAATATTTAGCACTTTTATAGTCTACTCTAATTAGAAGAAATTCGCATTCAAATATCTCTAGCACTGTGTCGGGGAAAGGACAATATATTCAATATTTAGCACCGTTATAATATCATCTAATTAGAATATAATTTGATTTTTGCAATCAAGTGCCAATGGAAGATTGTCTCCGAAACATCTTCGGTCATCGTTGAATGATTGTTTTTTTTGTGCCAGTAAGTCTGAATACATGTCAGCTATCTGCATCAGTGCGGTTGCATTTATATCGCCCGTTGTGTAGGCACCAATCAAGCTTTACCTGGGACTGTCTTAAACAGCCCATATAACAGCACATGCGCGTTGTTTAACCAGGAAGAACGATAGAATAATATGTTATTGTCTGAGTGGAGTTGCACAGACCACAAATGAAAATGTACTTGCGATTGTCTTAAAAATCCTTACACACCAGCGCATGCATGTTGTTTAACCAGGAAGAACGAGAGAATAATCCCTGTTATTGCCAGATGAGTTGCACAAACCAGCAAAGAATGTGTACTTGGGACTGCCGTAAACTTCCTTGTTCACCAGCCCATGCAAGTTTGAAAATATGTGGCAATATACATAATTATACAATATATTTTCTTTAAGGAGAGACAGCTGGACAAGTTGGAGCTGCGATTTAGAAGAAATATTCAATATTTATCATGGCTGCAATTTAGAAGAAATATTCAATATTTAACATTTGTGCTAATTATACAATATATCTTCTTTCGGGTGAGACAGTCCGACAATTTGCGTTTGCGAGTTATCATAAATATTGAATATTTCTTCAGGCTGCAATTTAGAAAAAAATATTCAATATTTAGCATTTGTGCTTATTATACAATATATTTCCTTTGGGAACAGGCAAGTCGAAGTGCTAACTAGCAGTAATTCTAGAAATTATCTTCAAAGTAGCACACCCCTTTCTAAATATCACTGATTTTAGAAATGATTTGCTAAGTAGCAGATCTGCTAAATAGCATGCGAGACAATAATAACTATTCCTGCACCTTAATGGGTAAGCAGACTTTATGCCATATGATCTCACAACGTGAACGTGGGTGTTTCTCGGATAGATGAACCAACAGCCTGTTGATGGTGTTTTAATAGACAAAGACATACAGGTAATGCAAACTCAAAATATTGTCGGGAATCACGATCATATTTCCTGTGTAGTTGAATATGTAAAATGATATGAAAGAAAGAGGTAATATGCTCTAACAGAACACTTCGGGGAAAGTAATGGCAATGGTAACATTTGTATTTTTATAAGAATTGGCAAAGATGTAGTTCATAAAAAGCTTAGTTTAGTACCAAAAAGTTAACAATTTTGATATGTTTTAACGTATAGAGTAAAAAAAGCTACGTAAACAGCGTTAGCTGACGTTTGACATTGAGTTTTCGTTTATTTTTGACTTTTTCGTATACATTTTAACATGGATATTTTAATATATCTAAACCATGACACCTTTAACTGGCTAATTATGCTAATTGAATATTTTGGAACGCAAAAAAAAATTTCAACATACCCCTCCCAACATTCTGAATAATACATATGCCAAGTTTGGGCGCAATGCAGTGAGTATTTATACAGATACCACCCTTGACATTTGTCTGAACATTATTGGACGCCGATGGGGGTATGACAATAGCTCCTCTTGTACTTCTTACAGGCGAGCTAAAAACCAGTAAGAAAAACTCGTGCAATCATGAACTACATTACAAACAATTCGGTCAACCATGGACATGGTTTGATATGGAGACCTATTTGTTCGAGGAAGCACGCCGGTTCTTTTCAAGTCAGTGTCCCAGCAGTGGGTGATTTAAAGTGATTTATGGTGTTGATATAGCTATAGAGTTAGGTTGACCTTTCTCTGTATCAAGGTGCAGGGGCAACTTGACATAGATATGTCCACAAACTTGATAAAGTCATGTACAGCTTTGAAGCCTCCATAGGGTGGGACAGTACTTACGCAGATGCTTATGAAATAAACTTCACTATACAAGCTGATATCCAGATCTACATGGAGTGGATTATTTCAGGGAAGTTGGCAAACAGAATAAACAGAAAGGTTGATAATGTTTGTATTAAACACTTTTGCTATGATCATGTTGATCAAACACACCATTGGAAATGAAAACAATCTCTAGCCAATGATTGAGCAGAAACACTCAGACTATTCCCCTCTGCATCCTCACATTGCATGGATAAAAAACGGAAACAATCACATAATTAATTTTTTCTACTAAATAATGAACCTAAGTAAATTAAACATATAATTAGAAACAAACGGCACAGGCAAACCATTGAACAAATTAAGCACTCTTTCTTTACAGGGACGTGGTTCAGCAGACTGCGGAAAGATATTTTCAGGGCGGCTCTGGCTGATGTATATTGCTATTTTATCTTACACTCTTAAAATTAATGTGCTGTACTTAATATTATAAACGATGGATGAGGGAAAACATGATATCAAAGCTTATTAAACATAACACTCTTAGAAAGTGTTGAAAAAAGAGTGATATACAGTTTTGTGCTGTATCAGGGGCAATACAACACTTTATAGGTGTTATATTCCAAACATAATGTTGCTCTGCCCTGTGAGGCTCTCAGAGATTGATCTGGACTGCCGTTCTGCACACTCCAGGCCTTAAAAATATAGTCCGTGGGCTGAGTATGCTCACCTTGCACCTCCCCCCCCCTCGCCCCACCACTCTCCGAAACTATGATTTTTTAGTACTTTGGAACGTGCCGAAGAAGAAAATATATGTTAACACGCGAAAACTTGGGAAGAACTGGTAGATCAGAGAAGTTAAAAATTGCATCTAACGCCTTTATTTTGCGTTTACAGTAAGGAGGTGGGGTTGCTAAAATGTTCCTAACTTTTTTATTTCTTGTTCAATTGATTGAAATGAGGTAACTTTTTATTCAGCATAAACAGAGAAATCAGTCTAAAACAGCAAATGTTCTAATATTTCAATATAATGACGTCAGTCGGGGGCCATCTCCAAATTTCACGAAAAAATGTCAAAATTGACTAACTACAAGCAATACTGATAACTAGTCATATTTCTGCAACATTATCTATGTAACCTGGTTTAATATGTTGTTTTTATTTGTATTTTGCGCTTCAATACATTGAAATATTTCCAATGTTGTAAACTAGCTTTAACATGGATAACTAACTTAGCACTACGTTACTTATGCACTGAATAGTAGGGGTGGGGTTGCTAACATGTTCCTAACTTTTTTGATTTTTTTGTCCAATTGATTGAAATGAGGTATCTTTTTATTGAACATGAGCCGAGAATTCAGGCCAATATTGCACACTTTCTCCTTGTGGCGTCACTAAGGGGTCATCTACAATTCTCATATGGAATCGTATTTTTACCAAAATTGTTACCTAAAATGGTTCAAATGATTCTTTTTCCTGTTAGCCGAACACATGCAGGATACAAATATAATTGCTAGTAAGCGCTGAAGTAACATTAAACATAAATATGCAAAGTAGAATATCAAGATTTATTTATTGAAAAGTTCGTTCGTTTTCTGTATGGGGGCGAAGTTACCTAAATAGTTAGAACTTTTTTATTCCTTATCCAATTGATTGAAATGAGGTATTATATATGCAACATAAACTGCGATATCGGATATTAGCAATGGTGCGCAGGGGTCAAAGGACACTTCCGGTCACGTGATCGGAGCCGGAAGTTGTCACAAAACAGGTGGCGCCCCTTGTCGGAAGGAGGTCAATAAGAACCAATTTAACCTGTCAGTGGTTAAAAGAGTCAATTTAGCCTTTACATCATGTCAAGGGTTAAAGGTCAGTTCCGGTCACGTGACAGTAAACATGGAAAAATCCGTATGTAAGATGAGGACCCAGATGTAAAACCACAGTACCCGGATGGAAGACGGAGGAACGACGGGAAAACCGCAATGGGAAACCCGGATGTTGACAAGGTCCGGGATGTAAAATCCACTGCACACACACACGTGCGCGCACTGCGGTTCAGCCGTACACCAGTACATCTCGGTCCTTGACTTAGGGGTAGTTTAACTGAGTGTGCTAAAAATAGATCACCAGCTAGCGTGCTATAAAAGGGAAGCGGCCTGACCGTTTCATCAGAAACTCTGAGACAGCGAGAATTCCCACCCATCTCACGAGGGCCGATGAGGATTATGATGTCGCTCGAATTCAACAGTCAAATTCCGCCGACAAGACCTTGGGCCAGACTTTGTACGACGTGGAAAGCAAAGTACACTTCGCGGACGAGCCCATAAATGTTCCTAGCGATCTCTTACAGGACGCCCATCCAGTGAGTGACATCTATCAGCGCCATCTATCTATTGACCCATGATACGGTACTGTTTCCACAGTCATCGCCCTATTCAAGATATCTACAATTTCTGACTAACCGACCTCGCCCGTCTACGCAGAAGCCATCTTCATTGACCAATGTACGGCCTTCAAATTAAATGTCGCTTTTGGGTAAATCTTACGTCATAAGATGGCGGATCAACACTGCACTATTTCTATTCCAGTGCCAACAACCAAGTGTACGATCATCCTTTCACCATCATAAGCCGAGCGTCGCTGGAGACGATGCTGGAGAAACTGGACACCATGGATCCCTTGGAATGGGCAAACGTCAAGGCCCAAACACCAAGAGGACAGTGGAGAGGGTCACCAATGTTACGTTCTTCGTAGCTAAACTGGTCAACCCTCTCGGCTGAATGCGTCACCCGTGCACTGATGAATAGTCTAACATCCCATATATACTCTCTACGTCTACATGCTGATCGTCGACTTGAGCTCAGTAAACACTTGTACCTAATGTGACGGTGCGTGAAATAATAAAACATAGTGTTTGATATTTCAATTTGTTTTGTTGTGAACATACTAAACATACCCAGGGCGGCTCCCTCAGCCTGGGTATGACGTAACATTGGGGATAATAAACTGTATAAACATTGCTGAACTTGCTTTTATTCACGACAACCGCTATCCGTTATACTTGGATGAAATGTATACCCCGATGTGATATAGTGCCCTTGCACACTTCCGAAACTTCACTTTTACTCCACAACTGCACATGTGCAGTATGATGTCATTTCCATGATGTCATTTCCACGACCCAGCCCATCCAATCGGAGCCACGAGTGCTTCACATTGATACCTCTCCGACTATAATACAGCGCAGATAAGGTATAATACTGGACAGATATGGTATAATACAGGACATATATGGTACAATACAGAACATATATGGTAGTACGTGGGCTGAATAGGCGATGGGTGGAATTTCCCGCTGTCTCAGAGTGTCTTATGAAACGGCCAGGCCGCTTCCCTTTTATAGCACGCTAGCTGGTAATCTATTTTTAGCACACTCAGTTCAACTACCCTCAAGTCGAAGATCGAGATGTACTGGCGTACGACTGAGCCACATTGCGCGCGTGTGTGTGTGTATGTGTGGGCAGTGTATTTTACATCTCGGACCTTGTCAACATCCGGGTTTCCCAGTGGGTTTTTTTCACGTCGTTCCTCTGTCTTCCATCCGGGTCCTCATCTTACATACGGGTTTATCCGGAAATGGCCTTTAACCATTGCCATGATGTCAAGGCTAAATTGACTTTTTTGACCATTGCCAGGCTAAATAGGTTATTATTGACCTACTTCCGACAAGGGGCGCCACCTGTCTTGTGACAACTTCCGGTTCCGGTTACGTGACCGGAAGTATCCTTTGACCCCTGCGCACCATTGTTATTATCCGGTATCCCAGTTTAAGTTGCATATATAATACCTCATTTCAATCAATTGGACAAGGAATAAAAAAGTTATAATCATTTAGGTAACTTCGCCCCATGCGAACTAAATAAATCTTGATATTCTACTTTGCATATTTATGTTTAATGTTACTTCAGCGCTTACTAGCAAATATATTTGTATCCTGCATGTGCTCGGCTAACCAAAACAATATCATTTGAACCATTTTAGGTAACAATTTTGGTAAAAATACGATTTCATATGAAAATTGTAGATGGCCCCTTAGTGACGTCACAGTAAGTAAATATTAGAAGTTTACTATGTTGGCCTGATTCTCCGGCTCATGTTGAATAAAAAGATACCTCATTTCAATCAATTGGACAACAAATAAAAAAGTTAGGAACATTTTAGCAACCCCACCCCTACTATTCATTGCATAAGTAACATAGTGCTAAGTTATTTTTCCTTGTTAGTGCTAGTTTACAACATTGGAAATATTTCAATGTATTGAAGCACAAAATACAAATAAAAACAACATATTAAACCAGGTTACATAGACAATGTTGCAGAAATATGACTAGTTATCAGTATTGCTTGTAGTTAGTCAATTTTTACCTTTTTTCGTGAAATTTGAAGATGGCCCCTACTGACGTCACAATATTGAAATATTAAAACGTTTGCTGCTTTGGACTAATTCCTCCGTTTATGCTGAATAAAAAGATACCTCATTTCAATCAATTGAACAAGAAATAAAAAAGTTAGAAACATTTTAGCAACCCCACCCCCTTACTGCAAACGCAAAATAAAGGCGTTAGGTGCAATTTCTCTGATCTGCCAGTTCATCTCAATATCTCGCGTGTTAGCATATATTTTCTTCTTCGGCACATTCCAAAGTACTAACAAATCATAGTTTTCGGAGAGTGGTGGGGGGGGGGTGCAAGGTGGGCCTACTCAGCCCACGGACTAATACGGTCAGCTCCTCAAAGAGCTTGTAAGAGACGACTAACTGGGGCACCAGTGGGAGGGGGTGTGAAAAGGAATAGGACCACACCAGTGGGGTCACGGGTGTTAAAAGGAATATGACTCAATCCGTGTGATTTCCGGGTATAAGAAGGAATAGGAACCAACGTCGAGATATGATCGAAATAGTGTTGAAATCGACGTTAAATCATATTCGCTCACTCACCCATAATATTGCTCCTGACACAGCCATATAATGTTGGATATAATACATTTTACCCAACACTTTCTAAAATTGTTACAAATACACCGCTTTGTATAGTGTTTTACCTAATCCAACATTTATAAAGTTGAGTACAACAGTATTATTTTTATTGTGTTGACATAAACTTATGCAGAGGAACATATATACCACTGACGATTGGTACTCATCTATCAAAATTGACGAGAGTTTTGGAGAAGTTTAGGATGATTAAATCGAAGCATTTCTGACGTGAAACATGAACTTGAAGGACTTGAAGGAGTTTCATACTATTTCGTAAATACTGCTACTTCCATTTGAAGATAATCAGTGCTCACTACGTGAAGAAGGTAGTATCGCTGTCCATATTAACGCCAGTTATCTCTATGGTTAGACCTTGGAGAAATGGGACTGAAACCATGCAGAGGCCGCGACCATGTAGCTGGACTGTTGTTCAGTAAGGCGCCATCCTGACTTATACAGAATTTAATGTCTTTCCGGTTGAAGGCCTGAGAATCTCACTATGCTACGAACGGTCCGTGTAACACTTAACTATTCGATTTTATTTTTTTCTATTTGATACAACACAATTGAAAAGCTATAATTCTTCAATATGATCATAATAAACAGCGAATGACCTTGTAAAATAAGATCAAGGTCAGTCAACTTGGGTAGGCTTCAAGTTCATCATCAGCCATATCTGCGATAGAAATTTGGATATATCCTTATTATAATCATTCAAAGAAATAACGCAAACACTAGAATTAGACCTTTCAAGGTCAAGGTCGATCATTTTCCATAGGCTTCTGACCCATCACCAAGTGCAACTGCCGTATGAATTGGAGATTCTGGTTATACATGTAATCTTTCAAGAGATATTTCGTCCACACCAAACATGTACAGACGGATCAACAGACAGACGATGTCAACTCTTTAGCCAAATTTGGTCGAGATATAATTATCCAAATCAATTACAGCTACTTGCAATGAGTTTGAGGTATACTTGGAATGTGACCATAATCCACATCTCTGAATTTGAGTTCGTAATTTCCCACTTTTTCCACATTTTCTGGCCTAGGCTACCTTGACCTTTGTCAAGTTTTGAACCAATTCTGAACATAGAACAAGAGATTTTCCATGTTTTACAGGTTCTCTGGCTTGAGTGAAGTTGACCTTTGTCCATTTGGCCCAAGCTTAAATAACTGACTTCTTTGCCACATCGGCTCTCTGTACCCAATGTTTGGTAGCATTTTATAAATTGGAACTGGAAGAGATTTCTCTGTTTTTTGCAGGTTTTCTAGCCCAAGTGACCTTGCCCTTTGACCCAGTGACCTCAAAATTAATAGCACGAAAGCTATTCCACAGTGATACCATCAGTTAAAATTTGAAGTGAATTGAATCAATAGTTATCGAGTTAACTGGGAAACGTGATGCACACACAGACACACCCACTTACACACAAACAGCAAGTCCATATCCCTCGGGCGGGGTCGGGCGGAGGATAACAAAGCTCATAGGCACTGTCAGCAGAACATTTGGGTATAACGCAATGAACCTTGCAAAACACTGAGAACTCCTCAGCCATGTTGTCGGTATTAATATAGGCACCTAGCTGACGAACATGCAGTTGGTGTCAAAACTTTGTAATAGACGTCTGCTGTATGACTTTATACATGCAAATGTGGTATTCCCAGGCGAATTCATTCTTCAGGTTATTAAGCCGTGTCAAATTGACAGAGTTTGACCTGGTGATTTTCGACAGACTTCTACTTCGTAACCACATGCATTTGTTACATCCCATTCTCTCCTCGTTCGTCCATCCGATTGGCACATTTGCGCCACATACAATATTATCCAACCATTGAGATAAATGTATAATGTTTGTTCGGTAATATGATTTCCTACAATTGGTTCTTACTGAGTACTGCTATCAGTTAAACTGCACTTCATTACATGCTAGTGCTAGTCAAGGAAAATTCACTTTGATCCGTTTAGGGGCAGACTCAGCAAACAGGCAGAATATGTGACACCTGCAGTAAATGAACCTCGCCAAGAAATAAAAAAACCGAAACAACGCTGAGGATAATATGAATAACATAACTGAGAAATCTTTGAAATGAAACTAATTGCCGTCTATTCATATATACCTCTAGGATAAGCTGCTGATGTGTAATAGTTAATCGTGGTAATCGATATATATGAGGTATCTAGTGATCAAGAGAATCAATGTGACAGTCCGAATCATCGGTTGATAAAACAGGTATAAGGGATAAAGGACCAACGCTGATTTAATGAGCGTAGTTAGAGGTTGGATCGTAATATTTAACATAACTCGACTACTGTAAATCATACAGATAATCTATTATTTCTTCATTCTTATGATTTTGGAGAATGATCAAATATATTAGAATGAATTTTAACTGTCAGTGTGATTTAATTATGATATATTTAAGTTGGTATGGTGGACACTATGGGGGGTACACACATCAAACCAACCAACACACAACCAAATTTTCTTTGACAAATGGGATTAAATGTATGGAAGACAGTTGTACCAGTCGTGTAGGTCTTGGTGATAAGAAATCTGATAACTGGTCTCATTTTCTAAAAGAAAGTTCAGTCACGTATCATCAATCAGTGCCGATGTGTTGGCCGTATAGCCCTAGTCTAACCATCCACAATTCTATATTTAGGCCAAAAAGTTCTGTTTCAGCAGAATATTTAGCAAATCATCCAATTATTTCTGCAATTAATCTATTATGTACCTCGTCTACTCATGCCTTACTTTCCCTGATCCCACAGCTATTCTCGCAGGTATTCACAGACTTCCGACCTCCAAAGATTTGCAAGATGGGCTTTTGAATTTAAGAGAGGAGGATGGGCACTTTCTGTGACCCCATAGCTGTCACAACGAAGTTTCACGACAAAAAAGATCGATATTAAAAGTATAAGACGGGAGTGTGTAATCCAACTTTCTCTACAGATTGGCGGTATTGCATACTTACAATGATGAACGGACTTTCTTCCATTTAAACTTATTTTCCCTGTTCGATCAGTGCTATCCTGATGGATGTTTTCACAAACTTGTGTGTTATCTATAAAACATGTGTCGAACAGGCTGGACAGGTGAACTAAACAGTAACATTATAACAGGGGCTGATTGACAATGGCATACGTGTTATTTCTATACAACTACTAGATGTGTATCATATCTGAGAGCTTTTGAACTTGAGCTTGAAACTTTCTGAGGCGGAGCTTGGGGGAATTGGAGCTTGAAACTTCGGAGGGGGAGCTTGTGGAAACTGGAGCTTGGAACTTGGAAACTTGAAACTAGGGAACTTTGGAACTTGAATTAGGGTGTCCCCAGGTGTCACCAATAGTACAAACATTCATCTTATCGCAACTCCGGTGGAGGAAATCTGTGAGTGGGAAATCAGGTCTCCATGTTAAGCTAATATCACCTCCACTGGACTTGTGGTTCTCATACTATAGCCAGCTCTCTGCCGTGAGTCATACATGTACTTGACCTTGATTTTGACCACAAATCTAAATCTTTGTGAGCTTAACTGGACATGATTGCCCTAGATGCTACCTAAGTTTTTCAATATGAAACATGACCCAGTTTTGTTCGATGACCTCTAAGAATATTTCATTATACAGTTGATACATATTAACATATACCTCATTAATAATTATAAGTTATTGGGTAAATCGTTTGATCAAATGTACCCGTATAAAAAATAAGGGGGCGAAAAAATCGAAAAAGCGCGATCGATTTCTTAGAGCGGTGATCTGTGATATTAATATATTTCGCACCAAACGAATGTTTGTATCAATGAAACTGTTACACAGGCTCTGTGGACTGTGAAATAAAGTTACAGGAATCAATTTTCCCGGATGTCGATTGCTATAGCAAATGATTTTCATTTATTTTCCAAATAACAACGGCACCAGTTTATAAATATCCTTTATCGATACATTAGCAGATGGTTCATTTACTATCAGCATATTTATTCGCACTACATGTAAACTGCATGGTATTGTACATATGTTACACACAGTTGAATGAAGCAAAATGTTTTAGTTAAACTAGTTATTTACAGGTGCTAACTATTATGGAATTTGATTACGTTCATACAAAATAAAATGTTGTTAATAATTTCAAAATTATTATGTTTTCAACTCATTTCATTGAACCCATGTCTAGTCCAATCCATAGGCTGGTTCAGTAAATAATTCAAAGTGTAAACATTATTTAATTGCTATCCATTCACAAAATGTAGGGGGGTCTTCTGTTTGATGAACCATTTTGTGTTTGGGTATAAACACCATGCTGGTCAGCCAAGCTGCTGGAACTACTTTTCTAATCACACACATATGTTGACCAACATTCTCAAGTACTGGTGGCCAACAACCTTCAATGACATTTCAATTGAATGATATGTGGGTCCTGGAGTTTTATGGCCATTAAACAAACATAGCCCTCAAACCAGTCTGAGTTGATCCCAGTACAGGGGAACAGGACGGTATGTATTTGGGTTAGAAATGGAACATCCTTTGTCTGAATGCGTCCTGTGGGGTGTTATCTTGTAGCCTTCGGGGTGGATACAACGATTTGAGAGATGTCCGCAGCGTCTGTGACGTCAGTGGTGACGTCGTCAGTACGAGTAGTAGCGAAAATGGGCTTTTTGGGAAAGTGAAGGAAGGTATTTGGGGTAGAGATGGCCTGTCCTGTTTTCAACGCTTAGGATGGCATGGTACAGGATGGCCGAGTGGTCTAAGGCGCCAGTCCTAAGTGCTGGTCTGTGCAATACAGTGCGTGGGTTCGAATCCTACTCCTGGCATGAGTTTGAACCCATGAACTTCAAGATCATCATGGTACTCCTATGAAAAGGCGCAATCAAAGCGTGACCGAGATACATCATTCTTTAAATGACGACTTTGCAACGAGTATTATGGATTAAGAATACTGATCAGCGATACGGATTTGATATTTTTGGAACAACATGATGTCTTGCCGGCATCATTGAAAACTGTTGACCGTGTCTCTCTTGCAGGAAACAAGCCTATGTTTATGTATACTATGGTTGACTTTTTGAATTTGGTGCTAATACTGTTATATGGAATAAGGAATAGGTCTTTGGATCATGGACGCGGATATTCTCCAACGGACGACGGCTGAATTATGAATGACGGATCAGACGCTTGTAATTTTGTATATACACCTTTCGTATCATACCATATCTGTCCTGAATCTGCTGTATTATACCATATTTGTCCTGTGTTATACAACACCTGGCCTGTAGTATACCAAATCTGACCTGTATTGTACCATATTTGTCCTGTATTATACCATATCTGTCATGAATGTGCTATATTATACCATATCTGTCCTGTATTATAACAAATTTGTGCTGTATTATACCATATCTCTCCTGTATTGTACCATATATGTCCTGTATTATACAATATATGTTCTGTATTATACAATATTTGCCCTCTATTATACCATATCTGTGCTGTATTATACAAAATATGTGCTGTATTATACCACATCTGTCCTCTATTGTACCATATTTATGCTATATTATACAATATGTGTTCTGTTGCATACGAAATCTGTGCTGTATTATACCATATCTGTCCTGTGTTATACAATATCTGTCCTGTATTATACCAAATCTGTCCTCTGTTGTGCCATATTTATGCTGTATTATACAATATGTGTTCTGTTGTATACGAACTCTGTGCTGTATTATACAGTATCGGTCCTGTATTATACCAAATCTGTGCTGTATTATACCATACCTGTCCTGTATTGTGACATATATGTCTTGTATTACACAATATATGTTCTGTATTATACATTATTTGCCCTCTATTATACCATGTCTGCGCTGTATTATATCATATCTGTGCTGTATTATACAATATCTGTGCTGTATTATACCATATCTTTCGTGTATTGTAACATATATGTCCTGTACTATACATGTACAATATATGTTCTGTACTATACAATATATGTTATGTATTATACCATATCTGTCCTGTATTATATCATATCTGTGTTGTATTATACCATATATGTCCTGTATTTTACCATATCTTTCCTGTATTATACCGAATCTGTGCTGTATTATACCATATCTGTCCTGTATTATACCAGATCTGTCCTGTTTTCAACGCTTAGCTTAACGCTTCAACGCCCTGGTGAATTAGCCCAAAAGATCTCATATTCATGTATGTTTACAATTCAAGAAGACTTGTCCAATCAGAGGCTGAGTGAGTGCGTTTGAGTGTGTGCGCGCGTGCGTGTGGGTGTGTGTGTGTGACTGAGTGAATGTGAGTGAGTGAGTGAGTGAGTGAGTGAGTGAGTGAGTGAGTGAGTGAATGAGTGTGTGTGTGTTTGTGTGTGTGTGTGTGTGTGTGTGTGTGTGAGCGAGCGAGCGAGCGAGTGAGTGAGTGAGTACCCAACGCCCGTGAGGTGTGCTCAACGCCGAGTGAGAGCGGAGTGAGGGAGTGAGTGAGTGAGTGAGTGAGATGTGCCAACGCCCATCTTATCGCATGGACGCACTAACGATGGTGAGTCAGTGAGAGTGAGTGTGTGAATGATTGGTCATATTAGATGGTTTAGGAGCAGTAGCCAAAGTTTCCATTTTGGGGTTGTGAACGAAGGTGTTTGGGGTAGAACTGGACCATCCTTGGTCCGAATGCGGCGTGTGAGGTGTCAAAGCAAAGCAGTTTACAATTCACTTGTATTATTGTCCGTGTATTCAGAAGTTCATTGTTCTGATCTCAGAATGATGAGGGACACGAGTTAATGCCTATATGTACAGACACCATCACAAACCACTATTACCACCACCACACACCAGTTCTACCACCACCAACACACACTACCACACACACCACCACCACCACCACCACACACCACTACCACCACCGTCACCACCACACACCACCATCACACACCACCATCACACACCACTATTACCACCACCACACCAGTTCTGCCACCACCACCACTACACACTACCACACACCACCACCACCACCACACACCACCAACACCAGGTCAACGCCCGTCATCGTACGCAGGCGCACACACGCATACCTGATGCACTCACATCCAGGTGTACTCCATGCCCTACGGGGTACAGGGTGCACCAGGTGTGTGTGTGCGCCTGCATACGATGACGTCACTTCCGAGTAGCGCAGGATCAAAGGTCACTTCCGTGGGTACTGTGGTTTTACATCCGGGTCCTCATCTTACATCCGGGTTTTTCCATGTTTACTGTCACGGAACTGGAAGATTCACTCACTCACTCACTCACTCACTCACAGTCGTAAGTGTGTCCATTCGCTAAGACGGGCGTTGGGGACGCCTCAAGGGTGTTGTGCACGCCTCACTCATTCGCTTACTCACACTCACTCACTAATGATGCGCAGGGGGCAAAGATCACTTCCGGTCACGTGACCGAAACCGGAAGTGTACGCCACGGGTACGCGCTCCGAGCTCCCGTCCAAGAGCTTCGCCCCACGGGAGCTACCACCACCACCACTGGGCGTTTACGGGCGTCAACGCCCGGTGGTGGTGGTGTGTGGTGGTAATATTGGTGTGTGGTGGTAGTGGTGGTGTGTGGTGGGGTAGTGGTGTGTGTGTTAGTTTGTGGTGGTGGTGGTAGAACTGGTGTGTGCTGGTGGTAATATTAGTGTGTGGTGGTGGTGGTGGTGGTGTGTATTGGTGGTAGTGTGTGGTCGATGTGATAGAATTGGTGTGTGGTGATGGTAATGGTGGTGTATGGCTGTGATGGTCGTGGTGTGTGGTGGTGGTGGTGGTGGTGTGTGGTAGTGGTAGAACTGGTGTGTGGTGGTGGTAGAACTGGTGATAATAATGGTGTATGGTGATGTCTGTACATATAGGCATTAACTCGTGTCCTTCATCATTCTGTGATCAGAACAATGAACTTGTGAATACACGGACTACAGTTCTACCCCAAACACCTTCCTCCACACCCCCAAAATGGTCACTTTGGCTACTATTCCTAAACGACCTAATATGACCAATCACCCACCCACTCACTCATTCTCACTCACTCTCACTCACTCACTCACCATTGTTAGTGCGTCCATGCGTTTAGACGGGCGTTGGGGACGCCTCGCGGGTGTTGGGCACACCTCACCCCCCACTCACTCGCTCATTCGGCGTTGAGCATGCCTCACTGGCGTTAGGTATTCACTCACTCACTCACGCACTCACCGTCGTTAGTGCGTCCATACGTTAAGACAGACGTTGGGGACGCCTCACGGGCGTTGTGCATGCCTCACTCGCTCACTCACTCACTCGCTCACTCACTCACTCACTCACACTCACTCACACACACACGCGCGCATACACTCACACTCACTCACTTAGCCTCTGATTGGACAAGAATCTTGAATTGTAAACATACATGAAAATCAGAGCTTTTGGGCTAATTCATCAGGGCGTTGAAGCGTTAAGCTAAGCGTTGAATGCAGGACAGATATGGTATAATACTGGACAGATATGGTATACTACAGCAGAGATTCGGTATAAAACTGGAAAGATATGGTAAAAACATATATTGTATAAAACAGGACATATATGGTACAATACAGGACAGATATGGTATAATACAGCACAGGTTTGGTATAATACAGGAGAGATATTGTATAATACAGCATAGATTTGGTATAATACAGGTTAAATATGGTACAATACAGGTCAGATTTGTTATAATACAGGACAGATGTTGTATAACACAGGACAAATATGGTATAATACCTCACATTCAAGACAGATATGGTATAATACAAAAGGTGTATATACAAAAAACCCCTGTCAGGAGTAGGATTCGAACCCACGCCATGCATTGCATCGACCAGCACTTATAATTGGCGCCTTAGACCACTCGGCCATCCTGACTTAACAGTTGTAGTTTTAAAGTTTTAACTATTGTATCAGAAGTATCAAGTAAACAATCCATATGTCAGGAGTAGAATTCGAACCCCCGCCCTGCATGTGCGGACCTGCACTTGAAACGGACGCCTTAGACCACTCGACCAAATTGTACAGTTATAGTTCACAGTATCAAGTCGTATGTAGTATTCATACACGATGCGACCACCAAGTGTGTAGATGCGTCTACATGCAGAGAACTGCAAGATGACATCACACACGATACATTCGGACCAAGGATGGTCCATTTCTACACCAAATACCTTCCTTCACTTCCCCAAAATGCCCGCTTTCGCGATGTCACCAATGACGTCACAGATGACATGAACATCCCTCAAATCGAGATATACACCCCGAGAACTACAAGATGACACCTCCCAACCCCCAAAAGGCCTGCTTTCTATAATACGGCCAGATTGCGCATGCACAGAATATTGAAAACGGATGACACATTAGTCCAGTCGGATGCTCCTCCACGAGAGCTTCAACATAAGACCCAATACGACACTATAGGACCAATAGGGGCTCACCTAGACCCCAAAACGTCCACCCAGTATGGACCTATCCACTGCGCCAGCATGGGCATATATGGGCCTATATACAGACCTACCCGGTACTTTTCGAAAAAAAAATCACCGCTTACCTACGAGACCCCTCCCATCGTGTTCTACGTGGTGAGACGTGAAAAGCAAAAAAAACAACCCATATAGCAATGAACATGTTTGAATTTTTCAGTATGGACCTTTCCCCCATAGCCAATATGGGCCTATATGGGCCTATATACAGACATACCCGGTACTTTTCGAAAAAATTTCACCGCTTACCCTTCTCATCGGATTTTTCGTGGCGAGACGTGAAAAACAAGACCAAACAACCCATACGGCACCGAACATGTGCGAATTTCCCAGTATGGACCTATCCCCCATAGCCAGTATGGGCCTATATACAGACCTACCCGGTACTTTTCAAAAAATCTCACCACTTAACTTCGGGACCTCTCCCATTGTATTTTTGTGGCGAGACATGAAAAACAAGGCCAAAAAACCATGGTAATAAAAAAAATGACCACCCCCACACCCCATACAGGCATTTCCCCGTATACTGTATAATACAGGCCCCTATTGTAGAAGTAAAGTCCATGTTCCGCTTTTTATTATCATTTTTTTTTCTGTGAAAATATACACCCACCCATAACTTGATAGGCAGATCCCGATAAGCCCGAGGGACCAATATTAGCCCTTTTGGATAGGGTTGATAAAAGTTTTCCCCTATTGTAGGGGTAAAGTCCGTGTTCCTCTTTTTATATTTTCGGGAACAAATCATAATTTTTCATGCACCCACCCATGACTGGATGGCCCTCGAGGAGCGCTTCACTTTGATACCTCACTCGACCCAATCGGTCCACTAGCGACCTGAACAACTTCCCCGGCTTCCCCTTGGAACTACTTTCTGTCCAGGTGAATTCGAGGTGAATCTTCACCCGGGTGGTGCCACCTGTTGAAACTATAGCGGCCTTGACGGCCTTAGAGGTCAAAAGCCGTGAATGGCCGCTTCCTATACTATAACCTACAATAACGTCCTCTTGCAGATGCAAGAGTTATCTCCCCCGGCAAAATATTAGTCTATATCCTCTTTCTATATTACTGACCTTTAGTCGCCTCTATAAATTGTGCAGGCAAAATCGCATTATATTAAAGATGTCGATAATATATGCTCTAATTCTTTCAGATGTCATTCTTCGAGTTTATGTGAAGCAAGGTGACACATGCTGACGAATCCGACGATTGAATAAACTACTGTTTATCAAAATGAAGAATGCAAAGGAAGTCAAAAGTCCACGCTCATACAGTGATGCAGGGTTAGTCTCTCGGATATTATTTTGGTAAGTAAACTTTAATCGCAAGAAAAACAAGATGTCAGAGAGAAGCTACCAATGAACTACTCAATCAGATTATGTTATTGACAATTAATTATTTAACCCTATCTGGCTTGGGCTTTTTGGGACCTGTCCAGGCATGGAGGGGGGGGGGGGTGGGCGAAATGGTCCCGTAATTATTTTTCTTATCCCTTGAGCTAGGGGGTTGAAACTTTCCACACTATATCCTTGGATCCAGCTGTACCAAAAAATGGAAAATAATCCAAGATGGCCGCTTTGATGACGTCACAGTGACGTCATTTTCGAAAAAGGCATTTTTTCGTCGATTTTTCGGTCGGATTTTCCGAATTTTTTATTTATGCAATTTCTCCGCAAAAACTGTATGATAATTAGTAAATATTATTGTGATGTGAAATAAAATAGTTTTTGCCCATTTTTCATTGCGGAAAAGCAGAAATTTTGAAGAAAGGTGACAGAAACATCACTTTTCTGGTACCTTACGTGGCCGCCATCTTGAATTTACCCATGATCCTCAGCTCAGGGGGTTATGCAATTGGGCTCAAAATGACCCCAATATGATCAACTATAAAGTCCCGGAGTTGGCCCCCCCCCCAGGCCAGGTAGGGTTACCCAATCGACTGAGAGAAATAGAACTTCCGATTGATCGTTTGGTCTTATTATGACAAACGCTGGCTAATTATCAAATATAATGGCATTGTACATGTAATAGCTGGCGTGTGAAGTATTGTTTAGCTGAGATAGCTAATGAGCTGATGTACCAAATCCATATGAGTTAGAGAAAACATCCACTAAGTATGAAATATAAATATACTGTAATATGGTCGGTGATGTACAATGAGATAGCTTGGTGGGAGACAATAGAACGAAGAAATATAAATATGTACAATAGATGTGCAACGAACGAGACATTTACAACCTTGGTATATGTAAATCGGTCCTGGAAGTTCAGGATCAGTCGAAATATAACGTAAATTTTCAGCTGGCGATGATTTGTTTATTTGGAGAACAATTTCCACTCAATAATTAGCAACAACAGCAAAAATAACAACAGGAGAGATCACTATAGCCAAACAAGACGGACTTCGCTGCTGATGTGGAATTAATATATTATAATATATTGGTACACTATAATATACCATGAAGTACAATAATAAAAATAGCACAGTCTATAGTGAAACGGTATAATAAAATACCAGGGCACTATTTAATTTTGTACGAGTGCGCGATATTAATGCTCCTTTGGATGCATCAACTGGGCATGCGAGTGTAAATAATACCGCTCTATAGTACCGGTGTTTTAGTTCGACAGTAACACAGCTGACTCATTTTCAATGCGATCAATGACATTTCAGCACATAGGTCGCCAAATTCAAAAAATAGAATTCGTAGTAGTTTCCAGAATAAATGGATGGTGGAGAGAGAATTAAGGTTTAACGTCGCGTTTCGCTGTGGATGTCAAGTATACACTTAGGTCTAACGTATAATTGCGATTAAACAAATCCACTCGAAGTTTCTCAAGTTGACGACCCATGTCGCATGCTGATAGCAAAATACGAGCGTAGCGTGCAAGATCTATGGCGGTACGTTTCGTAACGTGTGTCTAAACTAAGTCCCACTTAACCTGGAGCTAGAGACCGTATGAACCTCCTCGTAGTGTTTATATGAAGTCACAACCAAAGCGTGACTGAGATACATATACTTTAGATAACATTACAGATACAATCATATGCATTAAGAATACTGGTCATCGATACGGATTTGATATTTTTGGAACATCATGATGTCTTGCTGGCATCACTGGAAACTGTTGACCGCTTCTCTCTTAGGAAATTAATCTACTTTTATGTATACTATGATTTAGTCTCTTAATGTGATGCTAATGCTATCATTTGAATTAGGTCTTTGGAGTATGGACGCGGTAATTCTTTAATGGACGACGGCATAATATTGAATGACGGACTAGATGCTTGTATTTATCTATATTACCTTTGTACAAGCACAGGATTGTACAGATTTGAGCGGTCTTATCCAACCTTAGTATTCATTCATTTTCAAGATAGCAGCAATAACAGGCTTAGATTTGGATTGTTTATTTTGATTCTGATTTCTGTGATTAATTTTAATTTACATATAGGTATGTTGGGCTTGCGCCTGTCCTTCTATGTCCATTGATGTTATTAACCCTATCTGGCCTGGGCTTTTTGGGACCTGTCCAGGCCTGGGGGGGGGGCCGAAATGGCCCCCCCTAATTATTTTTCTTACCCCTGGAGCTAGGGGGCTGAAACTTATTACACTATACCCTTGGGTCAAGCTCTACCAGAAAATGTAAAAAAATCCAAGATGGCGGCTTTGATGACGTCACAGTGACGCCATTTTGAAAAACGGCATTTTTTGGTCGATTTTTCGGTCAAATTTTCCGAATTTTTTATTTTTGCAATTTCTCCACAAAAACTGCATGAAAAATTAGCAAATATTAATGTGATATGAAATAAAATAGTTTTTGCCCACTTTTCACTGCGGAAAAGCAGAAATTTTGAAGAAATATGACAAAAACATCACTTTTCTGGTACACCACATGGCCGCCATCTTGAATTTACCCATGATCCTCTGCTCGGGGGGTTATGAAAATAGGATCAAAATTACTCCAATAAGACAAACGATAAAGTCACGGAGTTTCAGCTCTCCATTTTTTGCCGTTCCGGAGATTGTGCAGAAAGTTTGGTAGGGGGGGCCATAATGGCCCCCCAGGCCAGGTAGGGTTAAAAACTTTGACGTTCTGTGTGTTTCTATTAAAGGATCACCTGCATGAGAGATACAAATGTGTAATTGCTTGCCACTGTAAATTTACGCTTTGCGTTAACCCTATATGTCCTGTTCGAGCTTTTGGGGACCTATCCAGGCCTGGGTGGGAGGGGGGAGGTCCCCATTTCGGCCCGCTAATTATTTTTTTCGCCCATTAAACTAGAGAACTGAAACTACCAAGTCATACCCTTGGGCCAAGCTCTACCAGAAAATGTAAAAATTCAAGATGGCTACTTTGTTGATGACACTGTGAATGTTTCAAAAATGCATCTTTCGTTCGACTTTTCTTCGAGATTTTTCTATAATTTCAATACAAAACTGCATGATAAATTAGTAAATATTAATCTGATGTGAAATAGAATAGTTTTATCACACTTTTTTGTCGCGGAAAAGCTGTATTTTTGAAGAAAAACGACGAAAACATCACTTTTGTGGTAACGCGCACTGACACCATTTTGAACTTATCCATGATCCTCTGTTTGAAGAGTTATACAAATAGGCTCAAAATGACCCTACTATGATAAACTACAAAGTCATGGAGTGTCAGCTCTCATTTTTTGTCGTTCCGCAGGTGACACACAACGTTTGGTACGGGGACCATAATGCCCTCCCCAGGCATGGTGCGGTTAATTAATCCTCTTAACATGCTGAGTTGGGGTTGTAATCTTACAATTGTATCAGCCCATGGGATAAACTTAGGTATTCGGTGCAATGATGTGTAACTATTTTCAGCTATGAAAACATAAAAAAAAAAACATTACAATTTTATCTGCTCATGATCACCCAAGAATGAACATAAAACTGCGTGATTTCGCAAGTCAGCGGTACGGTCTTTTGATTTTGTCAATGGGAATCGAAGTTCCATAAAACTGAAAAAGTATACCGGGCCGTATAATCAATCTCCTGTATAAAAACCATACAATGAGCAGCACACAGACAGATTTCTACAAATTCTATATTATATTTTTTTAAATGGAAGACCTGTACGTGTATTACAGCTATTATACTTTAAACAATTCAATCATCGTGTTAGATGACCGACAATGAGGATTCCGAGACTCGTATATGAAAAATGAAAAAGGTTCAGAACGTAGTATAAAACTTTTTTTCCAAGAACCCAGAAAAATGCTCTGAAAACGAGGACGCAAAATACCTTGCTTGATCGCCGTATGAGAATTTAAAAAGTACGCGAGCACGCTGTGCGGAAATACGCTCTGCCTCAAGTACCCCGAATCGTATTTCCTCTTTTAGTATTAGCTATCCGACGTGAATGTGCGTTGAGACGATATCAGTACCGTGAGCTCTCATAGTGTCGACAGGCAACTATTGGGAAATTACAAGATACCGTTCGTAATATATGTGAATGTTATCTATATTACAGCCCCCGATGCTCTGATCATACAACATACTAATAGGATTATAAAACAGAGGCAACAAGATCACGACTCTGTTCTTTATTTTGGATGCACCATCATCTCTTGTCATGGCTCGTCTATCAAATCCGTGTCATTACGAGTAACTTTATAGGTCACGAGCGGTTGATGCGGAAACATTTTGAGCCCATTCGTGATCTCATGACTTCTCCGAGTTTGCCAATATACGAGAGGATTAGGCACACGATAATGTGTTGTGTATTTCATCCCTTCTACTTGTTTTGAGCTCAGATGTTTCGTATCAGTCGTCGTTTTCACTGGGAAGGCGAGCCCATGTGGTTTCCTTCAGGGAGTTGCCGAGATCCCACGAATGTTGCCCATCGCACAAAAATGCCGTCCGTTTATTGACTGTTATTTTAGACTGACAGTTCCAGTAAAAACTGTATAGCCCTAATCTGCCTGCAGGACCTGGCTCGGAGATACAGAGTTTACAGACCTGGTTTATGGATGATGTGACGTACCAGCTAATTCATCACGATCGCTTCAAAGAATAACATATCGGTTTATAATTGAAAAGATCTAGTTTGGTACACCGTTTTTAAAATTAGTATATTGAAGCGTATGGTATTCGTATGTGACTTGACATTGGAACGTATATGAGTGGTCCAGCATAGCACCACATCATCAGAGGAAATTATGAAACGGTGAGATAATCTCTTTGGCCGGGACTTGCTGCATGGTTGATTATACAATCCTCTGAAATAAGTAACACATTGAACGAGACGGAATCTAGGAACTGGTTTATGGCATTCCTGAATATATAAAGTATCACTGATCAGTATTCTTAATCCATATGATTGCCGTTGGAACGTCGTTATCTGAAGAATGGTGTATCTCAGTCACGCTTTGATTGCGACTGATAATATAAATACCATCAGGAACTTATTGTACACGCCAACCAATGTGTTTATCTTCAGTGCAACAGATCATAGCCTTCGCGATACATTACAGCAGCCTAGAAAGCGTTTCCTCTCACGATTCAAAAGAACAAACCATTGCATTTGTAAATTTTTGACAAAATTCAAGATGGTGGCCAAACCACGTCACCTGGAAACTTGCGTATTCTGGATCTCCATGCCCTAGTCATGTTAGTACATATTTCTGATCACTCTCAGCGTCGAAATTCTGGACTTCAACCAATTGCAACAACAACAACACATATCGAATGGTGGCCATTTTGAATTGAGGCACCCACTCCAAATGGGATGAAGTTGATAGACGTCGAACCATTGATCATATATGACAAATTTCGTGCCGATCAGTCAGTGATTCGTGAGGAGGAGATGTCAGAAGGTGTCGAAGTCAACCCATATTTTGTATATCAACCCATATATTATACATATTGAACGAACAAGTTTATCCCGGCCCTACTTGACAAATACCCCACACCATTGAAAAATTCAATAAAATATTCTCAAATAAATGCAATGTATAAACATCACAGTACAAGTATTGTATCATTAAATCTCTGTCCACAGGTGGGTGTTGCCTGTCTTTCAGAAGGGCTATCGAAAGGTTATTACACTGGGAGATTTACCCTGTGTTCCAGAAACAGAGGACAGTGCCACAGTATGGAGAAGATTGAACAGGTAAAGAATTTAAGGCAATCAATACACAAGATTGAGGCAATCCTTGTAAAACTGAAAAAAACAGTTTGATACCTTCCTAGCATGGGTGGGATGTGTTAGGATTGGGGCTATCAATTGGGAATTTTACGCGTTGGATCAGACGAATGCATGCATGTAAAACAAATTTGTGCGAATGTATTTGAAGTATCTAATATCCTCTCATTTTGAAGTCTTTAATAATTTCCAAATTGTGTTTAATTCTTTTCCTTTTTGCGACAGTTGAATGCGATTAACTAAATGTATTTATACTCACAGCGGCACGATAGATTTATTCTCATTAGGTTTGCACAATAAACAACTGGTCTCGTAAAGTATCTAACCATTTTATAATTGATCAAATTATCTTTATATTTCCATAGTTCATGCAACGCTGGTGACATATTTACTGATTTGGAGCGACAAATGTTAATATATGTGTCAAATTGATGGGGCGACTGGTTTGAGGTAGCCACTCGGTAAACACATTTAAGTAGTTATCAAGAAGTTATCTAGTGCAGTCAAGAAAAATATAACACTGAATGATGAACGTCATGTTTTGGTATCCATAATCACATTCGCTGCTGGAGTGATGTCACTCGATGTCGTTTTGAAAGGAACAGGTGAAATTCATCTGATTTCTTGCGCTATCCAATCAAACGTCATTCAGGGCACTCCTCGCATTTATTCGAAGTGTTTTTCAGATAGATACTGAATTTGGATCATATAAAGTGAGTATGGTGGAAATAACGTGGACCTCCCAAATAGTATTCGATATTTTGAATCCATATTAAATTGAATTCCTTTGACTCGCATACAATGAGAGAGAGGCAGAGAGAGTTTATTACGTTTTTCACAACAGCGTGAACTTTCAACATAAGCATATTACTTTTAGAATGACAAAGGATTTCGAATGTTCATTCCATCGCGATAGAGAATCTGTTAGACAGTTTGCTGGTCGTGTCCATTACTACGGTTCTTGGCGAAAGGCACATTTCGGAACGGTCGCATTGATAGCTTACCCTGAAAAGTACCTTTGCTACACGAGCTTGAGGGCAGTAAAACATAAAAGCATACAATTAAATACTTCCTTGTATGAGCGTGTGAGTCGGCTTGTTACACGAAATATGGATACAGATTCTGTGTATCGTATTGGGACTACATTGTCTTGGTCTTGTCTGTCAAAAATTGCAACCAACAACTGTTCGATCAACCCGATAATTCTAGCTTCTTTCGTTTCTAAAATAAATTGATTTCAATGTCTGGTTATATGCACTGAAATTCGGCTCATCCGTCCCTTAAAAATGTGCTAAATAGACGGAATTCCATGTATATTGACCATGTAATGAGGAGGATAGCTCATTACCTTTTAAATATAACAAGGGCATATATAATATAATTTAGGCTGGTCTACTGGAAGTAAACAATGTGTCGTCAGAACAAGGCCCCCCTCCCCCCCCCCATCCTTCAACCTGTGAAATGCTGTGAGAAAAATTTCAGCAAAATAAATAAAACGTTTCTGTGTCGTGCGAAAACATGTATTCATGAGTGCATTTGCAAGGGAGATGCTCACCTATAATGCAAGGATTGCTGTGGATTCACACAAATACGTCCTCCTCGATGATGCGGGCATTTTGAATCTGAAGGAAATTGCGTTCACGGCGCATGCGTGAAATTGTCCACCAATTCGTACCACTTTAGGTCCAATTAATTAAATTGGGTATATTTATAACATTTCATTTACACGAACGGAAAAATTAAAGCGGAAAAATCACAATAAATATGTAGAATTCGTAGTGCATGAAGCTAGTGTTTGGCGATCCGCTTCCGCAAACGGTCGTCAGTTATGAGAATGTTATGACCTCGGTTTTACCGCCTGTTGCTTAGTGACGTACAAACTGCCGTGAATGTGTGGGGAAAATCTTTCTGTTCGTGGTCAGTGCTTGGTAAGTTGGTTTACCCTTCGTTATGTTTGAATATTTCCTTCCAAATGAATACGATACTCCTCCATGTAGTAGCTCTGTGTATAAATGTAGTAGCTCTGTATGTAAATGCTGTGTTTGTACATTTGGTTAGCTTTTCTGAATATTTAGTACAATGAGGGTCTACACGTGTGTACCCGAGAAACGAAATGCTCGTAACAGTTAAGGGGAGATAATTGTGTGTTCGTTCAATCTGCTTGAACATATTTGAGTTTGTATTCGTTCTTTCTGGAATTAAACATTGAGGCCAAGCCAGTGTTGACAACATGTTAATGGGTCTGTTTAGAAAAAATCAATATACCTCAAATTATGACTTTTCTAGTGGTAATGGTATATATGGCTTCTTGTTAACAGTTTGCATGAAAAATTATTTTAAAAAAAATTTTCATCTAATATTGGTGCACCAAATCCAAATCTTAAAAACCCATCACTTCAAATACCTTGCAAAAAGGATATATCATGATTTTATGAAGTTAGTTAGCAAAGATGATCTTTCAATTTTTTTCCGGGTATTGTCGTCGTCATGTACGTCCGTCTGTCAGTCATAGCTTTCTCCTTAATACCAAGATATCTTTAGAACGACTTACCTGAGGCACACCAAACTGCTCATGACCCAGAACGCTATTGAATTTGAACCCGATTGGGAAAAATAGTTATCCCTCGACCGCTTGGTGTTCCTGACATGTTCAAAGTAGCACGGTTCAAATTGAATACTTTATGAATGGCTGGCGCTCAGAGTCGAGGGGTTTTCAGATGCGCAGCTTCGTATTTTTTTTCATATAACCGGAAATTTGCATAATATGAAAAGTTCCAGAGTTACGTTTTTCTGAATTGAATATTTCAAATATACCTTGTAGCTGGTTAAGATGAATGTCCTATATTTTATTTATTATATGGAAGGAGAGGTTACTTAAACATTTCAATACACACAAAGCTGACAAAAAGTCTCTTGGCACAATCCCAGCAGCCTTCTATGGTTGGTGCAAGGCGCAATCCCACCTGACTAGTCGTGACCAGCACAATTGCAGCAGTCATTGATGATTTGTACATCTTAGCATTGTCCATATACCGATATCCCAGCACATTCCCGTCACGATGACATTCCGATGTCAGAACTGCTGCAAAATGTCAATGAGGTCATTTTGCCATCAGTATTTTTCAGCATACGTTCAGTTTTTCCCAGCCAGTACTGAAGGAGTATTACATTTTATGCACAATGTTTCTATGAGTAAGCACAATTAGTCCTACAAGTATATGATTTTAACTTGAAAGCTCCACTTCATATGTATGGAGGTCTGGGCCAGGATAGGGAGCGGATGCATTCGATATTAATTTTAAAAGTAATATATTTCTCTGAATCAGGTAATTCACCAGTTGCCAAGTGGAGATCGGGACACTGCCAGTCCTGTTCTCAGGCAGGAATCCCCCACAGTCCCGAAAAGTAACTCAATTGGTGAGAGTCAGTATGCGGTCCTGAAATATCTGCGAAACTTCAAGCCAAATGCATCCATAGAACACATGGAGACCATCATTCTATGGATGTACAAGAAGACAGGTAACTGGTTGTCTAAACAAAATCCAGATGAACGTAAAAGATTGTTTGCACTTGCCGGTCATAAATCAGAGGAGTTTACGCAAGTTTGGAAAAAAAGGACCCAGGCACTAAAGACGGAAAGGATCAAACTGATGCGAAGCAAGGATGAGAAGAAGAAGGAGAAGGAAGTAAAGGCTGCGGCAACGAATCAAAAGACCGTGGACAGGGTTTCTGAACAGGGAGGACAGTGTAAATCTCCTGAAGATGTTGATATTCTCATGCAAAGTTGCACCACACCACAACAATCCACTGAAGCCATAAAATCTCAACTCAACTATTACAAGAGCATAATCCAACGACCTGTCCACAGATCAAAATATTTTTTCAGCCAACATGGAAAGAAATTCTCCAATGATGTTTTAGATCAAAATCTCAAATTCACAATTACATCACACATACAATCATTGAAACCAATCCAAACAGAAGAACCAGTACCCAGTAGCAGCACTCAACTGAAATCACTCATTAAGCAGGCAAAGAAGGCATTCCTCTGTAACTATTATAAACTTGGATCTAAGGATTCCTGCCGCAATCCAAGGCGCAAGGAACCAATGGCGGATGTCTGTGGGAAACGCATCCGCCATTCCTGGAAAGAAGGCTGGAAAACAGGCGAGCGTAAGAAATGGTACAATGGCACAGTTCTAAGGTACAGCGAGCCATCTTCAAAACCATCTTTCTCCGATGATGAAGAAAAGCTGGTGGACTATCAACTATATGGTGTAAAATACGACGATGAAGATGAAATCTTAGTGATGGCACTTGAGAAGGACTGGCATAATAAGGAACTTCAGTTGGTGGATTAGGTATTGTTACCGGCTACCATGGATTCATGAATTACAAGGACATTTTATTGGCACCATCACAGCTCAACAAAACGTTTCATTCATGGATGGCACATGTTGAATGATCTGCACCAAAAATACTAATTATGATAGTTTCACAATCAAATCACAATCACCATCAATGTCGGTATTATGTATATATGTTGGCATTTGTGGGAAGTTGATGCTGGGTCGACATCGGGCCTTACAGACTAGTCTTTTGTGTTAATTGCTGTCATTTACATCTGACGATGATACAGCTCACCAATCTCCAATGTACGAGTTGTCACAGCGAAACAGCTCACCAATTACCAGTATACGAGTTGTCAGAGCAATTCCATCACAGCTCTGCAGATTTGTATCTAATACCGCTTATGCCGGTGCTAGGGGCCGTGTGGTCATATCATCGAAGTTGCCACATGAACAGGTACAATAAAAGCGTACCTGAGATACAACACATATCATGAATCGTTAGATTCTTGGTATGTGCTTTAGAATAGGTTCACCAGAAGACTATTCTGTGAAGTCATGTGACGCAGTCAGTATGTCGGCACCTCTTCCCACTTCCCTTATATGTGTTGTAAGTAATTCATTCTATTTTGCCGTGTTGGTACAATCTTAATTCTCTCCTTCTGCAATGTATACATATGCCTATTATGGCATGGGTGCACTAAGCTATTCCATTATTTTCTGAAGAATTTGCCTTTCAAGTACTGGTTCTATATATGTTTATTACCTATAATGCACCAAGTGACATAGGATACACTTCACTGCTAATACTTTACTAAGTTATCCCAACAGTTCTTGTGAGCTTGTGTCTAAGACATTACTTATTAACATTGGAAAGTCCATAATTTAAAGCATTGCGACTTCCATGATTTTTCTTATTCAGATTATTTCCAAATATCTCGTGAAGAAACCTATAAAGACATGATCAAATATATCAGAAAATCTGCTGAAACTGACAAATGAGGACAGTTTATAATTGGATTAATCGATACAGTCTTTGCTCATAATGTGCATATATGTGCACAATGCTATTATTCTAAGGGACTAATCGCTAAATGACCTTAACAGTTGCTTTCAGACTTCACAAGTAAATACTTGTTTTGCAATTCATCCATCTCCAAACTCCAGTATCAGTTAAATTAAGGAAAACAGAACAACGATGGTTTTACGAGTTGTCACAGCGAAACAGCTCACCAATTACCAGTATACGAGTTGTCAGAGCATTTCCATCATAGCTCTCTAGATTTGTATCTAATACCGCTTATGCCGGTGCTAGGGACCGTGTGGTCATATCATCCAAGTTGCCACATGAACAGGTACAATAAAAGCGTACCTGAGATACAACACATATCACGAATCGTTAGATTCTTGGTATGTGCTTTGGATAGGTTAACCAGAAGATTATCATGTGACGCAGTCAGTATGTCGGCACCTCTTCCCACTTCCCTTATATGTGTTGTAATTAAAAACTGTTTCATTCCATTACTGGAGCCCCACAGAAGGAATTGGGCTGTGAATTTCATGTGCAGAAGTGACTTCAAAATTTCACTAAACTACCCTATATATTTTATCAATTGGAAGGAGTTTATTTTCTATATATAATTTTGGAAAGCTGTACTCGTTCCATGATATTTAGTAAATATAACTCAATTTCTTACCTGCCCAGTGCGCTTCGCACAGATGAACTTGACTTTCTTGATAGGTGTAACGCGCCTGTTTTGGCAATGATACACCGACATGTAATGCATATAACACGACATGAAATTCCATTTCTCTCTCGACGAACACAATTATTCGACAATACGGCATGCACATCCCTCCAGTCAGATCGCCCTGTAAGGTTACAATTCCTCCAGTCACACTTCTCGAAAGATTACATCATTCCATTCCGAACAGGTCGAACGTGGTTAGAACCATTATATGCATAGGGGGCAAATTGTTGCGGGAGTGGCTGTTGGCAACAGAACTAAATAAGAAAATCACTTTTAAATAACCTTCACAAATATGAATCAGATTTCCTATATTCAGTTTTCATTGTCGGGGTCGTATCAACTGCATTTTTTCTTCTGTGATGAGATTAATAACCATTCTCAACATGTATCGTTCCGTATAGTTCATACTAAACACCCATGTACTGATAGGGACATAAGATATTACAGACAAACTCAGATGTCTGGGTCGGTCTGTCTCACAATACGTGGGATATCATCTCGGTAAAGAACTGTTTACCCAACTCTTGTCAGATTGCTGTCATATTTGTGATCATGATGTCCAAAGTGAACTTGACTTGAAAATACATCACGATTACCATGGTTTAGAACGCTGCACTCAGATTGTCAAAGACGTTGAATACATTTCCCTACGAACATTTCAAACATTTTGTGAATTCGTGAAACTTCGAGTTCTTCACTTACCCAAAATACACTCAATTCTAATCTTCTACCGAGACGATGAAATTCACTGGGTTGATATGGACGACAGGAATTACTACAAGTGTATGCAAAGTAATGACCGTATCAATATTAGGATTATGGACGCGACGAGTCCAGGTCGCAAGCCAGACCGGGTGAATGAAAGTGAGGAAATGCTCTGCAGACGCCAACTAAGTTGCTCAGAATTTACGGACATGCGAACGGTATCATTTGAAAAGTTCAAGTATCGAAGTCCCATGGAAATAGATATTCAGCTGAAAGAAGACGAACTTCGCGCCAAAGAAATGGACTTTAACTTATACAAGCAGAAGAACGAGAAAATGGATGCTGATTACAATCCTCCTTACGTACTAAGGAAATCAACAAATCAGTCATGCCATGAATGTCATACTAGAGATGGACATTCCAAAGCGCGGTGTCCAAATTTGGAGTGCGAATCCCTGTAAAACTGTAAAAACAGTTTGATACCTTCCTAGCATTATATATCTGAAAGGGTAGGATGTGTTAGGATTGGGGCTATCAATTGGGAATTTTACGCGTTGGATGCATGCATGTAAAACAAATTTGTGCAAATGTATTTGAAGTACCTAATATCCTCTCATTTTGAAGTCTTTAATAATTTCCAAATTGTGTTTAATTCTTTTCTTTTTTTGCTACAATTGAATGCGATTAAATAAATGTACTTGTACTCACAGCGGCACGATAGATTTATTCTCATTAGTTTTGCACAATAAACAACTGGTCTCGTAAAGTATCTGGCCATTTTATAATTGATCAAATTATCTTTATATTCCCATAGTTCATGCAACGTTGGTGACATATTTACTGATTTGGAGCGACAAATGTTAATATATGTGTCAAATGGATGGGGCGACTGGCTTGAGGTAGCTACTCGGTAAACACATTTAACTAGTTAGCAAGAAGTTATCTAGTGCAGTCATGAAGAATATAACACTGAGTGACGAACGTCATGTTTTAGTATCCATAATCACATTCGCTACTCGAGTGATGTCACTCGATGTCGTTTTGAAAAGAACAGGTGGAATTCATCTGATTTCTTGCGTTATCCAATCAAATGTAACTCAGGACACTTCTCGCATTTATTCGAAGTTTTTTTCCAGATATATACTGAATTTGGGTCATATAAAGTGAGTATGGTGAAAATAACGTCGACCTCCCAAATAGTATTCGATATTTAGAATCCATATTAAATTGAATTCCTTTTATCTGCATACAACGAGAGAGAGAGATAGTTCATTACGGTTTCTACAACAGCGTGAACTTTCAACATAAGCATATCACTTTAGAATGACAAAGGATATCGAATGATCATTCCATCGCGATAGAGAATCTGTTCGACAGTTTGCTGGTCGTGTCCATTTCTACAGTTCTTGGCGAAAGGCACATTTCGGAACGGTCGCATTGATAGCTAACCCTGAAAAGTACCTTTGCTATACGAGATTGAGGGCAGTAAAACATAAAATCATGCAATTAAATACGTCCATTTATGGGCGTGTGAGTCTGCTTGTTACACGAAATATGGAGACAGACTCTGTTTATCGTATTGGGAGTACATTAGGTGTGGTGTTATATAGCGATCCGGACGGGCATTCTATTTCCTTGTCTTGGTCTTGTCTGTCAAAAATTGCAGCGAACAACTGTTCGATCAGACCTTCCTGACTAAGATCCCCGAGAACTCTAACTTCTTTCGTTTCTAAAATCAATTGATTTCAATGCCTGCTTATATGCATTGAAGTTCGGCTCATCCGTCCCTTGAAAATGTGCTAAATAGACGGAATTCCATGTATATTGACCATGCAATGAGGAGGATAGCTCATTACCTATTAAATATAACAAGGGCATATATAATATATTTTATCAGTTGGAAGAAGTTTATTTTCTATATGTTATTTTGGAAAGTTGTACTCATTCCATGATATTTAGTAAATACAACTTAATTTCATACCTGCCCAATGAGCTTCGCACAGATGAACTTGTCTTTCTTGATGGGTGTAACGCGCCTGTTTTGGCAATGATACTCCAACATGTAATGCATATAACACGACATGAAATTCCATTTCTCTCTCGACGAACACAATTATTCGACAATACGGCATGCACATCCCTCCAGTCAGATCGCCCTGTAAGGTAATTTGGATTACAATTCCCCCAGTCACACTTCTCGAAAGATTACATCATTCCATTCAGAACAGGTCGAACGTGGTTAGAACCATTATATGCATAGGGGGCAAATTGTTGGGGGAGTGGCTGTTGGCAACAGAACTAAATAAAAAAATCACTTTTAAATAACCTTCACAAATATGAATCAGATTTCCTATATTCAGTTTTCATTGTCGGTTTTTTTTTCTTCTGTGATGAGAATGATAGCCATTCTCAACACCTATCGTTCCGTATAGTTCTTACTAAACCCCATGTACTGATAGGGACATAAAATATTTCAGACAAACTCAGATGTCTGGGTCGGCCTGCCTCACAATACGTTGGATATCATCTCGGTAAAGAACTGTTTACCCAACTCTGTCAGATTGTTGTCATATTTGTGATCATGATGTCCAAAGTGAACTTGATTTGAAAATACATCACGATTACCATGGTTTAGAACGCTGCACTCAGATTGTCAAAGACGTTGAATACATTTCCCTACGAACATTTCAAACATTCTGTGAATTTCTGAAACTTCGAGTTCCTCACTTACGCAAAATACACTCAATTCTAATCTCCTACCGAGACGATGAAATGCACTGGGTTGATATGGACGACATGAATTACTACAAGTGTATGTAAAGTAACAATATTAGGATTATGGTCGAAAGCCAGACCGGGCGAATGAAAGTGAGGAAATGCTCTGCAGGCGCCAACTAAGTTGCGCAGAATCTACGCACATGCGAACAGTATAATTTGAAAAGTTTAAGTATCGAAGTCCCATGGAAATAAATATTCAGCTGAAAAAAGACGAACTTCGCATCAAAGAAATGGAATTTAACTTGCACAAGCAGAAGCACGACAAAATGGATGTTGATTACAATCCTTATGTACTAAGAAAATCAACAGAGTAGTTATGCCATGAATGTCATACTAGAGATGGACATTCCAAAGCGCGTTGTCCAAATTTGGCTTGCGAATCCATTCGCGAGTGTGGAGAGCTGAATGTACACTTAAACAAAAAAAAGAAATAACAGAACTTGTCAGCCTGAAAAACAAAACTGAGAGCGAACTTACCAGACTGAAACATGAATTAGACACAAAGAAAAGTGTGTACAGCAAAATGCCACAGAACTTTGAACGCCAGATCCATTCACATCTGATTCGGACCAATCCAGATAAGTACTTAGTAGATGGCCTTGGTACAAAGATTCGTAAGCGTGTCTTGGATAGGGATAAGTTCATCCGCTGAAAACATTATGGAGGGAAAGTTCCAACAAATCTAGAATTCGCATCCGTTATTTCGCAGTCCTTAATATCTTCCCACAACGAGAGGTTTGACATAAAAAAACAATCCTGTGAAAATAAAAATAACGAATCCAGTGTTGGAAATGATGAGACAAAATCTGGCAAATAAAAACGAACCATATATATATCCAACGTCTATTGAGGAGGCAAACCGAACGGACTCTCGCCATTTCAAAAAATCCGCCCACTAGTATCTTCCACTTCCACGCCGCAGTTACCCATTCAGTATGTAAACCTACCCAACACGATCATCCCACCGAGCCCAACCACACAGGCTGTCCACAATGTGCCTTACACTCCCACATCGTCGCAGTTCACTTCTCAGCCTACACATAATTTCACTTGCACTAGCACCTCTGAGCAACCGAACCATCAGCCTATCCACAACTTCACTTACTTTACCATTCCGCCACAGTCTTCCATGCAGCCTGCAAACAAATCTTACACTGTGACCTCTCCACACCCCTCCATTCAACATACGAATAAATTAGCTGACACAACCCTATAGCAAGAGTCATCGGCTGGACATTTAAACAATTTATCAAACATTAACATTCCGCCACAGTCTTCTGCTCAAACTATCAACAATTTGCTTAATACTACTACTTCCCCACAGCCAATCATCCAGTCTGGATATGCACGTTACACTACTACAACGTCACAGTCTTCTCCTCAGCCCAAGACCAATACCCTACCCTACACCACTACATCGCCACTGTTCCCACTGCACCCAACAACTTGCCTAGTACTATCTCGCCAATGTTGCATTCATTCAATGTTGCAATATCCTGCTAAAACTCTGCCAATGATCCCGCGTTAAATATCAATCGCTGTATCAAACACTGGTTCTTCCCTAAAGATGTTTTTGTTTTATATTGTTTCTATCACTGAATTCTTATCATTATTCCCCGGAACCATTAAACTTCCACCGCTCCGGTTTTGCTTGAAAGTAGCTCGTGTGTTATACATACACATTCTTTCTGATGTAGTGTGGGGCCAATTGTCGCCGAGTAATTTTGGTTTGTAAATTGTTGTAACTTTACATTTTCTGATAGGTTAGACCTTGCGAATTGCGAAAATCATTGGTGCCAGGTTTTCTTTCATTGGCTTCCGGGAAATTTTTGCTATATCTTTTTGGCCACGGTGGGTTTTGGTTGTAGAATAAGCTCAAGGTAGAATTTTAACTATATCTTGAGAGCTAATCGATTTCAAGAATCCAAAATTTCTGAGTATCTTCCTTATTATAATGCGATCATTTTAGTCTATTTACATAATGTTAGAGGAGGGGTAAATTCAAAATGGCGTTCCTGGGGAGTGTACCTAAAACTAGCGGATTTTGTTTGCCTTGCCCCACTTTTTTTTTGTATTTACTCCTCAATGTCCATACAATTATTTTGTTTTACATACATTAGTTATTTCTGCCCTCCACTAGGTTGCAATTATACCCTTAAACTACCCAGACTAGAGTGGGATATAATTTTTTTGTTGAAATGAGAAATAGAAACAAAATATAACAATATATGTCTTGATTGACTAAACTACACCGCTGTTCGTGTATAACGAATATTTCATATTCAGCACGAGTGAAGACATATTTCAAACATGAGGCACCAGATGTGCTACAACGCCTTAGCCCCCAATCCTTCCACACCACGACGGTATGGCATCTGTATACGTTTTTGTATGAAACACTGATGAAACCATTGAGATGAATAAAATATCTACTTTTACAAGCACTTTTTTTTAATCAGAGGGAGTGAGGGTTTTTATCTTTTTAACTTCTTTTGTCCAGACCCAAATATATGAATCTTTTCTGGCAAACTGATACAATTTGTATGATACCAACAATGTTCTTCGAATTGATGTACGTGAAGAATCAGCCAGGCTCACCATTAATATTTCCTGCACAAAACATCGAACAACACCATGTTTAAGAGAATATTTTTTGGCAAAACTTTGAAAAAGTTGTAAAAAAAAGGTGGATGAGGTGGCAGTGCATGTGAAGCTACAAATTTATTTTAATAAACCTATTCTTGTGACAAGGTGCCACCACGCTAAGTTGGAAAAAAACTACAGTTACAGTTTGACTTATGAAGTATAGCTGGCATGCGAATGGTGGGATTATTTGTTGTATATGTTTGCAAGCATGCTTACAATCACGTTTTGCGCATGTGTCGCTTCGGAGTGCACTCCGGCAGACCAACAAAGCCAACGGATAAGCACAACAAAGGGTACCAAACAACAGATATAAAGGTAAAGACGTTATAAAGCCACAAACCATGAAGCACACCAAGGGGCACAAAATCAAACAGGGTTTGCCACTATATCGAAATCCGTCCGACTATGTAGGTAACAGAGCTTCACCACTGGGCATTCAATTTCACACTGTATACATATGGAACGGTAGGACATCTCATGCACATGTAGTGAACTTCTTTTAAAGGCCCGGAAATGAACTGGTGCCACCTATAGGCACAAGTTCACGAAACGCAATCGCAAGCGACATCCCAGGGCATCCGCATAGCTAATTTTAGAAGAATCTGATAACGGGTTCTGAAGTAATAGAGTTCTGAAGTAATTGACCGGAACCCAAGTTAAGATTTTGCCACCAGGTGGCAGGGTCATCTGCAGGCACAAGGGCTCGAAACAGATTCACAAGTGGCAAATCAAGGCATGGTAAATGCATGCCAAATTTAAGAAGAATACGATGAGCAGTTCTCAAGTTATTGCCTGGAAACGAATTTCGGATTTTGGCAACAGTTGGCACCGTCTGTAGGCGCATGTCGACAAAACGCAATCACAACCGACATCACTGGACATGGTTATGCAAACCAAACTATCCGATGAGTGGTTCTTAAGTTATTGCCTGGATTTTTTTTCATCAGGTAGTACCACCTCTTGGCGCAAACTCAATCCCAAGTGACATGCATACCAAATTTGACAAGAATCCGATAATAGGTTCTCCTTCAGTTATTGTCTGGAAACCAAACTTAGATTTGCCACCAGGTTGTACCACCTGTAGATGCAAGTGAGCAAAACACAATCCCAAGCGACATGGCATGGTATATGCATACTGAATTCCAGAAGAATCCCATGAGTATTTCTTAAGTTATTGCTCGGAAACGAATTTCAGACTTTGCCACCTTGTGGCGCCATCCCCTGTATGTAAGTGGATGAAACACAATCCCAAGCCTCAGTTCATGGCATGATATATACATACCAAGTTTGAGAAGAAATCGATGAGCGTTTCTCAAGGATCAAATTTAGATTTTGCCACCAGGTGTTACCACCTGTAGGCACACGTGGGTGAAACGCAATCCCAAGCGACTACTCGTGGCATGGTAAATGCATACCAAATTTGGGAAGATTCTGATGAGTGGTTCTGAAGTTATTGCCCGAAAATGAATTTCAGATGGACGAATAGATGGATGGATGGATGGACAAGAACGTACAAGCGGAAACCAGTATACTCCACTACTACGTACTCGGGGTATAAAAATGTATTCACATAGCTGAGAGGGAAAATCCTTAAAGTTGTGATGTTATTGCCCTGGCCTGAAACTACATGTCGGATGGTTGTCCGAGGAGTTTTTCTTTGCTGGGGCCCGTTCCTTCTCATTCACCAAACGCTATATAGACGATCTTCTCGCTGTGGATAATCGCTATATAAATGACGCAGTGAAGGATATATATCCACCTTCACTGGATTTGAAGGAAACTACAGATAGTTCTACACCATATTTAGATCTCTATCTCTATAAAAATGAAGCGAGCATTCTCTCTCGTCGGCTTTATGACAAAAGAGATGATTACAATTTCGACATCGTAAACTATCCCTTTTTGGATAGTAATATTCCAGTGGGACCTACATATGGCGTATACATATCTCGCTTAGTAGCATTTGCTAGATCCTGTGTTAAATGTGATGATTTTAGCCAACGTCACAACATATTGTTGCAGAAACTTATAAAACAGGGCTATTCCACCAAGCGCCTCCACTCAAAGTTTCTCAAATTTGGCGATACATATCGCATGCTGATAGCAAAATACGAACGTAGCGTGCAAGATCTATGGCGCTACGTTTCGTAACTTGTGTCTAATTCCGCTTAACCCGGGGCTAGGGGCCGTATGAACCCATGTACTTCAAGATCCTCATGGTACTCATATGAACAGGCGCAATCAAAGCGTGACTGAGATACATCATTCTTTAGATGACGACTTTACAACGAATATTATGGATTAAGAATACTGATCAGCGATACGGATTTGATATTTTTGGAACATCATGATGTCTTGCCGGCATCATTGAAAACTGTTGACCCCTTCTCTCTTGCAGGAAACAAGCTTATGTTTATGTATACTATGATTGTCTTTTTGAATTTGGTGCTAATACTGTTATATGGAATATGAAATAGGTCTTTGGATTATGGACGCGGATATTCTCTAATGGACGACGGCTGGATTATGAATGACGGACTAGACGCTTGTAATTTTGTGCAGATCCCAAAAGGAATGCCGAACTGTTCGCGTATTGTTCATGTTTTTCATAGAATAGCTTTCACTTAACTATTGGCAAGGACACATTTTGATGTTGATAAAATACAATCTACTTTTGTTATCAAGTTGGATAGATTCATTTCATGCACACCTAATACATCTTAACCCTATCTGGCATGGGCGATTTGGGATGTACCGCAGCCTGGGGGTGGGGGGGGGGACGGAAAGTGCCCCTATATATTTTCGCTATCGCTAAGGCTACAGGGCTGAAACTTACCACACTATATCTTGAGGTCGAGCTCTACAAGAAAATGTAAAAATATCCAAGATGGCCGCCATGATAACGTCACTGTGGCGTCATTTTCGAAAAGACCCTTTTTGGACGATTTTTCGGTCAGAATTTTCGATTTAGTAAATAATAATCTGATACGAAATAAAATAGGTTTTACCCACTTTTCCGTACTGAAAAGCTAAATTTTTGAAGAAATATGACGAAAACCTCACTTTTCTGGTACCCCACATGGCCGTCATTTTGAATTTATCCATGATCCTCTACTCGGAGGTCATGCAAATAGGCTCAAAATGACCCCGATATGATAATGGAAAAAATCACGAAGTTTCAGCTCTCATTATTTTTTGTTCAGGAGATAGGAGCAAGAAAACAACAGGGGGGAGGGCAAAGACGGAAAGTACCCCTCCCCCCTCCCCAGGACAGGTAGGGTTAAATTTGTTTCATATTCAGAAGATATAGCCAGCAAACATTGGATTTATTCAGTGTATCATTCAGAAATAAATCGTCTGTATTACGTAAACATAGATTTATAATGTCCACTGATGACACTTAGTAAAGAAAACAGTGCCACGAATGGATACCAACCTCATATTTATATGTGTTCCGAAGGCGTGGAAATTTCACAAATTGCAACTGAAGCATAATTAAAGCCAAATGAGTAATGGGTAAACGGTAAATTCATGAACAGAAAGCGTTGTGGAGATTCAAACTGGGGATGTAAACTTGCACTACATTTCACAGCACATTATAGCTCAATTCTCCATGTGGTTATCTCTCCTGTCCACACTTCTTGCGGAAACATGTTTTGGTGTAATACGTAGATTTCCTTGAATATTTTGGAAGTACAATGGAAAGAAAATATTGCCGAATACAGGAAAATTAGTATGTAAGTGATTTGACCACCACCGGATTTTAGAAAATTAATAGAAGAAGGTTCATAATAGATAAGGTTAGAATTAAGCCATGATACAGATGGACAGAAAACTGGACAGACAGGCGATGACCTGACCAATGAAACATAGAAAAGGCACATCTACATATTACATGCTACATTGAACAGAAGTTTCCTCGACCTGCCTTCAGTGGTTCAAAATATATGGAGTCCTAACGAAAGGAGAACAAACGGACAGACACCTGAACAGATGGACAGATGAGGCGACAACAATATCCCTGATCCCAATCGGACTGAGATGTAAAAAAGGCTCGTATGAAGCAGCCTCAGATTTCTTCACTAAATCACCGTCTGTTCATTTCAACCATAGTCTATGATCTGTTGCTTTTCTTTTTATCATCTTTCATAAACCTGCTTGGCAGAGGAAAACAGCATTTCAGATTGATGATTTTCTTGTTGAATTGGACGTCTTGCTATTTCAACCACGTCTGAGCTGCCGGTGCTCCCCCCCCCCCTCCGAAACACAACAATCCTATCGCCACAAACTCAATCCTCCAATTGACAGCTGTGATAAATTTGACGTCGCGGTACATGCTCTGGTCTGTCGTGCTGGGTGATTTAAATGAACATGACTTACATGAGAATAAACATTCGGCAACAACAGACAACGGTTGCTATCGAAAGACTACGCTCGACTAAGAGCCGTAGTAATGGACAAGATCAGCACACCATCGAAGAAATTCTCTATTGCGACGGAATGAACATTCGAAATCCTTTGTCATTATAAAAGTGATATGCTAATGTTACAAGTTCACGCTGTTGTAAAAACCGTAATAAGGTTTAATGGCGCGTTCAGCAATATCTCAGTTATATAGCGGTCAAACAAAATTCTAAGTGTTCAAACAAAAACTAATTAATAACCCAGCAATCCAGAAGTCATCAGCACAACATATCAACAAGATATACATACATTAAAATCTATGCAACAAACCTATTTCTCTCAAATAACCTAAAATACAGTGTTATTCTACTCGACCAAAAAGATATTCTAAAGTAGTTGCTTGATAAAAAGAATCTCTTACAATCTTAAAATCTATGCAGTCGATCAGAATATGTTTCGCTGTGAGATCTAGATATAGATTTCAGTCTACATTGGTGAATCATATTAAAGATTCGTAATCTAAAGTAATCAATACACTGGAACATTTTTACACAGATGCTGGGAAGACGAACTTGAGCGCTCACGAAATCCGAGTTTCCCTGTCGCTGTTTCCAAAGCATTCGCAATCGATCTCTTACTACCTGCACTGCTCCATATCGTGGAGGTAAGTTCATGATGACTCATTACATCTAGAGTAGATGCATATATACTGTGAACAAGCAACTATGACAAAGTGCCAAACAATAATCGATTTCGTGTCCCGTTTTCATACTGGTGTTAATTTGTCCATAACTATGATTTTATAAAAAGTCATTGGTAGTAATGACGTGCAGAGGAATTCGTCTCGATGATTTCCTAAGCGTCCATACTATCCCTGTCTCATTCCACTGGACACACCGGTGATGATTTAATTCTTCTAAGTGTCTATGATTTATCGCCGGTCGCGATGACGAATTATGTTAATCGTCGCTGACATCTGAAGTGCCGCCATTAATTCCGAGCAGTGGAACACGTTAGCATGATGTCTGTATAACAAATTGAAATGGTGTATTCAATAACCAAAATAACCATGAATGCGATGGTAGTGTCATTTATATATTATGGGTGCATGAGAAAACACAGGATCTTATGTCGCCAGTATCTGAAGAAACGGGCCAATGGGACATTTTTCTTGTTGAGCAAACTATAGACTTTTTGAACGCTCGATCTCACGCTGTAGTCTACGAAGTCAGGGTTTCGGGGTCGTGATGCGCAGGTTCAAAGTTCACCTCAGATCACGTGACCAAAACCGAAGGCCACATCACAAAGGCCAAAGGTCAATAAGAGGTTTTATAATCTTTCTCTAGGAAGAGTTTTGTTTCAATTTGCTGGGTTACGTCTAGTTTTCCCTAGAGCGCGTTGGCGCCATCTATGCGAAAGGGGAGAGAGCTCTGAAAGGTAAATGTGAAATAATGTGTACGTCGTCCTCGAACTGTGAAGAGTGGGAGGTCTAAGGATGGTAGTTTTACCGAATTTAATCTCCCGCTGTCGTGCAAAGTATAGTAGAGATAACACAAGCATTGCTGTCCACACTCGCTACTGCTTAGGCCTTGCATCGCTAGACTATTGCAACGCCAGGTCTCTGTACCTTCGTCCATGAAGGCCGTTAGGTCGGGTTGAATGATTTGCTGTAACTGTCATGGTATTCGCCCTGTCAAGAACACGACCGCCCATTGTTCATCGAGTCGATCCATTGGGCCTGTGTTGAGATTGTATGCTGTGGTATACATACGGCCTAGCGGGAAGACGGCAAGGGCTTGCAAACCGGAGGAGACAATACTAGTCTAAAATAAAATGTACAACACGCAATTTTTTGTAGATTTTATTTTTTCTCTCTTCTGGGGGAAGGGACATCAACGGATCAACTGGAGTTCACTCCATAGCGGGTTGGATGATTTGCTGTAACTTTCATGGTATTCGCCCTGTCAAGAACACGGCCGCCCATTGTTCACCGAGTCGATCCATTGGGTATGTGTTGAGAATGTGTGCTGTGGCATACATACGGCCTAGCAGGAAGACGACAGGGGCGTATAATCCTAGAAAGACAATGCGTATTTAAAACAAAATGTAGAACACGCAATATTTTGTAGATTTTAACGGATCAACTGGAGTGCACTTCATAACATGCACGTGTACCTCAAAGCGCACAGGAGTAGGATTGGAGCTGGCATTAACTACGTACATACCGCGAAATGTTAAATGCATAAGAATCATTTTGACCATGGTAAGCATCGTTTGGCAGGATGACCGAATGGTCTAGGGTGTCAGTCTTAAGTACTGGTCCAAACATATTGAGGCGTTGGTGCGAATCGCATTCATAATACCATCTGCTGTGTGATACCATGGCTTGTTGAAAAACCGTTGCACCGTTACACAGGTACCATTTGCCGTTTGTCAGGATGACCAAGTTGTCTGAGGCGTCAGTTCGAAGATCCATAAAATTTCCTCACCGGGAGTACGGGTATAACTGTCTGTCATGCGGACGTGTGATCCAATCCTATTCGTGAAACGCACCATTGTATTGATCGCGATAAGAAAATCCACTGTGCCATCTAATGTTGAAATAAAATGCACCAGTACTCATTTTTTTTATTCGATGAATAACAACAAATACCCTAGAACGCCAGGTACCCTACAGGGGAAGGTAATACTACCAGGAGAAACAGACACATAATCCCCTACTCATAGCAGCCTATAAAACACGATCTGGTGAAATCGCAATTTCTCTCGCCCATCTCGTTCTCGGTAAAGCGTTTCACTTCTGCATGCGCAGTGCACCATGAGAGCCCGACCGAAACGCGATCTATTTTCACTCTCTGGGATCCACCCAAATGCCAACGTTCATATACCCACTCGCTATGGGTTAATGTATAGGAGTATATTGACGCCTAGTTTGTAGTAGAAAATGTGGCTTCTCTAAAACTGAGGGTGCGTTTTCTCACCATGACGTCGCTGATCAAAATAAACAGCACTCCACCTCAAAAGGGTTTCAATACGATAGCCAACAAACCACATTAGGAGTAAGAATGAGTCATAGATAACCAATACGCAACCGAATAAACGATTTTTTACTACTCGACTGTGCTTGCGCTCCATGACGTCACCAGTTCTCTGCTACGCCTCGACTACGCTTGCGCTTGATGACATCACCAGTCAACGAGGACAACACAATTCTAACTGTTAAGTAGATCACCAAGGTATAGTGTCCATTAAGTAAATCAACTGATTTGTGTCTGAAGCTTATAAAATGAAAATTTAATGTCAAGACGGTTCAACTCCATCAAAATCAACCAGCTGTTTTATTTTGAAATTGCCACGAGGTAAATTATATGAGCTTATAAGATTACTTGAACACTTTTGTTTACATTTTCTTTTTAAAAACTTGAAGTGTACGACACAAATTTGGAACAATCGTTTCTGTTATACAGAATAACATTTATATTCAATTTAAGAGATGGTGATTGGATGTTGTCATCTATTCAATCTTGTTTTAATTAAAATTATGAAAACTGGTTGACATTTTATTATCTAATGTATTCCATTAAAATGTCGTAAACTAGATTGTTATTTTGAAACCTCTCGAGAAAGAGATCCGTGTTTGAACATGAAATGTAGAATTTTAAATGCAGTGGTTTAGTGCTGTATTCAACATTATTTACTGTCAGAATTTTGGGGTATAGACGTGACGTGCGCAAAATAGTGGGTCAAGAGGGCCCAAACCCTTTAGGTCCACTTCTATACCCCAAAATACCTGATCATTTGAGCCAAATCTTTCTGCCAGTGTAATGTAATATTCTTCTTTTGATGGTAATAATTTTCCTGTAGTGTGAAAAAGGCAGCGTGACCAAACAATCTCCAGGGAATATATGACTTAGTCACGGTAAGCTGACAAATTTCAAAATAAAGAAACTTAGAATTGCCTTTTCGTAGGAAAATAAACACCTCAACAAAAGTAAGTTCCCTCTAAACATTGGCTATCATTTTTCAAGATAGTTATGCGATTGTAACTTTTACAAACGTCATCAGTTTGACCAACGCAATAATCAGTACAAATGATTACTCTTTAGGTGGTGCTATGCCTCATTATTCAATGCAAAGCGGCATTTCAAAAATGTAAAACAAGTTTCAAAGACAGATATTATTCAATAACGCAAAATCCCAACTGTTAGAGCAAAGACAATTGTTTACCTTGAGCATGAATTCAATGCAAGGCGGTCGCATTTCAAAAATTACAAAAGCAATTACCAAAGACAGATTGGATTCAATAACGAAAAATCATAATCGGTGGAGCACGGACAGTGCTATCCAATCAAATGGTTTGACCAGATAAACAATATGTGGATATTATTGCCTTGTGGTTGGTGCTGTGCCTGGATGAGCATGCATTGAAATCAAGGCGGTAGCATTTCCATAAATTGCAACACAGATTACCAAAGTCAGATTGTATTCAATAAAGAACAAATCTTAACCGGCAGACCAAAGACAGAGCTATCCAATCACACAGTTTGACCAGTGCAACAATCGGTAACTTGATTAGCCTGTGGGTTGTGTTATGCCTGAATGACCATGCATTGAATGCAAGACTGCAACATTTCCGTAAATGGCAAAACAGTCTACCAAAGACGAATTTTGTTCAATAACGAACAAATCCTAACTGGTAGCACAAAGACAGTCCTATCCAATCACACAGTAAACACGAGATAATCACCTATGTATACATAATGTCGTTGTAGCACTTGTGATATCGTCTTCGCATAGTGTTGATGGGCCGGGTCACTCGACGTTGCGGAATGGCCACCCATTCCTGCTGTAACAGAGGATGCACGTCAGCAAATACTGTGTGTTCATTGACTCTGCCGTATAGAATCCGCTTCATCTGATCCCACAGACGCTCAATGGGGTTAAGATCTGGAGTTGGTCATGCAAAAATGCATTAAATACTCTTCTCCTGTGTGGGCCTGCATTGTGGTCCAATAACACAGACCCATTTCCCATGGCGGCAGACTTCTGGTATCACATGTGGACTCAAACCCTGAGCCATGTACCGACTGGTATTGAGGTTCTCATCAATGGGGATTAGCTCAGTCTTCACTCTAGCACTGATACCTGCCCATACCATCATGCCGCCTTCGCCAAATGCCATCACAGGCTGCACACAACATTCGGCATTCTGCGGAGCGCGAATGTAGAGAGATTAGAAGTCAGCAGTGCTTGCACTTCGCTCCGAGAAATTTGTCTAATTCTGTGGATTTCATTTGAGCATTGTTCTGATTTTGTATGTATTGTATTATGTGAACGCTTTTGATAAGTACCTGTAGTGACATTCAGCCTACTTCGAGAAGACAGAGGTCCGCCATTACTGCCTTCTCGGTTTTTATGACTGAGAGGGTCGGCGGATTATCTTCTGTCTCTCTCTCTCTCTTTCTGTTTGTTCACTGTAAATATTTAGTATTCTGTTAGTGTCGATATTTTCTAGTTTTGGTTTAGTTTAAATTAGTTCGTTTTTCGTTCCGTTTTAACTGGGTTCGATTTGCACATATCATTTTGTATATACCATAGTAAATACATATCTCCATGTTAAAGCTTAACCCTGAAGTACAATTTTGTCAGGCCTTTGTTCTGTATTCTTTTGTTCTTCGGTGTTGCCGAGCAACTCATCCAATAGCGCTGGACCTGGCGCGAAACTATTGCTCTGCCTACACCCGTGGTTCTCCTCGGGAGAGATTATATTGTTCTGTAACACTGGTTGTATTTTTTAGAGTAAGGCTCCCTCTGGGAGTAGTCAATGTCTATTCTGTGATGGGAGAGCACGCTCTTGAGGTCTGTGCTACTCAAGCTTTGAATAGCTTTAGAATAGGTTTACCAGAAGACTATTCTGTGAAATCATATGACGCAGTCAGTATGTCGGCACCTCTTGCCACTTCCCTTATATGTGTTGTAATTGTACTGAGGCTTTCTAATGGGACTTTGATTTTTTTCCCCAGGATGGCGCACAAAATGTTTCATAGACCACTGTCCCTAAAACTCAGAGGATTACAGAACGATAAGGCGACTGCTATAAATGAAAAAAAACTGTTAGAACAGGACGATCCGTCCTTGAAGATCTAGTATAGATGTAAAATACCTTATGGAACATAACAGTTGCACATGAGGGAGTTAAAGTTGATCTGATGCTAAAAAATATAGAGACGTTGGAGATCAACGTGGTCATGTTGAATAAATAGAACAAAAGAAATCACTTGTAAAGATGAAAGCACCATGCGAATTCCCAGCTTCTGCGATTAGAGCCGCATTTGAGTTTTATGCTGATGTTCTTGATATAGACAAAGAGCTATATTCGTTCGTTAGAGAGTTAAGATTTAGGAGTTCGAAGAATTCGGATGTCGAGTTTCAAACAAACTTTTCCTTCTTCTATTTTAGTTTGAGGGTTCCTGTTTGGTATAAAGTCAAGTGAATACATGTTGTATTTGTGGAGTACAAATCATATGAACAGGAAATGTCCTCTAAACTATAAATGCCTAATTTGTCATCAGAAAGGATATTTAAAAAAATTGTCCAAAGGTAAACAAGGTACCTACAGATACCGTCGCTAGGAATGAAAGAAATGATTGGTTGGATCCTCCTCCTGTTATCCTCGCAAAAGTTCGTAAACAACGTCAGGCAGCGACTCTGAAGCAGAAAAAAACATTCAGCTGGAGAGCCTCAGAGTAGAACAGTAGACATATGGAAACGTGTAAAAAATGACATCCGTCATAAGAAGACACAAAAGGAAACAAGAAAACCACAAACAACTATACGCCTTTCCTCGATGAAATGGACGAAAATTGTGGTTCAGAAGATGACGATATTGTCATTGACAGTGAAATTGATAATGAAAGTGACAATGAAAATACCAAATCAAATCGATCAGAGATCTGCTTCTGATCTTACTGAAATTATTGACATCACATTGACCCCGGTCCAAATGATTCAGAGAGATGTTATCTCATGTGGATTACAAAGTACAGACTTAACGGATGCCAGTTGTGTGCAAATCATGATGCACCTATGCAATCTGATGACTAATACGTTATTCCTATTCACTCCGGTGTGGATTTGAACTTTACACCAAGTAAATAAACAATAAATGAATTCACAGAGAACGAAATTAATCAACAGTCTTGTAGTAAAAAAGCTACCCCGAATCGGGGAAAAAGGAGAAAATCCCAGCTACTTAAACCGGCAAGAAGCCTAGAAAAGACGATACTACCTCCACTCCTACCAACGACGGTAGCCTCCGTCTTAGTGAACTTCAGAATCTGTACGATCTGCTCCCGAAAACCTACTTATTGATGGGTGATTTTAACGGTTGTAATATTCCCTGGGATCATGAAGACAATTTTAAGGATAAAATTCTTGATTTTTTTTATGTATTTTTCATGATGGTTATTATACGCATTTGTCATCAGCTCATGGAACCTATTCAGCATAGATATCTCAATTTGTGACCTTCCTATTCTCGCAGAACTTAATTGGTCCGTTCATTAAGATCATTGTGGAAGTGATCACTTCCCCGCTGTTTTTAAATCTGTTCACTCAGCCGATGACCCCCTTTAATAAGGTACAGTTTTAAGAAAACAAATTGACTAGAATTTGAAAGGCTTTGTTCCCAAATGCTACAAGCGTTCTCTTTCGCCGATGTTCCAGATCCTATACAGTTATTCTCAGATATGTTGATAGAAATTGCCAAACAAACCATACCTGCATCTTCAAGAGTTGCACATATCATGACTGCAAAGGAGCAAAAACAGTGTGGGAAGAAAGCCGAACGATATTTCCGCCGATATCCTAACCTTGAAAATTTGAAAGATCTCAGAGTTACAAGAGCTAAGGCTAGTAGAATCATGAACAAAATACACGGGATTCTTGGGAAAAAAACAATACACATACTCTTATAACATAAGTTTGAAATATGTTTCAAAGAACGAAAGTTAAATGCTCCAAGTCCAGTGTTCATCATCTCAACGAGGGAAACCAAGTGATAATTGACAGAGTACAAATTGCAAATAAATTAGGCGAAACAATTGCTAAAATCTCTTCGTCAGATAATTATGCACCTAAATTTCAAAGTTTCCAAAAAGAGAAGAGAAAACTGAGATTAAATTCCTCTCTCTCAGGAAAGCTAACGATCTGTTGCAGGCCCTGGTAATATCCCTTATTAACTTTTGAAACATCTACACGAATCTTCTCAAGAAATCCTAGTACGCATATTCAGCAGACTCTGGCTGACGAAAGACTTACCACCGTCATGGCAAAATGCCATAGTTATACGAGTACCAACACCTGGCCGTAACCATACAGACCCTGGTAATTATCTCCCGATTTTACTGACTAGCTGTGTTTGTGAAACAATGGAACGCATGTTAAATGATCGCCTTGTTTTGTACCTGGAAACTGAAAAGAAACTTACCGATATTCACGCTGGTTTCCGTAAATATGGAAATACCAATGATCATTTAGTCAGATCATATTCGTATTTGAAAAATGCTTTCGCCAGGAATGAACATGTGGTTTCTATCTTTTTCATTTGGAAAAGGCTTATGATACTACATGGAAATACGGGATCCTAAAAGATCTTCAAAATATGGGATTAAAGGGCCGTTTAACCGTTTGTATATCCAACTTTTTGAATGATCGGCAATTCCAGGTGCGTTTAGGTACAATCATGTTTGATCATATCGATCAGGATCGGGGTGTCTCACAGGGCAGCATTTTGTCTACAACTCTGTTTAGTATCATGATCAACAGCTTAGCTGCAGTTTTGAATAAATCAATTGATGGTTCACTCTTCGTAGACGGTTACAACATATCGTGTAGTGGAGAAAGTATACACAATATTGAGAGTATATTACAGCTTTGTCTAAATAATAATAATAATAATAATAACTTTTTATTTCAGACGAAAAGTCCATACAAGTACATTAAATGGTTGTGGTGAGAGAGAAGAGGTTGCAATGCTCACGAGAAGCATTACAGCACTATTTGATATTATACAAAAGCTCTTGCCATTTGGCTACCAAAGGAGAGTTCACATGAAGATCAGAGTTACAGATTGAGCGGATCAGCAAGTTGTCGCTAGACATAACTCTTGCTCTGAACGAATATACAGTCTTCCTCAGCAATTCCCCAAACGAGGGAATGTTATTAATAGCAAACATAGTACTGGCGCTACAACTATACCTATAGTGCATTAACCATCTAAACGTATTGTTGTACATAACTTTCAAGCCATTAAACGTCGTTCTGGTGTACACGTTCCAAAGATGAGAGCAATATATGTTACAACAAAATGCCTTAAACAGGGCTTTCTTTACAGTAGTAGAACAATCTTTGAACTTTCTCAGCAATAAATTAGCACGGACACAGAGTTTCCGTTTCTGTGAGTCCATGTCTACATTATCAGATAACTCACACGTCAAAATATGGCCGAGGTACGTATAACAGTTTACATACTTTAATGTCATACCATTCAGCTGAACAATAGGAGGCTGAAAATCCTTATAATACCGGGGCACGAATAACATGCAGACAGTTTTTTTCGAATTAAATACAATGTCGTGTGAATCAGCATATGCTGAGCAGTAATCTAGGAGTGCCTGCAAGGCTTTAGCCGAGGGACAGATGAGACACACATCATCAGCATAAAGTAAATGGTTGATAAACAACCCAGATATGTTGCAACCAACGCCGGCATCAGACAATGACAAATCCAAATCATGCAGATAAATCGCAAATAAACAAGGTGATAAAATACCACCTTGCCGAACACCATTGGACACGGCAAAAAACGAGGAAACAGTGGACCCCACTTAACAGCAAACAGCTGTATGCTACACCATACATACAAAATATTGATAAAACACATAGAAAACGATCAATTAACTTTTTAAGTAGTGTCCAGAATTCAGAATTCTACAAAATGGCTTCAATTCTCCAGAGCCAGACAAATTGTATACACTGTTGGAGAAAATATTTCCTGCACAAAGATCCAGCACTTACATTAGGTGGAACCAAAATCAAAGAGATAAAAGGGGTCAAATTCATAGGCATATTGTTTGACCACCGCCTAACATTCAAATCGCATATACATTGCAAGCTCTAGATTTGTTGAAGGTAGTTGTCAGCTATAGGTGAGGAGATCAGGAAACTCCATTTATATCGATCACTTGTTCATTCTAAAATGATTATGACTCTATTGTTTACAATGGTGCAAGCAAGTCAAACTTGGTAAAGCTAGATCCTGTTCTTCATCAAGGACTTGACTTTGATTATATGTCGTTGCAGATGAACTTCCTTTAGAACTTCGCAGAATCAAACTATCACTGCAATATATCACTAAATTGCTATCAAACCACTCAAATCCCTCATATAACTGTGTTTAGTCCTCCGTACATGGATTTATATTTAAAGAAACCTTCCATTATTCCACCTCTTGGAATTCGTATGAAACCACACATTGTAGCGGCTAGTATAGAGCTTAGTCAAATTTTACCTAACAAGCTCTTGCGATTTGATCTACTGAGAGAGAAATACAGATCGCATTAGGCTATTTATACAGATGGTTCTAAAGATGGTGAGAGAGTAGCATGTGCTATTATCATTAGTTCCAAAACTAAAACCTATTGTCTACCAGGTAGAAGTTCCATGTTCACGCTGACATCAAAAGTAATACTGAAGCTGATAAAATAGCTAGGCCAGCCCTAGATAATCAGGTTGATCATGCCCCATACAACGATTTCAAACCATCTATCTGCACTTTTTTTTAGAAAATCGTTTCAATCTATGTGGAATGTTGTGGATAATAACAAACTTCACGAGTTTACAAACACTATAGGCTATACTCATCTGAACAGACAAAATCTTTTCGATCAAGCCATGATTAGACGATATAGAATCGGCCAGACACGATTTACTAAAAAGAGAGCCGGTCACAAGGTGTATTCCATGCCACGAAGATCTCACGGTGAGACATATTCTTATCGACTGTATAGAAGTTAAGATTTTAAGAGATACTTTTCATCGAACAGCTACGTTGGAAGATCCATTTAGTCGAGTAAAAGATTGTATTTTAGATTATTTGGGAGAGATCGGTTTGTTGTATAAACTTGAATGTATGTACCTGTTTTCCAGTATACTAGTTTACTGAGTTATTAACACTTACAATTTTGTTTGATCGTCGCTAGTGCTGAACGCGACGTTGAACCTTAATTCTCTCTCTCTCTCTCTCTCTCTCTCTCTCTCTCTCTCTCTGCATTCTGCTCACCACGCAGACGCCACACACGCTTCCTACCGTCGATGGGACGGAGATATGCACGCAATTCATCGGTGAATACCACATTTGCTCACTGATGCCTCATCAGACGAGAATGTTCTCTTGTCCTCTCTTTTGACGCAATAACAGTAATGCCTGCTTAACCTGGCGACAAGCACGCACTCCATCAACATGGAGCCGCCTCCTCACAGTCTTGTCGCTGACCCCCATCTATTCGGCTCTAGCAGCTGCGTGTATCGCATTTCTGATGTATAATGCTGAGATACAGTGCAATGGATAAATTGACAATTCCGGAATACCGGTAACTTATGGTTGAGAAACACGATAGGGATCTGGCACCATGATGTGCTCACACCTATTGCCTACTGGGAACATTCTAAATTCTTGTCCATAGCCGAACGTAAAAGTGTGTAGCAAAACAAAACATAATCGTAGTGTAATACCACACGAATATGTGGCATAGCTAGTGTGCTAAATTCAGCGCTGGCGGCTTCACTCACGCTGATTCAAGGCTCTAGGGCTGACACATATTCACGTGGAAAAGCAGAAATTTTGAAGAAATATGACAAAAACATCACTTTTTTCTGCTACCCCATGTGGCCGCCATCTTTGATTTACCCATGATCCTCTACTCGAGGGGTCATCTAAATAGGCTCAAAATGACCCCAATGAGATAAACTATAAAGTCACGGATCTTCAGCTCTCTATTTTTTGTCGTTCCGGATATTGCGCAGAAAGTTTGGTAGGGGAGCCATAATGGCCCCCAGGCCACGTAGGGTTACACTACAGTTATGGTTCTTATTCTACACACATTCATATTCGAGTTCTCAGTTGGATTACGGTCTGGTCAGCTGATTGTGCCAGGACCTTCTTCTTTTGATGCGGCATCAACTATGTTGAATCTCGCCATCTCTGTGGTTGTTTTCGTTGTGAGTGTCAGGTTCCAGATCAGACGATCTTGCCCTCGTGTTATGATCTGGGGTCTGCCGTTTCTAGGCAGATCGTTGACCTCACCAGTTTGCTGGAACTTGGCACGCAACCTCCTGATTGCATTTGGACTCACACCCATTCTACGGGCAACATCCTTCGCTGGGATATTAGCCTCCAAAAGACCAATTGCAATTGGGCTATCTTGGTTTGATAGCCGGAGCATGGTTGAACACGTTGTCATTCGTCTCTTGACTGTCGTAGTCAAAGGTCAGACTGATTCAAATTCCTCCAACAATACACGTATATAGCTTTGCAATTTTTGAAAGGACATTTTTTTTAATCACTGCCCTCCCCCCACCAAAGTAGTGTTCTTACCCCGTGCGCTAGGATGCTAAAACTTAATGTGAAGTAATATCATTTAACATAAAACATTTTTTTGATAATCTGTTTTGCAATTTTGAATTGCATAGCACCACCAACAGGATAATGAATTTCACCGAATGTTGCGCTGGTCAAACCGAAGCTCTGTGAGAAATCTCGTTACAGTCACAGTAAGTATCGCAGAAAATATTAGCCAATGTTCCGGAGGAAATTATTTTCGGTGAGATGTTTATATGACCGACCCATAAGCATTGGGAAAAGAGATAAACAATTATCTATAATTGAATTTGCTACTTATTTATCCAAAAAATAGTTTGCGTGTGGAGCTATACGATTTCGACTTCAGAAGAGGGTAATATAAATAACACCACGTGGAGACATTTCGCGCTCTGGGTTGGGCGTCAACTTGGCCAGATTCTAGTTGAAATTTGAATTCATGTCATCAGAACTCTCCGTATTACTGTTAATGAGAGTCGGAAATTACCGTGCTTTCTTTTGATTTTCGTGCATGAACGGACTCCTGTACGAAATTCACTGAACGCGGAAATTGAAGGGCGAATATTTCGAGATGGAGAGTCAGATCCATTTAGAGATTCTCTTTCTGGATCTGTTTTTAATCAGACTGGAATTAAAGAAGCGTCTCTTTTTTTCGCTGAGAACTCTGTGATCTTTTCTCGATATCGCGAATTTCAAAGGTGAGAGCGAATCGATCATTTTCCGCACAAAAACCGAATGATTGGCGAAGTCGGTTTTCTTTCGATTTATTGATCGATTTTCATTCGATAAATCTTTCTCGAAGGCAAAACGTTATCACGAATCAGACGAGAATCCTTCGAGAATTGTTCTCAGCAGGGATAAAGCTATTAAAACCCGAATAAAAGTTGGAAGTAATTCCTCGCTCGACTTTGACTAGCCTGGTACCCTGCCTAGCGTGTTACGTTGCTGACATGTAGCCCTAGACTAGGGACTAGGATATTCATTGAAAAGTTGTTCTGGTTCTATGTAAACTAAATATTTCATGCATGTGCTCGGTTCCACGGATGAACCCATCATCCATAAATTTATAGAAGTGTATTCCCAACGTATATTTTCGTTATCATATATAGAACCTGTATGAAACCAAAATGTAATGCCGACGATATTCCTTGTTGGAGCGTTTGGGCGTTCAGTTCAACCGGACCGATCATCGCTGGACAAAATTTATTGAATATAATGAAATACAGTTGTTCATGAAAATGTGATAATTGATGTAGTCTCTTATAAATTGGCGATGACATGTTACGTTATCATTACAGTATTAACCCTATCTGGCCTGGCCGATTTGGGGTGTGTCGCAGCCTGGGGGTGGGGCGGAAAGTGCCCCCCTATATATTTTCTCTACCACTAAGGCTAGAGCGCTGAAACTTACCACACAGTATCTTGGGTTCAAGCTCTACCGAAAAATGTAAAAAAAATCCACGATGGCCGCCATGATGACGTCACAGTGAGGTCATCTTCTCGGAAGCCATTTTTGGTCTTTTTGTGGTCGATTTTTCGAAATTATTCATTTTTCAGATTTTTCTCTCGGAAAAAATCTTATAAAATAGAGAATAATTAGGCAAGGGAAATGTGAAGAAATGGACCGAAAAGATGAAAAACACGACTTTCGCGGATACCACATGGCCGCCATTTTGAATTTACCCATGATCCTCCACCCGGGGATATATGAAAATAGACTGAAAATGACCCCAATAAGATAAGTTTAAAAGTCACCAAGTTTCAGCCTCCTCGGTTTTGTCGTTTCGGAGCAGCAGAGAAAAGTTCAATAGTGGGGGCACTTTCCGCCCCCCCCCCCAGGCAGGTAGGGTTAAAACGGCAGCTATAACTCGAGTTTACCTGGGCTTTATATATACTTCATATAGTACCCTCACACATAGCGGCGTAACAGCTGTTAATGTGGGAATAACATAATTCTATTCATTCGCCTATGGATGGTTTCGCGATATTCTCTCGAAACAATTCTCAATCAAAATTTCTCGACATTCTCTCGATCAACATCAAACCATTGATTCTCGATTGGTCCAAAAAGACGAATTAAAAATGATATCGAGAAAATCGATCAAAAATTTTGAAAACTATTCCGTCTATATATATATAGTATACCGTGAAACTCAGATCCAATTGCCTCAAAGATATACGATAATACAACACTGGAGATAGACATTTTTTTCGGGGGATTGGATTGCCTTGGATTTAGCAAAGGATGCAAGATTCAAAGATCTGGGTAAGCGACAACTACATGATATTAGACAAACATAGCAAATATAATTGGACGTCCCACCGAAGCTCATGTAATCCCATGATGTATCAAAACATATAATTCTCCAAGAATTAAGGAACTCGAAGGTCAGTACCGGTGTATCTTTGACAATGGTCATCTGCAAATCGCGGGTTTAGTAAAATACATCCATACCAAATGTATATACTTACTGGTGCTGTAATATATTTAGTTGAATTATCCCTATCTGACCTGGGCGATTTGGGGTGTTCTCTGCCTGGGGGTGAGTAATTTAGTATTACTATACAGTAAATTGTATGGGAATATTAGTTTGCTCAATATTTTGTAGGTCTAGAGGCCCATTTCCACAGCACGCGTCGCGACAACCACAACTGCAAACCATAACATTTTGCAGGTTGGCGCATTTCGACAGCACGCGATATGACAGCGACACTCTCGCCATTCCAGCCATTCGCCAGACGGGATTCCCCTCAACGTAACCTGGCTAACGATTTATATCCCCTCCGATTGGTCGATAGTTCAGCGACAACGCGTTGAAATAGCCCTGGTTCTAATTTTGTCGCGCGTCAAAAATGTGGTTCTGATGTCGCCGCGACTGACGCGTGCTGTGAGTACTACACCATTGAATAACATGACGGTTATTTTTCGGACGTGGATGTCGCTGTGAAAACGTGTGCTGTGGAAATGGACCTCAGAGTTCTGAGTGCTTGTTTGATGCTTTAATTCACATTAACGATCGATCATTCTTTCCCGGAAATAAAAAAAAAATGCGCATTCTAATCAGTTTTGAATTGTTGCTGATTTCATAGCATTCGATTCTTTGGCAAGGAAATGGAATCGCCTCTAATATCGGGGAGGTAATGCTTGCTGGGATAGTAAACACCAGTATTAGTCCAGTGAACAGATCGATTTAATCATTGTATAACTCATCTGATTTAATGGTATGATAAATTCAGTGTATAATAACTATTTTATCCCAAAGACATTAATTCGGTTATTTGCCGCATGAATATAGGATAGTTACCTACCTGATTATTTAAACAATGTAGGAAAGCGTAACATGTACATAAATGCAGGAGTATGATGCCAATGCTAAAAGGATACCTTCACTCCATTATTAATTACCCCGTCAAGGTGAGATATCCACTTAATCAATTTATATAGTATTTATGATATTCTATGTATGTCCATTTACGATAATTAAAACTTGACAATCCACCATCGTACATGTAGCTGTAAACATGCACATATCCAAATGATTAGCCAACTGGCATATGCATGTATAGTCCTTGTTATCAACGTGACATGCCTTCTACATACCTTTTACGTGAGGTTAAGCTTATCTTCCATTGCGTTAACGGAACAGTAAGAAAAAGGAAATAATGAGATGTGACCCATATCTTATCAATAGATTTAGACCTTTAATCCTACAAAAACAGCGGTTTTGTCCGCACGTTACCGATAAGTCACTGATAAGTGAAACAGCCATCATGCTTCTGGCTAGTCCCCGAGTTCAAACGCGCTACGCGACAATTAACACAATTCGTCGTCGAAACTGGCTATAAATCATAGACGCCTAGACAATGCCGAATTAAATCATCATTAGTTTGACACGTGGCATGAGACAGTGATTCTGGTTACGTTTAGGAAATCATCAACTTGAGTTTTATTAAAATCAACGTCTTCGGCAAATTATCTTCAATATGAGAACGGGGCACGATGTTGATCATTTTTTTGCACTTCGCCATAGCAGCTTGTTCACAGTGTAGATCAACCTTTATATATACTTGACCAGTTGAAGTAGTGGTGTGCCCCGGCTAGCAACACCAAGAGCAATAGAGAGCTAAAATATCTCCCGTTATAATTTTCCCTCCAATCCACCCGTATAGCTCGTCTTGTCTCAACGAATGCCAACCCTTATCTGACAAAGAGCCCGTGCAGACTCGCGAATCGTCCGTGCTAAGAAGTGTTCCGAACTTCCAGCTTGAGGATCAAACCGATTTGGGGCGGTAATGATCGGAACCTGAAATCATGCAATCTCCTGGCATATACGGTTCGTTTCGGCATGCCAGGGATTAAGTCCCGAGCGTATAGCTACCTCTAAAGCACCCCTCCCCGTTTTCTTTTTGGCGAATGTCTAACTTCGCCCTGCTGGAACCCTTCCCTATCTCAGGCATTCGCCGTTCCAGCGCTGCCAACAATTACTAAAATATGAGGCCAGCCTACCAGCTACATGGCCGCAATAAACAGCAGAACTGGGACAAAACGTTACACCACCAGCTGTCCATACGGTAATTTTGGCTCCCCATTCTCCCTCCCCTAATAATTTCAAGGCTCGCCTTTATCAGCAGCGAACTGTTTCTAGTAGAGAGGGAGACTACAGGTCTGCGTGCACTCAGACACGATGATCCAGCGAACACCCGCCCTCGCAAATGGCTACCCCACCAGAGGAACATCTGTAGTGGAAGAACATGACCATAGCTGCTACACCTCCACAGGTATCAAGCTCACGCCAAAAAAATCATTGAGCTCATCAATAGAAAAGGGTTGAGACCATAATCAAATAATGGTTCATTTATTCACCCCCCGTGTGGGGGCTATCATGCCCACCGGATTCACGATAAATTATAACAAGCATTGCACGACGATTCAGAGACAACTCTCACCAGGGCTCCATGACGAAGACATGGGGGAAGAAGGACCGGTACTCTACTCCCTTAGCCCCAGGCTCCCGACATGGTTAGCCACACCACATATTCCCATACCATATCACCTCCAAGTCACTCCATGAGTTTCACTTCACCTCACACAGATTCTCATGAACGTAGCAAACAGGCAAACAGGCAAACACACAGAGACAAGCCTCACACAGAACACACCGTTATTAAATCTGCACAGAAACGCAATCATCACGTAACATACAAAGTCTTCACACAAACAGACTCTCAAACCACACAGCAACTATCCAACACAGGCGTCCAGCACCCGGTTCACTTACCTAGTTCATCACAACGCATCATATTCTCCACACGTATAACGCCGCAGCGCAAATTCCAATGTTCGATACATACCCTTCTCCAACATACACCATGAACAATAGTTCCGAAATACATATTACATTCCACAATGCATTACCAACAATTTGAGTGTAGAATTTTATATATTGTTTTGGTTTCTCAATTCCACAGACCCAACCTTAACTGGAATGGACATCGCCCAACCCTGGGAACGACCTCACACCACCATTTTTAGTTGTCAATTCAGCCTACCCATCTAAACCACGTCTAACAGAACAAAAACGACTTACGTGGCCGGGTTTACGGCACCAGTAACAGAGTCGCGGTGGTCGGCAGGACCTTTTATTTATTTATTTATTTATTCATAGAAAGAGTCAACAGACACGAGGTCCAGTAACATACCCCCATACAACGATGACCGAAGGCGAGAGGATGTCTTATTTATCCCTTTCCCTACTAACTTACAAGCATCAGGAAAAGTTTCCCCCACCGAATCAACATTAACCATCCTACATCGTGATGAGTTCACATAAGTCAAGGCTTCCGAGATTGTTGTGGGACTCTTTTTCATAGCAATTATCACGGCTTGTATTTCCTTACACCGCCTAAGAAAATGTTTCACCGCTATTGACTCGATAATCTTTTCCGTTGCATTCGGATACCCGTTCCTTGCCAACCGACCGCATCTAAAATAAACTCCTCTAAAGTGTCATCAGGACCTTGCTCTTTCGTCTGCAAAAGCAGCCTAACTGCACGCGGAAGTTCCCTACTGTTATAATGGCATTCCATCGCTTTTACGAGCATATCAAACGAGGTTTTGACCGCCTCCGATTGGTAGCTGTAAATATCATGGCATCGCCATGAATACAATCAGTTAATTTCTTAAGACACGGGAATTTATTCCCCTTTCTACTTCCAGCTTCCAACTCAAACTTGACCCTGAATGGAACCCAGTCCATTCGGATTCCTGAAAACAGTCTTGGGAAGCCGGGGATTTTGTTTACTGTAGCGTTTTCAGGATACATGTTGGGTAAATCTGGATCTGAACGAGCATCCACTACATTTACTAGAAGAGGCCTCAACCCCCACTCCCCCGTCAGTATCAGTAGCGGACACATCGACCAGAATCCCATTATCTATATCCCCTTGGAGATATTGCCCCCCTACCATAGCATTGTCTGATAAAAAACACATTCCTATCTACTGGGCACTGGAAGTTTGGAACTAAAGTCTCACCACTGGACTGTAATGGAATGCATTATGTTAATCTGGAAACGCCATACAAGCGTGCATTCCTGTCGCTCCATTCAAATCTTCCGGGCATGGAGGGGGGAGGGTCAGGAGGTGCAGGTGATGCATTCACTTGAACATGGGGTTCATTCTGTTGAACAAGGCCTGCATTCAACTGATTTGAAGTCTCTCTCCTTCCCTCCTCAACCAATTGTTCGGGTGTGTTATTTACAACAACATTATGTGTTGGGTCCGCCTGACCAGCGTCCCTTGTTGTGTGTTCAGATGTCGCATGTGATGAAATCTCTGACCCTTCCCTGCTTGGAGCACTAAGCAATTCAACAGCTGTCCTAATATCTACACGCAATTGTTCCACCTTAAAATCAACTTGATGTACTTGAACATCCATTTGCTGGCCTAATTGTTTACCTTGTGTAACCATTTGGTGGCCTAACTGGTGGACCTTATTATCCACTTTGTCGACCTTATTATCTACTTGGGTCAGTTGGCGTCCCTGAGTATCGGCCTTTTCATCTAATTGACCTAAACGAATCCAACATACCTAGATATCGTCATGCAACTGGCCCATTTTTACATCCAATGCATCCCAATTGCGCCGTTATTCCAACTTTCCATGATTCAATGATTTCTTCTACTTGACTGTCTACTAAAGCATTAATATATTCCGGACTTGTCGACATGTTTAAACCTATTACCTGTCCCTCTAGCACTAGATCGGCTATATGCCCAGCACTAAACCTTGTCGCCTGCATAAAATCGTTCAAACTAACCAAACTTCCATCTTTCTGCAAGGCTACCGCACGTGCACTTCGACTACTCTCCACCCCTTTCAACTTTTGCAGTGCTTTCTCTGTAGCCACTGATATATCATTGGGCCCTAAGTCTGCCATCTTAACCAAAATGGAATGATTCACGGTATATGCCAACAAGTCAAAAGAATAAGGAATACCAAATCAAAATCTAATCAAATAACTTCAAATATATCAGTCTTTCAGTGACTTTCCTATCCAGAAACTCACTGAAACCAATGGAAAAAGGCCGCATTGGTATATCCGCTACAAAACACCAGATTTGACAACTCCTCAGACTCAGTGAGTTTCCACTCCAGAAACTCACTGAAACAAATGAAAGACAGCCCACATCGGTGTGTCCCCTAGAAAACACCAAATTTGACACTAAAAATAAATAGCAGTGTCAACTCCTCAGACCTCAAAACAATGAAAAATATTTAAACATGTGCATGCTCGAGTTCAAAATGAGGAAACACTTTTGTGAACTAAATGCACACGCGTTACCGCAATCAACGCGTTCCAGTGTGCCTATTCAACTATACCCAGTATGAAAAAAAGAAAAAAAGAACAAGATCTATCTCTAGAACAAGTGCATCACGCGTTACCGCAGTCAACCGTTGTTGCAACTTCCCTGTTAATGTTGCACTATTTCAATTTATACCTAATTATGAACAGGGCACTAAAGAAACCCAGGGTGCACTCAGGACAAAAAAGAACTCATCTAAAAAAATCAGTCCGCAAAATCCATCCGATAAGCGATTTTTTTAGTTGACAGCCAACATATTCACTCGACACGGACCCTTCGAGAAGAAGAAAAATAAGCATATGCAAATTAGGAACCTACCATTCGAGGGATATCTTGAAAGAAACACGTTTCAGTTGTATCAGAATGGGGAAAACGTTACGAGATAAAAAATAAATCAATCGTTCTCAAATTAAATTAGGCCGCGAATAATGTGGGCATTTACCGTCAACCCACACCTGTATTCCTCATACAAACTCCTCGTAAATGTTGATCTCAATTTCACTGCAAAATCTTCAATCTCAATTAATACTACCACATAGCAGAAATCTCACACAAAAATCATAATACTAACACATAGCAAAAATATCTCAAAAAACGATGCAATACAACCATGCCAAGCACACTGACATCACACAGCATCACCTGGAGCGACAATGGAGAAAAACCTCCATAAATATCTGAATCTCCCCGACACACTAGCTTCATATGAAAACACGGCGCAAATATCTGAAAATTGTACAGCCCTGCCAGTCTCAAATCGCACTCAATAAATAACTCAGTCAATTAATCCGGCCTTCACCAATCCATTGTCCACGAACGGTCAAAATGTCACTACTAATTACCAGCACGTCTGTCATAAGAAAATAATACTGTTTATACGGCGACGCCAATTTTATTGAATGAATACGACAGATACACTATATCCAAGAAATGTTGAAGTTCAGCCGGCTATATACCAGAAAAATATTTGATAGCACGGACTGAATTGAACACACGACTAGTTTCATGACGTCAGAGGGGGGAAACGGCTAACCGACCGCTATATCACACAAACCTGTGTGTTCTTAATATCAACTTTCATTATTGCGTAGCTAGCCTACCAGCCGAGACAAACGACAACCGGTGCTCAATTGTCTAATTCAATCGACAGCCTGCTAGCTGTGAAAGGATTTATAGAGAATTGTCTACTTTTGACTATAGAAAGACTCGCATGTCCGGATGATCCAAACCTCCTAAACAACACACGATGGAAAGCCAGCCAGAAGTACGTGGGAGTGGAGGTACGCGATACTAGAATACAAAAAAAAATGGCTGGCCTTCACACCGTGTTTGTTTACTAGAGTTTTATCTTTTTCACAGGCCTGACCAAGATCCCGAATCATCCGTGCTATGAACTGTTCCGAACTTCTAGCTTCGGGGTCAAACCGGTTCGGAGCGATAATTATCGGAACCATCGCCGGAAATCATGCAATCTCTTGGCATATACGGTTCGTTTCGGCATGCCAGGGATTAAGTCCCGAGCGTATAGCTACCTCTACAACAGTTATATAAGAAAGTAAAGTGTCGGAATATAAACTCCTTCAATCTAATTATAAACAGCACATGTACAGTTGACATCCAGGAAGTTATCAGTTGTAATTTGTGATTAACATTAGACTCATCGCGTAATGACACTGACAAGCATAAACTGAATATTAACTGCCCTCCATATCATCATGTGCGTTTCAGATTAAAATTGACCTGGCCCGTACCTAACGTAGACAGTGCCTAGACCTTAGACCAACAGAACAGTATGGATAGATCTAACACATTCTTCATTGACGCAATTTTGTTGAACATGAATTAAAATCCATCAAATACTGTATACACTTGAATGGATAACCGAACGATACAGTCACACGACGAATAAAGACTCTCATTGCCCACTGGAATACGGCGGTCCTGGTGAAACAAGCCTATTTAGTTCTCCTATCAAAGCTCTTATGGCGAGGGATTAGTTCGAATGTTTTTTAAGCGAACTTCGTAGATACCTCGGAGAATCGGCGAAAATGCTATTCGTTGGGAAACGGCCAGAGAAAAGGGAGAGGCTAGAGGGCCGCTAGCGTAAACAATATTTTTGAATAATGTGTCCTTGAATCATAGTTGTGTAAATGAGGGAAGACAAAGCAAAATTCATAAGTTCGTGTGCATTTTTGTAGCTCTAGACAGTGTTAAATGGACTGACCCGTGTTCCATATGATACACCATAAAACCCGTAAAATTCCCTGATTTTGAAGCATATTGAAGGAAAAAATCATATAAATAGTACATAATTCTTTCGTATATTCTGTTTGAAGAAAATATCAATGTCTACCAAAAGTTATCAAATCGCTCAAAAATCTCCGCGAGAAAAGTTTTGAAGGAAACCCTGTCTTTCAACCTAGAAATGGAAGATAACGCATTAAAAACACAGGTAATCACACGGAAATGGCCGACACTGTACAAAATTATTAGCTGTCTGCCCTAGAAATCCTTATCGCTTCTAAGTTAGCCAATTTTACGGTATTATATTCTCATAACACATTGTAGAGAGTAGATATAATATTTCACATATAATTACACCTTATATAAGATAGACGAGTTTTGATTGGTTCTTAGCGGGGGCATTTACGGCAAATTCTCATCCACAAGCCATTCTCACGCGACTGCCAGGGGCAGCGGGAAATTTGCCTTCCGCTGCCTAGGCAGCGGGGTATTTGCCTAAAAATATTTGCCGAATTATCCCGCCGCCGAATTTTCTCCCCTGACGGCGATCTTCGCCGTCTTGTTTGTAAACAAACATGCCAGCGTCCACAGACGACAGATTTGGAGCGTTTGCTTTGTGTGGCAAATAAAACTTCGGTTCTATTTTATATTATTTTGTATTATCTTTCTGTCTTCATCTATGCTTCTCTTTTGCAGATTATACAGATATACCAGGCTTTGGGAAATTTTCTATGGTCTTGACCGGGATATATCCCAAATACACCCCCGAAACCTGGTATATCTGTATAAAATGTTTGAAGACCAGCTCCAGAGAAATTGAGCATTGCTTGTAAAGAGCTAAGAGAGTCTGTCAAAAATACAGCTCTAGATATTCTAATATCTCTATGAAAATTGAGTGACATTAAAATAGCTGTCAGCTCAGCTGTATAAACACCCACATAGTCATCGAGTCTAAAAGATTTAGAATAGTTTAACTCCGGTATACAGAACGCAGCACCCACCCTGCCAGTATCTGGACACTAAAAGGTATCTGTAAACATTTGCATATATTCACTCCAGTTAGATTTAATATATTCTTTTGTATATCCAGTAATATTATGCGATGGGTCAGATTTTTAAATTTGTGTATGTAATCCCATGAATCTGTGTGGTGTAGACAACAGCCAGTGTGGGCATCTCTGCGTAAAATAATTTTGAATAAAGAAAACATCAGCATTTGTTTCATCATATAAGATGTTTGCTCTAATATTAAATGGAAAGTAACGTCTAACGTTACTATCCAAAATCAAACCATCATACCATGAAGGCTTTAGATTTTTTAATTTTCATAAAATACTTTAGGGTTCTTATCTGTCTTCTAATAGAGAGTGGTATTTCCACACAAGCAACCTGTAAAACTTGCAAGGGCGTTTATCGTATTACACTAGTGCATACTCGAAGAGCCTGCCACTGTATATAATCCAATTTGTCTTTAATGAGGCACACGTAGAGTCTAATTTCTTGCAACAATAGTCTATTAGCCGTGATCTTAATAAACCCCGGTACATCATTAGGAATATTTTTTGTCAGCACCCCAACTATGTGACGATACACAACGCATACGATTGAGAGCTTTCTGATACTTCTTCATTAATATATCAATATGTGCTTGCTATGTTAGATATTTATCAATTGTAGCCCCCAAATATTTAAATGAATCAGAAAATGTTAACCTGGCACCGTTGTAAACCAGTACAAGTGGTTCGGGCATATTTTTTGTAAAAAGAACAGCCTCAGATTTGATGGGAGAAAACTTATTAAAACCCCATGTTTTCTCCCATTTTAATATATCAACTAGAGCCTGTTGAAAACCATATAGCTTTATTATCAGCAAACAAAGAGCACTTGACTTTATTATCAGTGTAGTAGGTCATTTATAGCAATATTAAATAAGGTAGGTGATAAAACACTTCAATGCGTCGGTTGGATAAGAAGCCATTTAATCCAACCAAGCAAGCTCCAGGCAGTGTTAAATGGACTGACCCGTGCTTCATATGATAAGCCATAAAACCTGGGGGGTGCCCTGATTTTTAAGCATATTAATGAAAAAAATCATATAAATAGTACATAATTCTTTCTTATATTCTGTTTGAAGAAAATCTCAATGTCTATCAAAAGTTATCAAATGGCTCAAAATTCTCAAAAAAAAACGTCTTTTAACGTAGAAATGGATGATAACCCATTACAAACAGAGATAAACACACGCAAAATGGCCAACACTGTCCAAAATGAGTAGCTGTCTAATTTATAAATCATTATTGCTTCTAAGTTAGCCAATTTTAGTCCAAGTTGTTCAAGTATGCAACCTCGGGAGAAATGGTAGGCGTCAAATGGGACAATTCACTGGGGAATTACCAGACGAGTTGTTATATTACAGTCAGTATAGTGTACCCTCCCTTTAATACGGGATAGGTTGTTTGTTCCTATATCTCTCAGGGCAATATCTGTCCAATCTCAAATATTAATCGCGTATGTCTCAGCCTCGCGTATGTCTATAAATGAACTGTAGTGCTATCAACCATTTTCGAATATTAAAATTGTAATTTTTATCCATGTTGAGTAATATGGTGGTCGTATTTCGAGCAAAAAGTCAAATTTCTTGACCTTTGACCTCACACGTAAGTCGAAGTTTTGTTCCCTGTTTTTAAATAACAATTGTTTTTATTTATACCCCTGAAAAGGTGTCAACGCTGCTATATCACCTCATATTATTGTCCGGAAACGTCAGTTTTCAATCGAGCTGCTACCCAAATTTGATCATTTGAATGAAGTTAATCTATAGCAATTGAATGTTTGTATCCCTTGAATGTATCAAAGCAATTTGCCAGGCCCCCACTGCCTCTAGATTTTATAGGCAATGGTATATTTATGCGTCAAATCAGAAACTCGGATTTTCTGCGGCAGGCATAGAATGATTAAACACAAAAAGCTAGTTTAAATTGATTATCGTCACTCACGAGAATTTCATTTTATCCAAGTGGGTTTTATTGTTATTGGGAAAGCAAAGCAGAGTTCCCTGCCTAACTGTAGCTTTCAATTCCGTCGTGACTTTTGCTTGCGTTTTTCTGCAGCGTTCCATGTTAATAGTGCAGCCTTTGTTAGTTGCTCGGATCGTACTCTACTTCGGACCCGATACCAAAATTTCACAAACGGAGGCTGTCAAGTATGGCGTGCTTTTAGGATGTTCCGGGTTGGTTTTCTTACTGACACAACCAGTGGTTTATTTCCTCTCAAACCTGGCTGTTCTGAGACTCAAAGCTGCCATTACCTGCGCAATATACAAGAAGGTTAGTGAAACACCATTTTATAACATCTGATGTATACCATGTAAAAACAGGTCCATGTCAAGGACATTACGTTTTCAAATATAAGCTGTCTCAAACTGTGTACTTTTCCTTTAAAATTTACTCCAGATACATATGTCAATCTTCTCGGTGGCGAATTAGCTTTGTTGACAGGAATACCTTATGAACAAAGGTGGCATAACCAGGCGCCAAATACTATATTTGGCAAACTGTCAATATGAAACATAATATTCTGTGATAAAAGCATGAAACTTGAAAAACATAGACTACATCCCGTTGGTAACAGTTTTAAAGTAGGAGGCTCTCCAGATTCGTCTTATGTTAGCCTGGGTGACCATTTTTTCAAGATGGCCGACGTGATAATTCACGGCGATAATTCAAATAATATCTGATTTACAGTTTAATGCTACCTACTTCTCCTAAATACACTCAGAGGATTAGAAAAATGAACTCAAAATTCAATCTTAGGAATTTTATTACCGCTAGGGGTGACTTTGCCCCATATCTAGATTAGTGAGTGTGGGGGCATTAAACTCTCCTGTGAAAGTTTTCACTGTAACCCCGGAACAAAACAGGCGATGGGGCTGAAACTTTCCGACTTGTCCGTAAATCTTATTGGGGCCATTTTGAGATTGTATGTTTAATCCTGGAATCAGGGAGTCATAGGAAAATCCAAAAAGACAGACAAGAGTTTTTTGTCTGTTTTGGATTACATTTGTGCACTTTTCTTGCCTGAAAGAACATAGAAATATTTTATTGGTGTTACATAAATTGTTCTTTTTATTCATAACTTTTATTTGGAGAAAAGTTTTTTTAGAAAGTTCAGTCTAAAATAGGTCGAAAATTGGTCTAACGGGAAGCTGACGTCACTGACGTCCTTTTGACAGCCATCTTGAATTTTTGTTTTATATTTTCTGATAGCTATTGACCCAAACATATGTAGGGGGCAACAAAAACGCGTAGGTTTCCGGGCTGCAATCAAATATATAAACAATTTTTGTCATACTTCTCTATGTATTATTACACAAGTACACGCTTTCCAAAATAAAATATGTCAGCTCTCTAGGCCTAGGGCTAATACAATTGGTTTGGGAGGGATCTGGGATTCAAACGTATATTGTAGTAACTAACACCAAGGGCAACAAAATCGCGTAGGTCTCAGGACTGAAATCAACTATAAACAAGTTTCACTTCTGTATGTATCATTGCAACACGATTTCCAAAATAGAATATTTCAGCTCTGTAGTCCTAGGGCTGATACAATTGGTTGGGGCGGGGAGGGGGGAGGATTTGGGATTCGCGATGAGGCTTTAGTGGGTCTAGCCTGGAATGGCCAAACCATTTTCATTCTTCTGGGTACTGTTGCATTGGCTGTATATAGATATACGGGAATAATGCGGGAGAGAAAAAATACCAAATCTATAATATTGTGGAACACTAAATAATAAAAATACAACAACATTTTGTTTCAAAATGAACAAAATACCATACATTTGCCATCAATCCCAGAGGCGGAATTTTAGAAATTATTTATAACGTCTGCCATATCATCTACTGTACAAGATTCCCAATGAAACTGATTGACATGTCTATTCTACAAGAAAAGTTTGGTATCATTCATTGAGAGTGGGATTATTTCTGCTAACTTGATTTCTGCAGAGCCAATATAATCACTAAAATCGTTCGCAATTTTAGAGGGAAAAAATATGTCAATAATATGACAAACATAGTGTTTTGTTATCTATTAGGTCATTAAATACTTTCCAGGTACTTTTCATATATTATTGTTACGCTGATTGAAATGGTTTCATAATACGTTCTATTTGCTAATTTCAACATGTGATTCAATTTATTCCTATGCTGTTTATAATGACGGGTAAATTCTGCACTAGTACCTTTCGTGTGCTGCCTATGAAGTCTGTTCTTAGCACGAACAGATATAAGTATACCGTAGGTTATTCAGGTTTTTCATTTAAATTGTTGATACAGTTGCAGAAACAACAGGAAAACTCCCATTGTACGCCGAATTGGATTTGTATGTGAACAATTCAATTGCGTTATTAACCTCGTCAGTTTCGTTGGTAACATCGCTTCAATCTATATTTCTAAGCCGTTCTTCAAAAATTAATATTGTCCTCGATTGATTAGTTCATAGTAAAGGTTTGACAGGTTGATAGCACAGTGAATGTTGCTGTTTTATAAGAATGACTGGGAAATGGTCGATTATGTTTGAAAGGAAAATACTAGACATTAAACAATCTCAATGACATTTTTGAAAGACATTTTGAATCAACGATGCCGATAGCTTCAATCCGAGTTTTCTCATCATAGAAAAACAATTAATGCGATATCTTTATCTTCAAGAATTCAGGTTTGTTAGTTGTGAACAAATCAATATTGGATCACCCACCTTCATGAGGGATTGGATGTTTTTATTAAAAAAAATGTACATTTATATCTGGTGGTCGATAAATAATCCCTATTATATACGAATGGTCAGTTGTCTGGATAATAACAAAAGTCGTTCCATATTCAACATAAGTTTTGAGATACGAATGGTCTTCAATAACAGAGCAATTTGTTATGGCGTGAGTGGTCGATCTGGAAGAACAAAATGGCTGCTAGCCACGATTCGGAGATACCAATAACAGATAAATTAAAATTTAGGTTGCAGCGAAGACTCAGAATTTCAGAATAGTGCTTTCACAAAACTTCTGGCATTATAATGTATCACAGAAAAAGATTCAGCAACATTATTATTAAAACTATAAACTCAGCAATTTTCCACGTAAAGGCAATTCAATGCACGGAGAGGGCAAGAAGGTCGAAAGCTGGTGAAGTAAATTGCGTTTGCGTGAAGAACTCAGAGTTTGCATTAAAATTGAGGCCTCACGTATACAGAACTGTATACAATATTGTTATTGGTAGGATTGATAAGATATAAAGGTGTCTTCAATATAATATTTTTATTGATGGATATTTTGATTGATCCATATTAATATCGTTCCAATGAGATGATTGTCTTTAGATGCATCGATATCAATAAAACATCTGTAAAGTTACAAAAGAATATTTATGACATCTTCATAGATATCCAGAATTGCAGGCTTTCGACACGAAAGCGTGATGTACACATATCTGCACAGGATGCGTTACCATGTTAGTCTCTAAAGCATAGGAAATTAACATAAAAATAGATCAAGTTGATACCAACTCATGGGCCATGAGGTTTAGCTGATCAATCTGCTTTCTCTAGTGTGAGGTGAGATGGTCAACACAGGTGTGTATACATGAGGGCTGTAAAGTAAACACATTTCTGTAAGTCTTGATTGTGTATAAAAGTGGGTATTTATGTAGATAACGGAAAATCTAAAAGAAATCTAACTTTTATCACTCTACAAATCGTTATTTTGCTTTCCCAGACTAGAAATTATCAAATATGTATCACTCAGCAAAATTAAGAGGTAAGATTTCTCTCTAGATAGAAAATATCAAGAGAATCTACCTTGTGCTTTGTGTAATGGAAGTTGCCGTATTGTCTGAGTCCAGTCAGTTTACCAAATTTGGTCATGATCAATTAAAAATTGTATATGTGTACAAGTGGCACGAAAGATGAATCTCATTTTCCTGTCGAGCCATTGAGCAACCTGATACTCTAAATATCGGCCACTACGGTATGTTGTAGTCCGCCATTGCGGATACCGATGGCGACGCATAGTACGATCGCGGTTTAAGCACAAAAAATGCTTCAACATATTTTTGTTGTTATCCTGGGAAAAGTGGCCAACAGCAGGATATTAATTATGTGGCACAACCATTTGCCTCCATCATACGAGGGCGCATGCTCTCCTGGTCCGTCAGTTGGTATGGTAGAAGGAGCATTCTCCTGCGACTGTACCGTGTACCATGCCTATTATGGCATTTCCAGAGAGGCGCACTTGCTCAGTTGCAGTTGTCTGTAGCCTGTTTTCATGAGGACTCAAAAGTGGCACATTTCTAAAATTGACTAATTTCGGTGCCAGGCACATAACAAGCGGCATTTGTCGAACTAGTGAATCGAAATACTGGTACTACGGACTGCAATGCCTCTACTTCTTAATCTCGGGGTATAAGCTATGTTCATCACGACTTGATCTGCTGCCGAAAGGGTTCAACAAGTGCAGTTGTCAACATATAGGTTACATCGTTCTGTACTACATAAAGAAGACAAGTAACACCGGTATACAAAACAAAATGATATCATCCGAAAGCCTCCTTGAATGTCATATTTTTTCTTATTGTATGTTATTAACTTGAACAGCAAGTCATGGCAACAGACAGACACTGGATTCGTCATCAACTTAGTTTCAACAGACGCAGAGAAACTGTTAGTGGTAAGTGTTTTCGAGATTTAGCTTGGATGAGGAATGTCCAACGCCTACATGATTTTCACATGTTGAAGGAGCACGTGATTTCATGAGAGCCCCTATGCTTTTTAGTGAATGGCTATATTCAGCTCTGATTCCAGGAAAACAACTTAAAAAGCCACACTGGAGACACCATTTATGGATTTCGACATTTTCATTACAGTGGGTACGTCGGTGATATTGATTTGTCGAAAGGAAGGTTCTACATAGACAACTGCCTGCAACGATCTGATCCTGATATCAAATTGTGTTGAGTTTTGGTTAATTTCGCCCCGGCCTATTCAAACTGATCAAGGAGAGAAAGAATAAAGATTTAACGTCGCGTTCAACAGCATTTCAGCTAACAAATCCGACTCAAGTTATCAATAGGATAATATCACAGAGATGTAAGCACTTCACCAATATCTGTAATTAGGGAGCAAATCCCTATGCAATTGAGACCCTGAAGACCGAATATCTGAGTGGTTAACCCTATCTCCCTGGGCTTTTTGGGACCTGTTGTGGCCTGGGGGGGCCGAAATGACCCCCCCGTAATTATTTTTCTTACCCCTAGAGCTAGGCCGCGGAAACTTACCACGCTATACCCTTGGGTCAAGCACTACCAGAAAATGTAAAAAAAACAAGATGGCCGCCTTGATGACGTCACAGTGACGTCATTTTCAAAAACAGCATTTCCGATGTTTTTATTTATGCAACTTCTCCGCAAAAACTGCGTGATAAATTAGTAAATATTAATGTGATGTGAAATAAAATAGTTTTTACCTGCTTTTTATCGCGGAAAAGCAGAAATTTTGAAGAAATATGACAAAAACATCACTTTTCTGGGACCCACGTTGCCGCCATCTTGAATTTTCCCATGATCCTCTACTCGGGGGGTCATGCAAATAGACTCAAAATGACCCCAATGTGATAAACTAAAAAGTCACGGAGTTTCGGCTTTCCATTTTTTGTCGTTCCGGAGATAGGGCAGAAAATCTGGGAGGGGAGCCATTTTCGCCCCCCAGGCCAGGTAGGGTTAAACGTGTACACTCATATCAATGCATCGTGATATATCCCCGCTACTTTACCAACCTAATAATGTGTCCAGATCTTTTGGCTCCATCCACTCTTGATTAAATATGACTGTGTCTAAAAATATTATGTTTTTTTCCCTGAATTCAAGTTGAGTAACCTATTGTTTCTGAATGAGCAGGTCCAATAAAAAATAGGCAACGAAATCAGGTGTGGGTGAATTCGAGAGCAACATGTGATTGTTACGGTCAAACAGAGACGCCAACTGATCGAACGTTCCCATGGAAGGCCATGCATAGATTAGATGACGGGAAATTATGAATATACCTCTTCGCGAAAGTGGATTTTTCTTCCACAGAATCCTTGTCGGTGTCCATTTTCCTTAGTTGAAGGTTTTACAAATGAAAATTTCCGGGTTTAGCTCATAAGATGACGGTGTGACGTGCATCTTTACCGTTGAATTCCAACATAATTTGTTGTTGTTATACTCCCTATGATTGCATAATATTTATTTCTACTGTAACATCAATTCCAGATAACTTTACACAAAACGTCAAAGAGGTCACGTTGACTCACTCCATATACGCAACAGAGTGAGACTAAAAAAATAACTACATCTTTGCCTAGGTGACTAGGGTATAAAAACACCACGTCATGTAGGATTCAATGTTCATATGTAGACACATTTCAGAGATATAGTCAACTATACTTTCTAGAATATGTTTATTAGCTTGTCCGGAATCTTGTTAATTCCACAATTTCTAATCAGAACGGGATTGCACTTATTAATTAGAAGAGTTTCTTTGATGTTTCGCGTTCGCCAATATGGTTCGGTCATTAACCTCTCAACACCGTTGCATTTGAATGTATCGTTACACTTCCATCAATGGTAGGCCAATACCGACTTGGTTATTTAATTATTATTATTATTATTATTATTAATGGTAATTGTTATTATCAGACATGATACATTATTCACCTGATGAATATCTTAGCTGATATTCCAATACCTGGGTAAAACTGAAAATCTGTGACTGAGAGATTATTGTACAGGGGTAAAAGCGTTCGGTGTCCGGTTATTTTCGTTTAGTTTGATCTAACGAAACCCGAACGGAACGAAATGTAAACGCGTTTCAAACGCTTACCAAACGATTATAGTAAACGAAACGCTTTCAATATCGCTTAATTGTTATTTTATCAAAACGCGTTTCCCTCGTCAAACGCGTTTGCTCTGATCGAAACGCGTTTATAAACGCGTTTGTGAGCGTGTTTTATAAACGTGTTTCGAACGGGTTTCTCTTTTCGTTCGACTTGGTGCAAATTTGTGTTTTTATTTTGCAAACCAGGCCAGGAAGTCCACGTGTCGGGGCTTTCCCCAGCCGCTATTATAATCCCTGTGCTATAAATATATGTAGCATAGCCTTTAATATACAAGGGTAAACACGTTTTGTGTCCGGTAATTCGTTTCGTTTATATATTGCGCTAAGATTAAATCTTTTCGTTCACCAAGCGAAACAATATATGTCTTCCCGTACCAAGCGAAATGATTAGTCAGGCATGTTATACTGAGTCGAAAAAGCGTTTCGCCTGACCTTGACTCCATGCAGCTTTTGACCAACACTCAGTCACCGAACCGCTGTACAAAGATAAAAAAACAGACCAAATAATATTCTCGCCCGACGAAGCAACCGTGGTGTGGACGATAATGCTTATTTAGCAACAACAACAACAACAATAAAACGCGTTACGAAACGCGTTTCCAAAACGCGTTTCAAACGCAAGCTTAAATCTTTTCGTTCACCAAGCGAAGAAATATTTGTCTTCCCGTACCAAGCGAAATGATTAGTCAGGCGTGTGATACCGAACCGAAAAAGCATTTCGCCTGACCTTGACTCCATGCGGGTTTTGATCAACACTCAGTCGCCGAACCATTGCACAAATAAAAAAAAACAGACCAAATAGTATTCTCGCCCGACGAAGCAACCGTGGTGTGGACGGTGATGCTTATTTAACAACAACAACAATAAAACGCGTTCCGAAACGCGTTTCCAAAACGCGTTTCGAAACGCATTTCAAAACGCGTTTCAAACGCGTTCATCAACGCGTTCGTGAAACGCGTTTTAAGCTAAACGAAACGAAAGATAAATGAACATACCTTTTGCGAGGTATAAACGCGTTATTTGAGAAGCAAACGAAACGAATACAAAACGCGTTTAGAACGCTATTGAAACGCGTTTCAGATAATAGAACGATAATATACGTGAAAAACCGGACATCGAACGCTTTTGCCCCTGCATTTCATAACCCTTCAACAATAGCATTTGAACCACGCGGAAATATTTCCAGCATGCAGAATAATTCCCTGTACGGGATTTCAGTATCAAATGCGATGGAGAAGTCTTAGCGGACAGATAGACAGTGTTAATAAGATTTATGTTGAGAGGGATCCAGTCATGGTCGGAATGAGGAATTTTGGTGGCTGTAAGAATTTATCTTCTAATGGATTTTCGGTGACCAATTACCCATGTTTACTCCACGATGAGTGTCTTGGCGGTTTTCCAGCATGCGGCTTTCGAGCAGGGTAGTCAGGATACAAGATTATCAGAACCGGGTCTGGATGATAGTGACAGATGAATATCGTTGCCAGCTATATACAAATCACTTCCGGTAAATATAATGTTGTAAATGAAATATTTTCATGGCAATTATTCATCAAATAAACAAAATTTCCGTTGCGTGGGAAATAATATACTGATCATATCGACATGATGCTATATGATCGAAATTATGGCGATGATGCAGCGAATGACAAGTAATAGTCAGTAGTTATTCCACTGATAATAACTAACGTAATCAATAATTTCAAAACTGACATTTACTATATACTTTTATTGGCGGTAATTTAAAAAGATAAACAACAAGCAAACAATGAATAACAATCTGTCTTTTTCTTACACAGGCCACCGAAGGATTTCAAATTATTTGCGACAGAAGTCACCAAAGGCAGGGAAAGTAGTGGGTCTCGTAAAACACTCAATTTTCAGCGATCCTGGTTGGAAGAGTATGAAGAGTATATCAAAACAGGACAGCTATTGCAAATTCTGTACCCTCTTTGTTTCACATAGGTCATTTAAGAACTTTAGTAAAAGAATCATTTTAAAAGCTGCTCAAGGCTAAAGGGGAGGATGACAGTCTTGCTAATGACGGCAACCATGTTTACCACCAACAGGCGGGTGAGACCGCAAAAGAGTTCTCGAGAACTTACATCAACCAGATAGGCACATAGATCGTGCGTTAGATTCCAAGCAGCAACAACGAATAACAGAACTGTTTCTTGATTTCCTCCATCTTGAATGAGCAACAGGGCGACGTGTTGCAGACGGCATCATCAAACTTCTCAACAAGGAGGGTTTGTCTGTATGTGATGTCTGAGGTCAAATTATCTTATGACGGGGCATCTGCAATGTCGAGCGCCCGCGGCGGTGTTCAAGCTCGAATTCGTGAGTTAAATCCGCTGGCGTTGAAGACGCGTTACAACTCCCATTTACTAAGCAGGCAATGTGCAGCGATATTTCGAGATCATACTTAGCTTCTACGCACCTGATGTCCGAGCCAAGAAGCTGAAGGGACTGTTCAAAACTCGAAGTGTGGAACGGCACACGTCTCAAGTCCATGCGCTCTATGTACGTGTACGTTGTCACATGTTTGGATTCCATGACAAATCCGGATGCCTACCCTGACATCTTCTACGCTTACACTCGTATTGATAGCATAAGAGCAGAGGTAACAAACACGAGGAGTGATGTTGAGAAAACCTGGAACGATTGGCACACCGAAGTCAAATGGCTTACTGAAGAAGTTGGCGCTGAAGAATCAACTCCTAGAGTTGCCAAACTGCCGAGGAACAGGTCGAATGTTCCCTCAGAAACACCAAGGTCAGAATATGGATGTATTACAAACTGCAGTATTGACCACGAATGATATCCCCGTGACCTGCACAAGCAATTGATACCTGTAATAAAATTTCATAGGTAATAGTACGATTTAAAATGTATTGGATTTCTATTTTTTACAATTTTCCGACCTGGAAACACCTATAACTGTAAAATGGTGGTTTCACCCTTGACTGAATTTTATGTGTCCTGGGTTTTTTTTGCATACGCTTAGGAATATATACATTTGAATGAATGATGAATATCTTTTAATTCTTCATTCAGTGCCTATTCCAATTGTCCAATCGCCATTACATTCCTGGACAATTTCTCCACTCAGCTGGATGAGCGTTTCTCTCCAGAAAGCCACAAACTGACGTCCATCATGTAGCTTGTCCCTGATGTCACAACGGCACAGAATTGGATTCAAAGGAGGTCCTGCACAAATTGACAGACACATTTATGGTTTAGGAGAGTAACATACCATTTGCGTATGGTTTACGCGCAAGTCTGTCAATTCAATTTATTCTGTCTATTTCTCGTTTGCTTGATCAGATTATAAGCATACAGGTTGGTATGCTACAAAAACATGTTTGCGTTACTCTTGTAGAACGAAATCAGAAGATGACAGCGATTTTGATTTTGGACAGACAAGCCCCCTGCTCGACTGAAAGACTGCATTGTCCAGACCGACAAAGATTTCTTCCCAAATATACGTCAGCTTGTTCTGATTGGTTGTACCATGCCAGTTGGTAGTACTGAGGCTGAGAGGTCGTTCACCAGTCAGAAGAGAATACTCAGCTACATGCGTTCAACTATAGGGGAGGAAAGTCTATCAGGCCTCACCGTGATGGCCCGGCACTACAACGAGACCCTGATGTTGATCCCCGAAGTCGTGGTCAAGCGACTTATTCAACTCAATCCGAGAAAACGGTTTTACCGATCTATGTTATTTGATCAGGAAATCTAACTTTTCTCACCTAGTTGTCGGACAGTTCCCTGGATTCGCTTATACTATAGCTTTGTTTCAATAAATCGTATCGGTATGACGTAAAGGTCGTTTGTGCTATGCGCCTGTTTTCTAAATGCTATATATAATGAGACAGTCAAAGGGAGTGAGGCGTAAGGTGTGATTTGTTCAATGTCGATGCGTGCTTATGTGAAATAAACGTAAAAATATAACCATAAATATGCGTACATTATGTTCAGATTCATTTCCGAGCGCATTTTCGACGGTCTTGGATCCCGGAGCTTCCGGAGGCTGCGCCTTAACCCGTTGGGCTGTGATGGTCGACTCCTACCCCCGCTATGCATTTTCGCTAGATCCGCCCTTCACTGCTATTTTCCTTTTCTGTTGATCAGCTATGAAAGATATAACATATTAGCATATCAATGAGTAAGACATCGTTGTATTCCCCGTCATTATTAGCACCAATAACGATTCGCCTGTCTCCTTCATTGTGCACTTAAACTTATTTCACAAAATGGAGCGATAAGCAAGAGCTGGGAAAAATTGACGACATCTGGCGACTAAAGAGCAACCACGTGACTCTACAGGAGAGCTTCCCTCGGCACCTCACATTCAGACCCGGAAATACTGTGGATTCTCGGATGTAGCCTTAGTATCTGAGCCGCGCTTTTATTGCAGCTGCTCATGTGAAGACTAAGCAGTATCCACACGGCCCTTATCACCGGGTTTATATCTATCGTGTGTATTCCGCTGTTCTTTGTCAATGATAATGCAACTACATGTGCGTTGTGTTGCGGGATTGCACAACTTCAACTCGCGTTGTTTAAACATGACCAAAACGTGCCATTTCGTAATTTTCCATAATATTATGAAACACTCATTCGATCGTGCATCGGAGGTTTGAATTGTATTTAGACAATTGTTTATCACTCAATTTTCTGAAATAAAACCGAGAACCTTTCAATGTTAAATAAATCGCGTGCTGTGTGTATTAGTTCCACATGTATGCGTGCCGCTGTTGATGCGCAGAGTTAACACGACGACCCAATTCTTTCCTTTCTCAAATTTCTGAAAGATGGGTGTAACTAGCCGTTAAAACGCCCATACTAGTACATGCTCTCACTACAAGATTGTATTGACAAGGCTTCAGTGAAAATATTTGTGTGGCCCATGAAGGCGATTTTCAAAAATCTGACATGTTTCCAATTTCGGAAACTCATCGAAAACCTATTGGAAACTGTAGCGACACGGTTTCCAAGCCATTTTCCAGGTTTCCGGAAATGGAAACTTGCATTTTCACGCAGTGTTGCTATTTGTAATTAAACTGACTTGATATTAAAATAATGTCTTCTCTGCATATTGTAAATACTTAAACAAATGAAAATATGTCCAACGAATCGTCAGCTCCACAGTAACAGAGAAGCTGTTATCCATAGAATAGCCTAGTGTTGTAAACATTTGTAAAATATATATATATATATTTCAGGATGTGGAATTTGCTTAATTTTGCTTCAGTCTATCTGATTTTCATTAGGTAAGAAAATTACACTCTTTGGTTATTAGATATATGTACACATGGAACCCAAACTGGCTATTAAATCCGAGCCCAGCCATCGTAGCTGGCGTATCTAATTCCGCTTAAGCCGGTGCTAGTGGGCGTGTGGCTACTCCACAGTTTCATCATGAACCACAGCAATAAAAGCGCGTTTGAGATACCGCGTTTAGAATCCCCAGTATTCTAGACTGAGTGTGAGGTGCCGGGCAAATCATATTGCCGTGGTGTCATATGGTTGTTTTTCAGTCGCCAGACTTCGTCAATTTTTCTCACCTCTTGTATAGCTGTACTTTTTAATATCTGTATATACATGTAGTAGGATTATGTTGGTGGATTGTTAATCCCCGAGGCCCGACCTCTGCATATGTTATTTGACAAATATATGCAGGTTTATTGTTGGGTGGGAAATTCACAGCAGGACGTCGGACATTAGAGATTAGTTTTCCTGTGTAATCTTGCATTTAACATGTTTACCCCACGTTGAGACGTTTACTCCACCAGACGCCCTCCACAACGGTTCATGTTCAAGGGGGGGGGGGAGCAGATCTTAATTCTAAAAACAAAGAGGTTTTCCTTTTCTATACACAGTCAAACAAACGAACTACTACACTTAAACACTTGGGCCGTTGAACTCAACCCGTAATTAAAATATGTCTGTATCCAGCACTGAATCCGGTTTGAGGAAACATATCAGTGTGTTATCGTCCACCCTAGGACACTTGCCATGTATTGTCGGGCACATGGAGAAGTTAATAGAATGTACATTTAAACTAGTCAGAAGGATGAACCTCTCTAACAGCACTCTTGAAATGGACAAATACACTGTACAGTCAAACGCAATGATCAGAAATCGGTTTGTTGCCTAAGTTTTAATGTATATGTTTTAATGTGTTGGATATCTAAGTTATTAACTCGAATACTTAGAATGTTGTTTGATCGTCGATATACAGCTGAAATATTGCTGAGCGCGACACGTTAAACTCTAATTCTCTCCTACTCTCTCTCTTTCAGTTATTTCTATAATCGACTATATGCAATGTAATAAACTGTAGATAAGTTTGAGTGTTCAGGATAAGTCTGTCGTGTCATATGTCTGCTCTGTAGTCGCCAGACGTTGTCAACTTTTCCCACATCTTACATTTCTTATCAGTCATATCTACAAGACCTTCAAACACATGTGTAAATTGTGCGAAAACTGGGACAATAGAGGTACTGGGAGAACCGCATGTACCCGTCCTGCACATTGAAAAAGTGCATTAAGGGACTTCGCATATTAATTACAGCTCAGGCCTCAACTCCTGTATAGTCAATTGAGTAATGTGTGAACAAGGGAATGTTAAGGGCGACGTCGGGGCTTACATATTAATTTTTCGAAGAAGAACTACAACACAGAGACATTTCAGTTTGTGATTTGTTTTATTCACTCTTTATTGTTTTATGTTTTTTTTTTTTGCTTTTGATTTACTAGTTGGAAGCTATCAATCCAGTACTTGTATTCCCACTGGAAACGGCAGTGATATTTTACCTGCTACATCGTCAACTCGGACCGACGTTTCTGTTTGGGATCGCTGTCTGCGCTATAATTCTTGGTATCAGCATAATGATTGCCAACTTTTACGGAAAATTGAGGAACTGCTAAATAAAACATTTAGAAATTAGTCAATTCTGATCACACCTACCATAATACAGATTGTATTAACATCACGGTGTCTTGTCGGCACCAAGAAACTACGTTGTACTGTATTATATAGGATAGAATGGTATTGCTAATAATGCCGTGGGAATAAGGGTTTTCGATAAAGGACAAAGAAATTCTTCATGAATATTTGGTATTTGTTAAATGTCAGATGTGACGCTTGTATTCGGATGGATCCTTATTGGTATTACAGCACAATCTGTTGTGATTTTATGCAATTATTAACCTTTCCAAGCCTGGGGTGGCGGGGGGGGGGGCAAATGCCCCCCTTACCAAACTATCCGCGCTATTTCCGGAACAACAAAGAAATTCAGAGCTGGCACTCCGTGAATTTGTAGCTTATCATATTGGAGTCATTTTGAGTTGATTTGCATAACCTCTCGAGTAGGGGATAATGGGTGAATTCAAGATGGCGGCGACCTCGGTACCCCAAAAATAATGTTTTCCTCATTTTTCTTCGAAATTTCTGTTTTCCGTTATGAAAAGTGAGCAAAAACAATTTTATTTCACATCACATTAATATTTACTAATTTATCGAGCAGTTTTTGCGGAGAAAATGCATAAATGAGGAATACAAAAGATCTGACAGAAATATCGACCAAAAATGCCGTCTTTGATAATGACGTCACTATGACGTCATCAGAGCTGCTATCTTGGATTTTTTGCATTTTTTTGGTAGAGATTGACCCAACGGAAATGTTGTGAATTTCAGCCTCCCCTAGTTCAAAGGGGTAAGAAAAATGATTAGGGGGTGGAGTGGAGCGAAATGGCCCCTTCTCAGGCCTAGACAGGTACCAAAAAGCCCAGGGCAGATAGGGTTAAAGTGCACCTAGCTGTGTTGGTCAATGTATTGAGAGGCGAGTTAGGTTTGATTCCCCGAGAACAGAGGTTTGGTTTTCAGCAAGCTTGGGATACTCCGGTTTCTGAATAACATTTGTGATTACACATTGTCTTAGGCATAGTAAACCATCACACTTTAAAAGTTATAGATTACAGTTTGCTCATCATTACTGTTTCAGAATCGCAACAGGTCAATGTGGCGATCGGAGAATAGCAGCCATGAAGGAGATAATATTTGGGATGAAGATCGTGAAGATGTTCTGCTGGGAGGACTCGCTCATCAAAAGGGTACAACAGCTACGACGGTAAGATTTCTTACAAAAAAACTGCAACAACAATCTAGTAAAATACGAATAGGAGTAGACGTTACGACTTGCTATAAGAAGTACAATCCTATAAACAATGAGAAAACACAATTTTGAATAAATTTGATTGTTTTCAAGAACAAACCGTAACTGCTACTAAAACAGTAGGAAATTGAATATTATGGATTATAAAAAAATAAACTTGATTATTTGATTTATGTTGAAAGTTACCACATAGAATTGTGGACCACCTTTTCTCTCCCATACGAAGGATTTCGACACTTAACTAATTTTATCACGCGATTATCGACATATTGGGAAATAATAATACATCAAAATTTCAGGTTTAGTAGTCAATTTTTAAAGGAGTTCAAGAAAACAAAACCGGAAAATTATATCGTTATACACGTTCGTAAAGTTAGACCGCGGTTCGCAGTTCGTTATTCGAGGGGACCAGTCACTATTTCCTCAGACATGGAGAAAAACATCTGCATTTTCTTTATTATGAGTATTTTGAACTCCAAACTCTGCATAGTAAGAGAGAAAGTCCTGCTCCATATGTTTTCTTATTCATATCCCAAATCTGACGCCAAGGGGCGCTGCTAGGGGCGCTGTTATGAGTCTCTGGCTATCCGAATAACGGTCTGGCCTATCTGAGTAGCGGTCTGACTTGCCAGATCCGATAATATAAATGCTTCGAACTTGTAAATAGGACTGTTCAGATGGTATATCACGAGCTAGAAGATGGAGTCTTCAGATCCCATATCGGTCGCCAAGGGGCGCTACTATGAATGACCGTTTACATGTCGGTCTGAATAGCAGTCTGTCCTATCTGAATAGCGGTCTAGATCACCAGAGACAATAATATAAATACTTCGAACTTATAAATAGGTATAATGAGAGAGTATTTCATTGGCTACAAGTTGGAATCTTCAGTCCCTACATCGGACGCTACTACGTATGACCGTTTACATGCCGGTCTGAATAGCGGTCTGGCATATCTGAATAGCGGTCTAGATCGCCAGAAACAATAATATATACACTTCGAACTTATAAATAGGTATAATGAGAGAGCATTTCATTGGCTACAAGTTTCCTGAGAAATCGCGATAACAAACTTTCATGGGGAAATCCAAGATGGCCGCCTGGTGGTCATATTGGATTTCCGTATCAGACCAGAAATAGTATCTTGCACAACTAGACCCCAATGGAAACCTGTGTACCAAATTTGAGAAAGATCCATGCAGTAGTTCCTGAGAAATCGCGATAAAAAAATTTATGGGAAAATCCAAGATGGCCGTCTTGTGGCCATATTCGATTTTCGAATCGGACCAGAAAAGACATCTTGCACAACTAAACCCCAAGGGGAAAGTGTGTGCCAAATTTGAGAAAGATCCATGCAGTAGTTCCTGAAAAATCGTGATAACAAGAATTGTTTACGGACGGATTGACTGACTTACTGACTTACTGACGGACGACGGACCACGAACGAAAAGCGATTTGAACAGGACTAAAAAAAGAATGTTGATCCCGTTGCGTCTTTTATTAATCTTATTAGTGTGTTGTTGTTTTGTGAGATAATCGATGGTTGTAACCTAGGTTATAATCCACATCTAATTTGAATGGCATCTTGTAATTCCCCAATAGTGGCATGATTTCGGGACTGCGAGAGCGCGTGGTACAGACATCGTGTGAACACACGTTCACTTCATATAGATAATGATAAACAGGCAATACGATTTGTTTATTTAACGCAGTACGTATTTTTCGTACAGTGTGTTTTTGTTGTTGTGGTATTTTTGTTGTATTTTTCCAAACGGCGTTCAATCAAATATTTGTTGTCCTCATTTCAGAGCATTTTTCTGGTTTCTTGGGGAAACAGTTTTATTATTCTTATAGTCACGGAACCCTCATTGTTGTTCATCTAACACCATGATTTAATGGACGCGGATATTCTTCAATGGACGACGGCTGAATTATGAATGACTGACCAGACGCTTGTAACTAATTGTTTATCAATATACTAGCTGTAGTACGCGTGCAGGTAATGCCATTTTCCATTCAAAGGGAAATGATATAGAATTGTCCATGTTCTCACATGAGGACCTAGTCAGGTTGATTTGACGAGAATTTGTAGAAATCTGTCTGCATGAAGCTCAGCGCATGGTTGTTTACACAGGGGATTATGTGGACCAGTATGCTTTTATCAGTTTGAAGGGGCTTCAATAAGCACTAATCAACTTAAATGACCGTCCTGCTGACTTGCTAGCAGAGGACAATGGGTAAATTCAAAATCTCTTATATCCTTCGAGGAAAAGTGGGAATAATCTATTTTATTTCACATCAGATTTGTATTTTCTCATAGTTTTCGCCGATAAAACACAACAATTAAAAAATAAGTCGAAAAGTCTTTTCAAAAAAAAAGCCAAAAAATGTTTTTCTCGAAACTGATCTACCAACTCAAGGGTAAGAAAAATAGTTAGGGGGGATCGATATGGCCTCCCAGGCCTGGAGAAGTCCCACAACGCGCATGCCAAATTGGGTTAAATATTTTCATGTCTGAAAATTATTACACATCATTGCAACGAATGCCAAAATTTATCACACGGGCTGATACAATTATAAGTTTACAACCCCAACTCAGCATGTTAAGATGATTAATTAAGGTAAAGCTTATACTTACAGTGGCATGCCGTTACATATTTTAGCTCTTTTTCAGGTAATTTTGAGCTGAACTGTTTTGATACACAGCATACAAATTTAGTCCGCCGTGCAATCGCCACTCAGTCGGCCCTTTTGAGGAGAAAATTCATTCCCTTTGCAATTGTCAGTTTCGAAAAAAATATACTTATGATAATCTCAGTTGAAACACGACAATAATTGGAAAGGCTTCATAATACTATGAGCACCAATTTACATATAGACAATAATTTCAAGCAGCCGGAACTCAGGTCAATCGTTAGTGTCATAATTTCTCTCGCCGTTCTTTTCACAGAGAGGAAACCCATTACCTAATGCAGGCCTCGGTGCTCCGTGGTCTGAGTTACTACCTTTCCAGCATTCTTGGTCGTTTGATGATATTTTCCATATTTATTGGAAGCTGGACGCTCGGAATCAAGTTACCGCCTTCATCTGTGATCCTCGCTATAGGATGGCTGGAGATATATCGGAGTAGGACTCGATTACTTATTACGTGTCTGGGGGATATGCTACAACTATTCCAATCACTACGCAGAATTGAGGTAAGAATTTCCGTATCTATGTAATTGAGCATCAATAATCTGATACCGAGTTACTATTCCGGGTAGAGAGCGGACGAAGCGGCTTGCTCACTCTACAGTATGTTGGTTTATAAACCTCGAATGTCTGAGTGAATAAAACCGAACTCTTATCAATGAATGTAACTATACGAACATGGAAGTCATTTAGATCTAAGAGCATGCCTGCCTTGATATATCGGTCAAGCATTCATTATATATGTGGACTGCAATCGTATTGAGTCGGGTGTATACACAACTTCAAATTTTTAACTGACGGAAAACATTTTGACATTTGTACCGTGCTCCATGGTTCAGTCGTTAATTTTCCACCAAATTTGAATTTGATGACTTAACATAATGACGAAAAAATTCAGACGAATTATACACATCTGCGGGTAATTCTTTTCCCCGTTGAAAAGAGGAAATGTTGTGAACATCTAGCCTAACCAGCTTCCACCCTCTCAACTCGTTCTCGAACATACGGATGTCTATTGATATATATCTGCAGTGTTCAAATATAGTCTTTATGTTAACCCGGGCGTTTTTTCGAAGAGGACAGAAAATTATTATATCAACCGTGGAACCTATTGGTTACACACAAGCGAGGAATTATATCACATTTACCAAAACCATATTGGCCGTAACAATTTATGTAACCTTAATACAAGTTTCAGTATTAATCTTGTACCACCGAAGGAAGAAACTGCTTTAGATGGCGCAATATATACAGATCAACCAGGATTTATATTACGGAAAACATATAGGTGATACTATGCGGTTGATATATGACTTATATGACGGTTGACATATGATGCGCTAATCAATCGATGTTGCCTGCCTCTTCATTTCTGGACCTTCAATAACACGATGGATCAACGTTTTGTTCAAACTATATAGACGTCTGTCTGACAGGAACGGTTTTCTTTTTAACTTCTTCGACGTAACAAAGGAGTACAGACAGTGGATTCCCCGGCTCCATAAAAAAGTGCAAACATGGAAATCTGTTGGTTCCATTCATGTGCCCATTCTACCTATGTGCTGAAACCCTTTCCATTCAAACGCGAAAATATGTAGGCACACAGGATATCGAAATACGAAGTTCACAAGATGAATTAAAATGGCAAATCTACAAATAAGATAATTTTACTCAAAATACGTTAAATTTTAAGAAAAAGTATTAATTTTGAGATTTTTTTTTTCTTGTTTAAGTAAAATTTGAAATGGGGTAAGTATATTTTACTTAAACAAGAAAAAAATCTTAAAATTTAACTTATTTTGAGTAAAATTATCTTATTTCAAGAAAAATTTTAGGGCATTATCTTAAATAAGTTTGGTATTTTTGGCAGTGCACTGTAATGGCCATCCATACTTAGCAACTGTGAGGAGATCCTTTCATTCTAAAAAGACCATACTACTTCGTCTATGTTCCGTAGGGTCTCCTCATTTATGAGATAAAAATATTAGATTTATCAAAGATATTTTAGAATATTTTCTCACTATATTCGTTGCCAGACATAATGTCTACAAATCTATATTCAGACGAGAACCGCTTTCTATTTCGTAGCTCGAAACCTTAGACAGAGGTTTACAATAGAGAGGCACTTTACAAAGGAATCTTGTATTTATGCGACAATGTGTGAAAGTACATGTATATACATATATTAAAAGAATGCCGAAATGTATATAGGATTCAGTCGGGTTTCCCCTTACCTTGTCTGCGCAACTAATTGAAAGAGTATAGTCGCTGCGTCGTGTGTATCTAACGTACAAAAATGTGAATATTTCAGGGCGAATAAAAAAATGAATATTTTACTACGCCTAAATTGATTATGCCAATACCACTTCAAAACAAGAACCTGTATCCCCTCGGAGCTATTTCTATATACATACTGTATGCTGTCTTCGCAAATTTCCATAATATTTATATTGTTTCATCATTAGTCTATTAGCCCACATGCGGTAATACAAAAAAAATCATAACCAATAAATAACAGGAATTTCTGAAAACTAACGACATGCCTACTTTCTATTTCAACATACAGAAATTTCTGAGACTGCCCGAACAACAATCGAATGGTTTGCAGAATATGATTCCGAGTAGAGGAACATCTGGCGATCTAGGCGACATTACTATCAGTGAGATTTACGCAACTTGGCGTACCGCAGATGATGGGAAGCATAGAAGTACACTTCACAATGAAAATGACGAAAACTATGACGCAATGACTGCCAGATTAGTTAGTCCTGAAAACAATATGGTGAATTTTGATGTCTTGAAATCTGTAGTCAGTACATTATTCAACATTGGGTAGCATTTATAGTATTGATTCAAAAAAGTTCATGTCGCAATTTTTTACACTTAGCTCCTGATTGGGAAAATCTTAGATGGCCGCCAAGATGGCTACAACAATATATACACGTCTTTAGGTTTGAATGTGTACGAGTTACAAGGACGGCACAAGCACCTGGATAAACATTTTCTTGACCACTGAAGTTTTCTGTACAAAATTCGAGCTGAATATATTACTGGACTAAATTCCTTTTGAAAGGTTGTATTCTATTCAATATGTCGGCGAGCACTTTCGATTTCAAGATTTCTTTAACATATTCTACGGATTATCAAGATATTAGGACACATGTATTCACGCTCTTTGTACTGCAACGTTTGTTTAGGTTTCAAAAACGTCTACATTATGCAGTGCTCAAGAAGGCTGCAAGATTTTCAAAATGGCTGGAAAAGTCAACATGATTTGCTGATTGAAGTGATAACATGGTACTTTACAAACAGGCTATCAAACAGATGCCGATATCCAAGACACACATTTCATGTCCCAGAATAGGTTGTCAATGGACATATCACGAATATGTGTTGTCAACACATATCACGAATCGTTAGATTCTTGGTATGTGCTTTAGAATAGATTAACCAGAAGACTATTCTGTGAAGTCATGTGACGCAATCGGTATGTCGGCACCTCTTCCCACTACCCTTATATGTGTTGTAATCCAATTCTCTCAAGTTCTTTCGCTTCAATGTGACAAATATCGCTGTCTTTGAAGGGTGTACGGTAGGGATAGAATTAGCAGGAAATAGTGTAAAAAAAACACAACTTAAAATCAACTTTCTTCTGCCAACAATAGTTCCATGTCAGTGATAGACATAAGTATGTAATGGAAACACAAAACAAGATTCTAATACCCCGCACCCCGCTCTTGCCGTGCCTTGATTTCGAAATGTTTTGGAAGTGACTATGTGTATCGCAATTAGTCCAAAATGCAAAGAAAATTGATATCATACTCGATTTTTCATATTCAAAATTTGCACTTGCTGTTCATTACATCACATCCATTTCTCATGCAATATTTCACTACAAAGTCTGATTTCGCGAGGCTGGGGTAACAAGGCTACGTCATAAAAATCTTTCGTGTTCTAGTCTGAATGCGAGGTGTCGATGGAGGCTTTCTTGAGAATAAATATGATTGCTTTAAGTCGGCAGACTTCAATTCTCTCAGCTCTTACATATCTCACAAATTCATCACATATTTCTCCATCTATGTGATTCCCTTTTATGGATCGCCAATCTCACTGGAGTAATTGAAGTGCAAACTCCACGTGTGTTGTTTCGATTAGCTTATTTTAATTCATGTCATCGTCACGGTTCATAATCTAGTTCTTACAGTCCACATATCTGTTGGAAATGTCGGCACATTGACTGCATCTCTATCACATTCTTTTCATCTCTACCACATTGTTTTGCTCATTAATTAACATGCTTTTCATTATGCTTTCAGAATACCGATTTCCAATTAATTGATCTCTCAGTAAGAATAAGAGCTGTAAGTATTCACTAGTCCTATGCTATAAATTGCTTATACAATATCGCGGACCACAAAAGTTCAAAACATATTTTTAAGAAAGTTATATTCGGGACAGAATTTATTTATTGTATATCAAGTGAAAGTCCTATTTAATCTGGAATGAAATGAAAATGAGTATGAGTATGGAAACCATTCACATCAAAGATCAATTTCATTTAGATGTCTCAACAAGAGAGGTTCGATGAAACACAATACGGGAACGTGTACGCGACACTCGAAACACTATTATATCAGAACTTTGTTGAACGAAATCGAAATGATGAGGTGGGTCATTTAGTTTTGTATCTTGTCTCATTATTAGTCGAATGAGAAGATATTGGTCCAATGGGATTAAACGAATCCTTCATTCAACGTGTTTGATTATTCAATGATTGAATGAGATACCTTCGTCAACTGTATCCGCATTCGAATAATTTCATATTCAAGTACTCTTTTGTGTACTTCTTTTGTGCGGCATGCGCGACGATTAATGTGATTTCTGCCGATGAGGAACTTTCCAGGAATCGCATGTTGATTCATAATTTCGGGTTATCTAAATATTAACATCATCCAATAAGATCTATGACTAGAACATTTGAAAGTATCTGCTATAGATGTGTGTTGACATCTTCTAAAATCTACCTAAGACGTCACCGTTTCGGCACTAAAATTGTAGTTAATTATCGACCACACTGCCGTGATCTAAAATGAAACGAAATATTTTATTAGCATAATATGTTGGTGAATTTATCTACACACTGTACGTTTCTATGTAATTTATATTTTACAGGGAGAACTAATCGCCGTGACTGGGTCGTTTGGATCTGGGAAGGTAAATGCTATATATGATGGTGTAAGCAAGTAATACAGCGAAATATCACCAGTTCATAGTGTGATATATGTTTCATCAATGTGATAACAGTTAACACAGTCTCGGACACAACGGCTGGTGCATTGCAATGAACAGAAACCTTGATAGAGCAATGTAATTCTGAAGAATCACACTGATTCTTCAATATTTCTTTTGACCATTCCTAAATCTTCGAAGGATTTTCCGTGTTCGTGAGCTTTCGAACAGCAAACCAATCCAGATAGGCTAACATTAATCTAATCAAATTTTCGGGGAAGTCAGTGTTTTTAAAGAAAAGCGATTTTCTCCTGGAAAAAGTGAGGGTGGTTATCATTTCAGATTTTAACAAGTGATAAATGACTAGGTTGAAATCAGAAGCGTTTTATCCTATATGATATTTTCATAGAAGATCTATGTGATCTATACCTATAAATACTATATAGACACAGCGCTATCTAGTGACTTTTCCATGACAACAGATTATTTTTCGATCACCAAACTTCAGTATTAGGTAGAATGGAGTTCAATAATATCAGTAATACTGATGGCATCACTATACCGAGTTCTTCACATAGGGTACACTCCCGGAGAAACCCTTATAACCGACGGAAACTGGTTCGAAACATGTCGGGCAGAGATTGTAATTCTGACAACCGATAATTGAGTTCGGTTCATCAAATAGGATAGGCTTCCAAAGGAACCATTGCAATGAACAGAAACTGAACCGAAACGTGTCAGACAGAGACAGGAGCCGGCGTGTGCAGCACAAGACACTGTCTTCAAACATCAATGTTAAGAACTGCCCCGCTGATGAGATTAATCAGAGAAATGTAAACGTGAAAAACGCGGCGTGAAACCAGATTGTCCAGTGTCAGGCAGCTGTCATGTTACAGCGGGTTACAACGACCACGTCGCAAAAAACAGCCCCGTCGAACCAGGCAAATATATGTATAACAAAATACTGTATAGACAACAGAATACAAGACAAAGAATTTATATATATGACGAGCCGTATTTGAAAAGGAAAATGAACAATAATAGAAAAAAATATTGGATAGAAGTGAGACGGATAAATAACGAGTTTTAATTTATATAATATGTTCCACCAGTCTATAGTACCGTATTGTATATTGTTAATATGATCAACAAAACGGCATCACGCCAAGCATTGAACCTACTAGATTGAAGCATGTTTTTCTATATGTTATTATTTTATTAGTCACAGAAGAACATTGCTTTCGTTCTTTTCTTCTCAACAAAGTCCAGCTTGCTGCTAGCTATACTAGGCGAGCTTCCGCTCAGTAAGGGGCAGATACAAGTATATGGTAACGTTGGCTATATGCAGCAACAACCGTGGATATTCCATGCTACACTGAGAGAAAACATATTGATGTCAGAAGAATTCGACGAAGAACGCTACCACCGTGTTATCTACGCATGTGGACTGACAAAAGTAAGCCCCATTGGTTTCTGTACTATAAGATGTAGCGTTGTCCACGCTCGAATAACGTGGAAACAGTCTTCCAGTAAAATAGCTAGAGAACGTGTTACACACCAAATCTCGCAGTTCGACTGTTCCTGGGGGTCTAATAATACCCCAGTCGCCATTCAGATTTTTGGACAGGATTCCCCGGCGCGGTGACATCATATATAGTAAAATAGATGTTTGCCGAACATTTCGATTACTTTTCAAGTCTGCATAATACTTCTGTTAACATAGCGTTAAAAGAATTATCTGGAGACTATTTTTCCTGTTTATCTGGACAGAGCATATGAAAAGTAGTTCGCTCATGTGCAAAATCGAAGGAGTTGCTCGGCCGGATTCAAACTGAACCGTGCGTACGTGGGTTTTTCTCTATACGTCATAGCAAGGTAGTAAAGTTCAACTTCCGCTATTGGAGGCAGGGATGTTAATGAGCCTGTGAAATGGAGCATGCGCTGTGGGGAGGATACCACCAGCTGACCGCCTTAACTTGCTTAAACTAATGATGATTCCCTATCTCATTTAGCAGTTTCTGGCAGAAAAAAAACTGAACAAAATCCGCAAATAAATCTCCTGACTGGTGGGCTATAACTCTCTAGTCCCGTATGCAACGAATTAATACTTATCAAGTACCCGAATCGACTTTCAAACCTAATTCTCTTTAAATAATCTTTATGGCACACCCGGCAGCTATTATCAAAACCAAGTTTCGCTACCAAACATTGCCTTCGAAGTTAAATCGCGAAACGATGAGGACCCGCCACTGCATGGAATTTCCAATTTGGCTGCCCAAATAATCACATATCACATTTCGACCAATTTAACCTATCGGGCGGCTGCCGTGATTTTGTGTAGATGTTAAGTAGATCTGTCCCACTGAGGATATCCAATGCCATTCATAAATATGTTCCTTTATCGAAGCCGATGTGATGTGATGAAATAAATGGCCAATATGAACATTCCTCGTATCACATTTTGGCCTGGGTTACCGGTGTTATGGATATTGTCAGATGCACCCAGTTATGAGAACACTTACATCTAGATTCCAGCGTATCGAGATACTAAGATCTCGATTTACATCGGTTCAGTATCCGTTAAAATCAAGGTGTAAGTCATCCAAGAATTCAGCATGTCGAAGCGATCCTCAGTAATTATGTGGGTATTTTTTCCTAAAAATATTGTTGAACTGCTGTATCTACCTGATTGAATGTTTTTTTTTATTTCCTCCCGTAGGTTTTCATAATTTATAATTAAACGTCGTGCATCTTAACTGATAATGTAAATATGTTCAGGTCTAATGATCATAGTCCCATCCGATCGTGATATTAGATTTACATACCGTGCTGAGAGTCAATATATTTTGTACAAATTCTCGCATAAAAATATTATAGAACTCATTATTACTACAGGATATAGATATGATGCCCCACAAAGACCTTAGTTTAGTAGGCGAGCGAGGACTTATGCTCAGCGGAGGTCAGAAAGCACGGGTATCACTGGCCAGGTAAGTATGGGTTGTGGCCAACTTCAAGCTTGATACTATTTAAATCAGATTTATACGAAGGAAGATATTTTTTTACCATATAGTGCTGGCGATTAGTTGCCTTAATCTGTGGATCGCTGGTTCGAATCCCGCTCGGCACTAGAATCTGTGCTATACTAAGATAGTGCAATCCCAAAATAACGAAAATACTGTCAGATTTATACGGACCTACGACTGCATTTGTCGTACGATTCAATGAAATGCGTGTCTTCTTAAAATCTCTAACGCGATGTATTTGAAGAATATGCTATCCACTCCGTTCTAGACTGCTGGTAATTCCGACACAAATACCCCAATGAGCGTCTTAACTCTACCTGGCCAGGCGGGCGGGTGAGATAGGGTGCTTGGATAGGTAATATAAATGAACTCTCTCTAGTGTTCCAGAAGGAAGAAACATTGAGAGTTGAAACGTTGTGACTTTGAAACTCATGATATCGGGATCATATTAAGCATATATGCATCCGATTCAAACAGAAGATAATGGATGAATTCAAAAGGGCTGTATTATGATCTGCTACTGTGTCTATGCATATCATTTGACTTCTACTGGTGATCATAAAAAGGACATATTTGGATTTACCTTGATCTAGTGTGTAAAATTAGTCTATTACCACGTCTTTCTCATTCGCTACAGATTCATAAACTTGAACTAAATGGAAATGACAAAAGTCATTTTCACCGATATCTACACCCGTTTCCCAACCCTAATAATTAGAAACTTAAGCTGATAGCGGTTGCAAAACAATACAATGTTACCAGCATAGCGTTATGGCAACCTATGACCCAATTATATCACAGGTGACAAACAATTTACGGCATACTATGCCAACGGAGTTTGAATGATATAGTTTTAGCATAGAAAATTAATCCGAAATTCGTATTTCTTCGTGGATGTTGTGGGATGATGGTAGCAGCAAAACGTATTGCCATGATTGCGTGTCACCAAATTGTATGTACAACTTCTAAGTGTAATCCATTTGGAAATAACTCCGTCTACAATCTTCATTCCGATATTCATTCAATAGTTGCGATGGCAACCATTATTGTGACATAAAACAATAGCTCTTTTCAACCAACTTCCACGTCATGCAAAATCGTAATGCACGATTATAAGGATCAATGGTGAGGACTACGAATATTTAAAGTAACTAAATAAATTAAATGAAACTAAATTAATGAGCGCACGACAACGGTGAAACGTTTGTCTATTCTTGTTTTCCAGGGTTATCTACAAAGAAGCTCCAATTTATCTGTTAGACGACCCATTGGGTGCAGTAGACACGGATGTTGGCAAGCATATATTTCAGCAGTGAGTTGATAAGATTTATTTGCTCATTTCGTTAAGTCCGGCTACAGTCGTCGTGTTGAAACTACACATCTAATATATTGCTTATTATGTTATCCCATTTCTTTATAATGATAACGACGGTTCTTTATCGCATGCTAGATGATCAGTATGAATAGGTTTTGCTCATGAAATCCACACAGATCAGCGTCTATGTTGTGACCCATTTATCGTTTTCTCGTATGACCGGTGTCAACACATAGGCGAGGCCTACCCCTTCAAACAATTTACTGTAAATGTTTAAAATGGTTACCTGTCCCCCGAGTGACATGCCCAATTCATGTTAACAGCCACCAACGGTGTGAGAATTTTGACTAGTTTTCGTATCGACATCACACTGTGAACAAGCTGTGGTGACAAAGTGCCAAAAAATCACCAGTAACTTACTCCCTTTTCCTACTGATCGTGTTTCGACGCAATCGATGATTTCAAGAAAATGTCACCACTAGCGGTATTGTGCGTTCCGTTTTGACACTAACCCATACTGCTGATTTTCCTTAATGTCACCAGTGTTATCGTTCCCTTAAACTGATTATACTGGTGACGTTTGTAAAAATCAGCGTTTAGATGCCCGAAATGTGTTTCCGCTAGTGGTGACAAATAAAGAAATGACCGATTATATCTGGGCGGTTGATCTTTGATGTCAAGGCCCGAGGCATTGGTAGAGATTAGTGTTCGTGAGGCAGGACGGGTGTGTCTCTTATCGGTATTATCGGTGACGCGCAGACGACAGCGAGGTTTAACTATCCATATCTGCTGCTAATCACCAAATATGAGTGGAAATCAGCAAGAAGGGTTCGTAAGTACAGATACGGTCTGTATTGTATCTCATTTGCTGAGTAAAGCTGTGCTAAGACGAAATTATTTCATTTAACTAAATTTCATTTAGCAGCGCAAACCTGAGGTGGAGTACGGCATGGCCTACTGAATATTTACGACGTTTATAAATTGGCGGAGGGGGAAGAGGTTCTTTCTGCCCAGTGGCAAAAGTAGGAGAATTAGAGAGGGGTGAGGAGGCGAGGTGGGAAGGGGTGACGGGGACGCGTTTCATTGTAGCCCATTATACCATCCAATCATGCTGAATTTATTTTATCAAGCATACGTTAAATTTATCTTTAGCCAATTTTCAAAATTCTAGGCCGGTACATACTCTTCAGATTTTGTTTTTCCAAGCGTAGTCGTTGTTTGATGTCTTTCAGTGATTCGGTGTCTATAACTATCGCGAACACACACACGCACAGTTACAACAAAAAATGGCTGAAGTGGGTTTGTCACAGTAATGTTGGTTTGGAGGTATTAATATTATGAGAGTCCTTTTCCGTATTTAGAAAAAAAGCTCATTGCCATATATTACACCACCTTTCGCCCACTGCACTCCGCCACTGGTTTTCGTTAAATTTGTAACAATTACGATATAATGAACGGACCACGTATTCTCATTGGAACGGCCATTCGACGAGTCACGTGATGACCGAACAATTATTTTGTTTTTCAAATCGCCTCACAATCACATCGGTGACACATCATTGTTGGGTACCAGATACAAACATTTTTAATTTCCTTGATCGTCTTAATGCACATTTCGATAAATTTCGTAATTTTGTTGATTATACATAGAGGAAGAGGTGTTCCAAATTTCGTTGAAATAGACGGCTCCTATCATATTATTTTCATTTTTCTTGTGTAGTTTCGTACATGAAAGACAGCCCCCCCCCCCGCTCACGCCTAATCGACACACAGCCACTCTGTTTCGTTCTGTTTTACCTGAATCTTCAAAAAATTATTGCGCATATATTAAGCAATGTGTCTGCCAAATTTTGTTGAAATAGACGGCTATTGTGAATTGTTATTTTAAGTCCCGGTATTAAACAAGACAAACCACCCCATATGCCACCTCATCTTTTCAACCACAGAGGCAATTATGGTAGAAGATATATTGCTTGGTTGCATGGTTGTTATCTCACAACTAAACCGACATTTGATGTACAAGTACATACATATTTCATATACATACTATCTACGCCTCATTTCTGTTCATATTTGTTATGGCGTCTTAGTCACTGTGAGTTTGTAGCACTGTGTGTTTGTAGCGTATAAAACCTGAATCATGTTCATGGTTATTAATCCTGGACTGTGACAATCTATCACAAACACATGAATTATATTCCCAAGAATAACTCTGAGTGTATATTTTGAAGGCAGATGTACATTGATCACTCCTCACACCCTTATCTTCAGATCTACCAGTCAACTTGTATCTCGAATATTGACAAGTTCCCAGTTTGTTTACTTTACATTCATTTCAAACTGCCACGTTCATCGTGTTACGTGATACAACATAATCGGAGCATTGGCATGTAATATATGTTCAGTCTACTGTGTTCTCAAAAGAGTAGTGCAACTACTTGGATCCTTTACTTGCCAATTCAGCCCGAAATAACATGGATAGAATGGACATTTCCCCACTTTGACACTTCGAATTGAACCCATAGAAAAATAAGAATAGTTATGCCTTTCAGCGTTATATTTCAGGTAATGTTTAGCGACCATATAGTGGACATGAATATAGCACAATATTCATGTAAGACATTTGGTATTTCTTTTGAACAGTATAACAGGTGCGTTTAATATCTTTGGTATACAGTACAGACAGGCTCTTCTTTGTTTTCCCAATAAGTGAAGGTGGATAGTTATTGTATTCTGTAAGTTTTCCGTGCTTTAATGAGAAATAATAGGCCTTTTGTGTGTGTGTGTTTTTTTTTATTGTAAATGACATTTTTATATTCTGGGTTAAAGATGGAGCGAGCAACTGTCCAATGGGGAATTCTCCGAGTGGAAACTGTCCGTACCCATATAAGCCCTTATACAATAGTGAGTGATAGCTTTATGTGACTTTCATTGCGTCTGAGTAATATTAACAGATTGAAAAGGTATATTCACGAGAAAAAAAAACAGGAAGGGGGCTGAATTGCCACTCAAAATATTTATATTATGATAAGCTATGATCGGAATAGGGCTTACACGCATTTGTGAAACTAGGCGCATACGTTCAAAATAATAGAGCGCTAAAAATGGCACCGGAAAGCTGAGATTTGATCATTTTCATCAATTGTTTTGAATCGTCTGATACTAATAGTCAAATCTGCCCGATTCCAATATATACAGGGATGATCAAAATGTGCTGCTGGTTGTGTAGTCAAACCTGGATCTTTCTAACTACTGGTGTAAGTCGAGATGGCGGACTAAAACAACAACAAATCATTTGTTTTGATAGCAAACGCTCGTTTACGAGTAAGCATATGTGTGAAAAACACAAACTATGGCTACTAAATTATTCGTCCTCTAGCAAATAACTCCGCATGTACATTTGGTTCGTATTGATGGAAACTATTATAGGTCTGTTGATTAAAAAATCTGCTAAAACGTGAAAACCGATATGTCAAGCAGTTGACTACCAATAGAAAGTGGCAGGTATACCAAGACTCCCAGATGTGACAGACTTTGTACAACTTGTCAGGTAATTGTAGATGAAAAACACTTCCTATTGTGCTGTACTGCTGTTAATGCACATCGAGATATATTGCTGAAGAATATTGAGTCTGTTACATCCGATATATCAAACGATGGTCTTTTTATAAAACTGTAAAGTTGTTCAGACCATGGAGGTATAAATCGAAAGGAGACTGTTCCACAAGCCAAGACTGACTGGCCAGCGCTCAGGCCCGCTGAGCTCTTGTGTTTTGAAAAGCCGTCCAGCTGGGCGGCGTGTCTTCCATGTTCAATGTAGGCTGCCGCTCTCTGATCCTGCGATTCCTTTCTGTTAAATTAGAAATGGCCGGAAGTGAGGTGTCATCGTGCGCAGTCTCCACAAATTGAAATCACCAAGTGAAAATTATGCGCATATGTCATGTTTATTTATTTGAAATAATTTCCCTTATCACAATATTTGAATCATGGCTGTATGTCTTATTGGTGCTGAGCTGCGGGACAGGCTGTCATTTCTCTATCTATATTGTATTTTCTCCTTTTATGCTAACTTCCTCATTTCCAAACATGACCCAAAAATGTGAGCGAGTAGCTATTACTATGGGGAATCGGAAAATCTATGGTTCTTACAGGAGGCTTATCCCGTTCGTGTAAAATATGCGATTGAAATATACGTATTTCTCCATTTGAAATACATGGTGACTTCTGCCAAACCATGAAAATTGCACAGTTTTAATGACAAAATAACCCACTTTCCGCATTTCAAATCGGGAAAAAGTTATGCTTATGTTAAAGGTCGTAAGCAGATCTATATCCTGCTGGTTAGCATTTCCGGGAGGCTTTAACTCAATTTGAATAAAATGGGATTTGGTAAGCATTACTTTGGCGTTTTCTCTGTATTTGATGCTTCAAAAAAGCTATTAAGTAATGACCCGGCGTCCGTTTGTGTATACCCCCGTGGGAGCTGATTGCTCGGTGAGTAATCCGCGAATACACAATTGGCAGTGCGATCGCTTAACGGTCGCTTTTGAGATTGACAGGCCCATTGAATGTTATTGTTTTGCCGTTAGAAGATTGCGATTGCAGGTATTTATAATCAAGAAAAAGATATTACTCAAGTCAGGACAAATTATTGTAAATAACACGAAAAATATATACATGCGGTGTTCCTCACAATGGGAAAAGAACACTTTTTCACGGGGCTATGTAGGCCCGTAGGGACTAATGGTCCTGTATTTTAGTCAGGAAAAACTTCAGCACATTTGGTACCGTTGCCAGGGTGACTGGTTGTTTATTCAACTGCTTTAGGCTTGAGAGGAAGAGCAGAAGAAAAAAGTCCTCAAGTTATTCAGCTACTGCAGACAGTTTGGTCAACTATTTTGGCTAGATTTTGAGTCACCTGGTCTATATTAGTGAAGTTAAATATTTTCTGCTATTCTTATATATGTTCAGATGTGATTTTCACATAGATTTCCTGCTTTAGAGCATGAATACAAAATGGATACTATCCAGAGGTTGACTCAGAGTGTTTCCTCGAGAGGATGTCATAAATCGCTGGTTGATAAAAACTTTATTTAGAACACTTAACATATACAGAAGAAAATAGTTTAAGGCTGACTTGTTTGCCATGTTGGCAAGAAATTCTAATTGTCTGGGCTTCCATTCTTGCAGAAATTGTATACAGGCTATGTTATTTAGGGCTAGCACACAAACATTCTCTCCACTAGACCCTCTATCTCATTCAGAAAATAAGACACATGCATGACCTGGGTCAATGGCTTGATTTACTTAGCTGATAGGGTCAATTGATAGGGTCAAAGTATGAGTCATTATGTTTAGACAGCAGTAAGCTATATAACAAGTCTGTATACAACCATTGTAAGAATTTATAACCTCCCAAACTTAACGATATGGGTGTACTGGCAAGTGGAGGTACCGGTACATGTAAATAATATGCCATATGAGGATTTTACATTGTATCTCAATATTCATCTTTTGTCATTTACTGCTGAAGGATATGCTTTCTATAATCAAAAGTAAAAATATTTTACAAATATTGGTAACATGCAGAGAAGACATTATTTATCATTTCACCAGGTTGGTTTCATAATAAATGTCTGTCCCATCAGTCACAAGTTATATTTTTTAAATATTTATATGTGTACAATTACACTATATGCACTATAAATCTTTAGTGAGAGAAATATGTGAGACTATAAATTGTATGGCTTTTCGCCATGGAACGGAACATCAAAGAGTTAGTGGAATTATTCCAACAGCCTATTTTACATTTAAATAGCCCCGTTTCAGTGCCTAAGGATCTAGTTTATATTTGAAGCCAGACTAGCGATATTTAACATCAGTTTAATGGATAAATATTTATTTAATGAATACCCAGCACGGTATCAATAACATAGTTTCCTTAATTCTTTGGAAACAGGAAATGTTAATTAACGCACCGAGTGAGATGTTATACCAAAAATATTCGTTATAAAAGTGGAGAATTTCTTTCGTACGTCTCATAACCTGGGGACACCCTAGTTCAAGGTTCAAGTTTCAAGTTTCCCAAGTTCCCTAGTTCCAAGTTCCCAAGTTCCAAGCTCCAGTTCCACAAGCCCCCCCTCCAAAGTTTCAAGCCCCCATTTCCCTCAAGCCCCACCTCCAAAGTTCAAAAGCTACAGTTCAAAAGCTCCCAGATATGATACACATCTGGTTGTTTAAGAGGCATAACACATATGCCATTGTTAATCAGCCCACGTTACTTATTATAATGTTACTGTCTAGCCTGTTCAACACATGTTTTGAATTGTTGTGGAGCTCACTGATTATAGATTACAGATGAAAATAAGCCGCATCTAACATCTACTGGAACCAATTTTTGGGGGGATTAGAACTTTGTGAAAACATCCTTCAGGATAGCACAGATCGCCAATAACTTTAAATGGAAGAAAGTCCTATCCATCCTCTGTAGAGGAACTTAGATTACACACTTCCGTCTTATAATTTTACAATCGGTCTGTTTCTTTTGTTGTGAGACTTCGCTGGGATAGCTATGAAGTCACGGAAAGTGACCATCCTTCTCTCTCAAATTCAAATGCCCATCTTATCAGATTTTTGGAGGTCGGAAGATCGTGAATACGTGTCAGGATAGCTGTGGGATCAGAGAAAGTAAGCAAGGAGTACAGGGGGTACATTACCATGCGTTTATGCAGAAATAAATGATTTGCTAACTATTCTGTTGAAACAGAACTTTTTGAGGATTTGACTGGGGCTATTCGGTCAACACATCGGCAATTAGCCGATGATACGCGATTGAACTTTCTTTTACAAACATGGCAAATGCGACCAGTCGTAAGATTTTTTGTATTCATCATATACCCGTCTTGATTCGGACTGTCGCATTGACCCTCTTGATCACTAGATACCGGTACCTCATATATATATCGAATTACCGCAATTCACTTACACATCATCACCAAAAATTAGAGATATGTATGAATGGATGGCAATTAGTTTCATTTCAAAGATTTCTCAGTTATGTCATTCATATAATCGTCAGCATTGTTCCGATTTTTTACCCCTATACGAGACTTGCATGAATGAATAACCATATCAGTCCCTCTGAGTGGCGGGAAGGATGGGTGGTCATCTTTAATTTATGCATCATTAATGCTGTTTATCTCTGATACCGTTCAAATGCTCGAATTAAAATTTGGTATACATCATCGATGCATCAAGAGACTTATGTAATGAATACTGGTTTCTCTGATTGGATGGAAAACTTACGGGCCATTGCTAATTGCAATATTTTGATAATCTGTATATTGATCACTTGAAAGCTTGGTGTTCCTGACACCTTGGTTCAAATTGAATAAATTATGAATGGCTGGCGCCCAGATTCGAAGGGTTTTCAGATGCGCAGCTTCGTATTTCTATTTGTCGACTTTTGAAAATTTGAATTGTTTTGTACAGAGCCATGGACGTCCGCCTATCGGTGGTCGCAAGCGATCGGATGATTATGGCTTACTGTGAAACCGAGCTGCATCAATAAAATTACATAATAGTTTACCATTTGTGGCTGATGTGATGATTACAAACACGCCATGTAGTTCTGGTAAGCGTGAAGTTGACGCCCCCCCCCCCTCCATTCCCAGCACACACAATTGGCGCCCCTATACTATTAGAATTACACACATTGACAATAAACTGATTATATTCCTTGAGCACATTACCGTGTTTACACAGGTTGTGGGGGACCTAGTGAGAATATGTACATAAGATAAGTCAAAGGCTGCCAGGTATCTAAATGACTGCACATGAAACAAAGTGATAATCCAGAATATAGACACAACATAACTTTGGGTGGGTATTATAGTGATGGATATATGACAGTGCAGGTGGGGAATCCCTGAGAAGTAGACTCTGGACAGGAATTATCTAAATCAAATAATGGAATTTGCTTCATCAGAATGGACTTGAGATATGGATGTAATAAAATTGCTTACAGGCAGGATAAGGCTGATTCCTGATTGGATCCAGGGAAAGGTGCAGTAGTTTGATATCCGTGAATCATCAAAAGGGTTCATTTTCTGAAATTACACAGGAACTGAACACAAGGGATGTTGCAGATGTATAAAGGGTGTAACAAAGGCTAACAAGAGGAAACATAATAGATTGATTCCGACTCCAGATTTGTATGATTTATTTATCATTTCTGTATACCAGCATCGAGAGCTGAACCATTTACATTCGAGTCATTTTAAGTTTTCAGGGGCAAATGATCATGCCAACTTTCAATTATTGGCCGGCAGGGGTCTACAGACGGAAAAGATATGCGACGTTTACAAAGAAATGTGTGTGAAGTTTAATAACTTTTTAATCCATCTTATTTTTCTTCGAGTTTACATTGTACACTGTCAGCATCAAATATTGCCAATTTTATATGATAGATCAAAATATTCTGCTTGGCTCAATTTCTATGCACACTTACCGCCGAACGGTAATGACAGGTACAAAAAAAGACCGACCGATGCTAAAAATGTACCGAAACATAAACAAGTATTGTAAGGAAATGTTATTAGGCGAGATGCCCTGTATTACGAGAGATTTAGTACTAGATGTTGAACAGTATCGGTAGCGATCTTTCTGAAACCATGGAGCTTGTCATTTATTACCCCTCAACCCTTTTTGTCCGAGAATAGTTGGGTCTGGGAGCTTTTGAACTGTAGCTTTTGAACTTTGAAGGTGGGGCTTGGGGGAACTGGAGATTGAAACTTCGGAGGGGGAGCTTTGGGGAACTGAAGCTTGAAACTACAGCGCTGGAACTTGAAGCTTGGGAACTTGGAACTAGGGAAATTGGGAAACTTGAAACTTGAACTAGGGTGTCCCCATAACTTGGCGACGGAATTCTGAAAGCAATCTACACAAGATACAACGCAGTCTAACGGCGCAATTTTCACGTGTTTCCAAAGTAACTTGAAATAAAACTGTAAGTTGTAGTTTTTATTTATCATGCTTACCATCTGTCTTGAAATCGAAACAGTTTATTGAAACATTTTACAACAAGAAAAAAAATGAATTATAACCTCTAGTCTGCATACACACGATTGCTATTACGGAATAGTACACCAGTTAAGCTTACAAAGATCATTACTTCCATTAACTGATGATATGGTGTACCTATAAATACATAAAATGCGATTAATTGTATCATTCTTTTTATACATTTTAATAAAATTACAATTTTCAACTCCTCCACAGACAACCAGGATAATGGACCTGCACATGGAACAGCTGCGGAGACGCTGTCGCTTGTGTGCAGGAACCGATCTATTTACCAATATAACCTGACCGATAAACTGACGGACGAAATTGTACATGGTCGCTTCTTCTTCTCTTCTATTTGTATCTCCCTCCGCTCTCTCCTTGTTATTTATTTATTATTTATCTATTTCAAAATATAGCGCTTGTAAACATCTTGAATGAACTAAGAAATTACCGTGAAATTGAAAGTTGATGAGCTTCGAAACCCGTATGAGAAGGGGCCCTTAAACTACAATATTGATCAAACTTCAATCCATCTTACAGATATACAAGTCTTGGAATATGAATTACTTATCTGATATCGGTAAGCTTTAGAATTTAATTTGTTTCAGTTATCATGATTATTGCACACAATCTTCTTGGTATACATGACAAATAGATTATTATAACGTTTTGTTTTTATGTTGCATTATATCCCATGATATGCATTTGTAAGCTGAGAATCAGTCATCAAATAAGAAACATTTTTATGGACAAGTATTTCTTACAAAAATCATCAACCGGGCACGTGTACGCTCCGTTACAAAATCTGGTTTTCTACTCCTGGAAATTCTCATGTTGATAAAATATAATAAGTAATTCAAAAACTTCTTTTACACAAACTACGCCCGATGGTGATCAACGCAGCGGGAGGTTAATTGGCAATAGCCACTTCGAATACACAACGCTTAATAGGTCGACAGCAAGTCCATGGCACGCATGCGCGTAAAATCGACTACCCCCGAATCAACGGCGAACATGGCCGAGCCAGCTATAATCCCTCAGGTTAATCCGCTATACCCTACTGTGTCGGTGTCGTACATTGAACATTTTCATCACCCCAATCTGCGTCGCCTCCCGATTTATACCTCCATGTTCAGACAAAATAATTACCAAGAATGTAGCAAAATTTGTATTTGACTGCTTCAGTACTACAGATAATTGAATACTGCATAACATTACCATTGTGTAAATCTGGTTAACATATCATTATATATCCGTGCCAATAAGCAAGCAGTATCCGCCATCAAGTTTTTAATGAGGTATTTTAGTATGTGTACCCTATATACTATTTTACTGTGTATATTATGTTATGTCTGTATATTTTGTATGTATATATGTGTGTACATGTATGTATGTATGTATCTATGCGTTTTAGCCCTTTTCTGGGGCACAATTCATGCAATAAACTATCTATCTATCTATCTATCTATAGCAATGCATTAATCATTAATCATGCAACTTAACATGGGTGTATCGTTGTTTGGAACATCCGTCCAGGAGGGACATAGGCCTTTTACATGCTGTTTGAAGCAGAAATATCATTTACATTATATTTTAGCTTGCACTAGCAGGAAATTTGTATATTTAGTGCGTGAAGTCACAGCCTACTCTTGAAGGTAACGGGGATGGGACGGGGAGGAAAATCTCCGACACATCCCCTACCAGTTTTAAACCTGGCCGTGTCATAATCATGTGGGATTTCCTACTCCAGGTTGCAATGTCCAGAACGTTTAATAGTGTAAAAACAGTCTATGGCATCAGTGCAACAATGCTGTTTTAGCAATTACATCTGCCAGTACACTAGATACACATCATAATTACACCAAAATATAAACAGAAGTTAACCCACAGACGTGTGAGTAGGAAATAATTTCGCGTCTTGGCAACATCAACACGTCCACGCTTGCTTTCGTCCATACTACAAGAATACCCTAGTTATGTATTCTAATTTACAGTATATACCAGATGAGAATCTGGATATGTTCGATCCCATCTCAATGGGTGATCCGGGGGAAGGAAGCGTCGGTCCCCAATGAACAGCGTTGTTTTGGAGATTGAGCTCCAAATACCTGAAGTGGAAAGAAAGTCAGCAATTGTACTATATTTTAACAAATATACTTTATTCCATTCTTACAAATCAATCAACCAACCAACCAATAAACATCTCACGAGTGGGCAGCCCAACAATATGCCCTAGTTCATTGTTTTTCTCTGACAGGCCGCTAACTTTAGTTTGATACAGTCAACTCATAATATTGTATTAGATACGGTGACGTCACAGGGATATTTTTTTCTCTCACAGGAAGGTCTGTCGTACTACTGGATGGTGAAAACTTACACTGAGAAGTCAAAGGAAGCGCATGGGTTCATCATACGCACGTATATACACGTGATTTGGTTTGGTTGTACAAACACTATTGCTCACGGTACCCAGACAGCCCTGTTTACCTTTCCGAGGACTGAGAAAATTTACCCATAATCCGCAAAGATCAACATTGAACGGAATTTGAACTATCGACATATGTCGATACTCTGCATATGTGTGAACGATATGTAAACAATTATGGTCCTATTTAAACATATACACAGCTGTCGGACATACCGGGTTTCCTCCCGTCCAAAGGAAGATCTCGGACTAATATAAACCAGATGACGGTATTTCCATATACCGTGTGTGTATGTCTTTTAGGGCATACTTGAAATATTCGCACATGTGTGAGCCAGCCCATACAACTTGTTTAGTATATATAATTTACACTCTTCACCCATAAATCGTAGATACTTTTTTTTTGGCTGAATTGTATCACACTGAATACATGAACAGTATGTTGTTGGTTTGAAATATAGTGGGACAGCACTATAAAATGGCAGCATTAGATCTGCTCTGTTACAAATAGGTTTCCCTGCCTCTCCCCCTTCCCTCCCTTCCCTTCCCCGTCGTGATATAGCTGAAAAAATGTTGAAAGCGACGTTAAACCCTATTCACTCACTCACTCACCTGGTTTGAAATACAGTCAATATATTACATAGAGAACGGTTCAGGCACAAATATGCGCTGTTAAACGATAGTTGTGACGTCACACTACATGTTATTTTCACACATGCATAGTACACACAGGCTGGTAAGTATTTATAATTCACAATAAAGAGGCGTGTGCTGTAACAAATCTGGAAAAGCACACCACAAATCCAAGTGAAACAAGGAACTTCCTGGTAAATCCACATCCAAAATCATAACGAAAGGAGTCGCTTCAACACCGTATTCCTTGCTGTTTGTCCATCCTAGGAATGTCCATGGTCGGTTAGGTTAGTTCGGTTAAAGTTAGTCGCACATATCAACAGATAAAAGACAATCACAGTGCAGACGCTCTCATCAATGAAGATGTGAGCGACTCTGCCGCCAAGTCTCGAGGTCCCCTCGAAAGAGTTGACCGAGTAGTGACCTGCTCAAATTGGTCGGGCGGATCCGTCATATCAATAGAACTGGTACAGGGAGTCATGATGGTACGAACAAAACATTAACGCGATTATTAATTTGTCCACGTAAACTGGAACGAAGATAACCAGGCGAAGTGTCGACCACGCACAACAGCTAAATACTACTTCATTTTAAAAATACAAAGTCACACAATAAAATGATAAAAACTGATATTATAATATCAACATAGCGAAACGATATTTTTGACCAAAGGGACACAAGTGTGCAACGAATAGATACCACTTCTTGTTACACCGAGACCACCGATTTTTAGTGCTTAAATTCCTGGCAAAGTCTATGTCTTCTTACATGAAGTATGTCAATATACCATTGAGTCCGAGAAGCCGACTCGTAACTGCATCTTCATTGTGCAATAATACTCACCCAAGTACGTAACGGAACACACCGGCTGTGAAGTGTAGATTCGTGAAAAATAATCAACACCCTTTACAACAAAGAGGCGATCGTTTAAGTTAGAGAAAACACTCGTAACTGTCGATTCTTGAAAAAGAATCGACAGTTACTCGTGCTTTCTCCATTACTTAATAGTGTAATGTTTTAGCTAGCATGACTGCCCGGTTATTGGACAGACCTAATTATTGGACACCAAAACCCAATGGGGCTATTTTCTGAGAATATTGCATAACAACTGTAATACAAATTAAAATTTACAGTTGAGTTACAAAGGCATGATATAAATTCCTTTTTACCCAGGACATTTGTGCACGTTTTACCCGGGTGCGCGTCGGAAACATTGTCACATTTGCCCCCGGCTATCGGGCCACAGCTAGGTTCTCTGTACAAATTTTGTTGCAAGGATCGAATTGAAGGTTAAAACGCGTCAAAAGCTCATTTTTAATAACTTGGACGTATTTACGCCCTTTTGGAGATATGTGTAGAAGGCAGCCAAGAACCAGAATTCTTTCAATTCATCTTCCCATTCCATACAGTTTAACCATCAATATATTTTGGTTCTGACTTGGTCGCCTGGTCGCCTTGCTGACACAAATGTGTTTACTAATTATACAGGGATACAATACTATATATGGATATTTGTTAGCTCAACAGGTTAAACTGGCTTTGTTGTACATATCCATGGTAATGGTACACCAGAAGCTTCGTCACCCATTTGATAAATCTTTGGTGTAACACCAACGAAGCCGGTGTCACATCTAAGTTCGAAATTAATTTCTGCCCGTGTTCAACGATATTTAATATCTCTCTTTTTAAGTGTAGGGGCCATAACAAACAGACTGCGATAGGTTACTGTGGGTCGGGTATTGTTCGTGATGTAATTATGAGATTTACCATTACTAATCACATATGCGAGACTGTAAACCAGCGTGAGCCTGTACATAATTGACGGACCGGTAATCCGCGGCTTGATTTCCCCTCTGGTGGCAAGTCCCATGCGATAAGAGTAAGACGCCTCTTCATTAGGTCAGACAATATATTCCCCGTTGTCTTTACATTCCTAAAATATTCAGAAAAGATGCAAACGTATATATAAAGCTTTAACAACCATTATTCAACCGGAGTATGTATACTGTAAATATTCCTTTTACCCATTGCAAACATATTATGATTGCCTTATTCTGTAACATTGAGTGATTGGTCGATTCCATTTGTCACAATTTGACGGAATTCACAGTTTCATTAGGTGTTAATTTTCTTCGCGTTTTATTTAGAAGGCCCAATTATTCTTGTTCACAACGGAATCTGGAAACCAGATACAACACGAACTGATGGCACACAGTTGCGCACCAGGGAGCATGCTGCATTCCAAGCCAAATACGCCAATAAAGAAAGTGTTTCGACTGGAGGTGAAACTAAATTTGATAATAATAAACAAAGCAGGACGAACGGTATTTCCCCGTTTCTCACTGAACGATGGTCAGTTATGAAAGTGTTTTAAATGACAAAGTCATGTAATTTTCTGGCTATAAAAGACCAGAGTTGGCTGTTTGTTGAGTTCGATTTTCCTCAAGTTTTTTAAGTGAGATGTTCCAATAGTGTAGAGATTTTACGGATAAGAGTGTGAATTTGGGGATATTAACGTCCAGAATTTCGGACTTGGATGCATTTAGTTAAAGAACCAAATTAACAAAAATACAACAGGTTACAAAAAGTAAAATCTTGGTGAAGGCATTTCACGTTAGGAATTCGAGGGAATGAGTTTTAAGTATAGGATCAAGTATTGGGTACAATATTTTAGTCAATAAGTGATGGCGCTCCCTGACCATTCTGAAGGCAATTCGTTGTTTTGTTTGTCTTTAAAACCACCCATTAAAGTACTACTTAACTAACCTTGCACCTTTATTATCCTGACTCAAGCTGTGGTTGATATTAGATGATTAATTGCTTAGTATTTCTTTGAGATTCATCTATCACTGTGTGATATCTGTTAACTTGCATGCATATCATATGCTATTATTCAATGGTGCAAAATACAGACAAAAAATTATACTATAACCGAGACATGCATTATCACTAAATAGTTAATTAACGCGAACACGTTATGCAAGAGTTATTGGGTTATACTATTGTTTAATCACGCCAAATCATAGAAAACAATAATAACAAAAAAGAATAGGAAAAAAGAAAAAAATCAAAATTGTATTTTTTCCATATTTCAACCTTGGTACACATTCGTACGAGTTCAAAGTACAGTAATGTACAGAGAGGGGAATTGTCCTAAGAGAGGAAATGTCCACAGGGGAAAATGTCTGAAGGGGAAATGCCCGCGCACCAAGCTGGTGATATATATATATATTTAATTATAATTGAAGGTAATCCGTGGACAACATATTTTACCAGATAGCAGCGACATATGTATCTGATCTCTTCCCGAGGCCTACCGCCTGTTGCAGTTCAATTTATATCTGGTTTAATTTGGGGGAATATTCAACATGCATCATATTATCACAGAAGGGACTACTATGTTACACTGATTATAGTTTTGGCAACTTGGGGTTAAAATTACAAATGTGGTCCAGGTTTCATTTATAAAAAATATATCCTTTGTTGTATGCATTGGAGAGAGTGCAAAAATATGAGCCGCAAATTCAAGCCTGGAGTCACGCGTCAAATGCACCTGCCGCTGCTATCTGGGCACATTCATTCAGGACTAATTTCATTTATCTCGGGAATCCAGGATTGGACCTTTTCAATGTAAGTTTATCAAGGAAGACATCTACTGAGCCGCACGTAAAGAAGATGTATGGTATTCATGCAAAAATACACGTAACTTTGCCATGAAAAACATTCTGGATAATTATCGACACAGGATAATGATAAAATGATTAGATTAGATAGCTAACCTCACCCTGATATAATAAATTCACAATGTATCATTGACTCGATGGGCTAAAATGAGAAGAGGCAGCGTAACTTCCCCCAGTCATTCCCCTTCCCTCATACCCCATCTCATCACCCCACACCATTATGTTGAATTATGTCATTGGGAAGATATACCGCCGTTTATTTGAAAATGCCACGGTATGCAGGTATGCGTTGAATGGAACGTTCCTGTAATATCCCCAGTATTAATACTTTCGACTCCTCATTAATTATGACATATACACTTATCCCATATCTGCCTGTATAACTGGGTGAGTGTTCGCGACATTTATAGACACCAAATCTGTTTGAGATATCAATCTACTACGATTCGATTTAGAATAAAAAAAAACATTGAACACTTAGCATAGAATTATGGTAAGTCTTAAGATGAAACTAAGATGTTTTAAGATGAAGTCCAATATAAAACATTTAGAATGCCTTGAATATAAAGAAGGGCCATACTGTACTCCACATCAAGTTTTCTGTCGTATTCAAAGTAACTTGAGCTGATCACATCCTAGAACACCTTTGCTCGGCAAAACAGACCAGATCTACAACTTACCTGGACGTTTGGGCCCTTCATGCTGATTTCCGCTCATATTTGGTGATTAACAGTAGATATGGATAGTTAAACCTCGCTGTCGTCTGCGCGTTACCGATAATGCCGATAAGAGACACACTCATCCTGCCTCACGAACATTTATCTCTACTACTGCCTCGGGCCTTCACATCAAAGATCGACCGCCGAGATAAATCGGTGATTTCCTTATTTGTCACCACCAGCGGAAACACATTTGGGGCATCTAAACGCTGATTTTTACAATCGTCACCAGTATAATCATTTTAAGGGAACGATAACACTGGTGACATTAAGGAAAATCAGCAGTATGGGTTAGTATCAAAACGGAACGCACAATACCGCTAGTGGTGACGTTTTCTTGAAATCATCGATTGCGTCGAAACAAGATCAGTAGGAAAAGGGACCAAGTTACTGGTGATTTTTTGGCACTTTGTCACCACAGCTTGTTCACAGTGTCAGGTACAATCATTTCCGATTCATTCCAGATATGTCCGTAAAATCGGGTAATGTCAATTTTATTTATTGTCAATTCTTAAATCCAATGTAAATTGAAATGTAGATATTTTTGTTCTACAGGTGTATATGTGGGTTCCTGGAAGGAAAGACTAGAATACTTGTGACACATCAACAGCAGTACTTGAAGTCCACGGACAGGATTGCGATAATACAACGGGTAAGGCTATAGTGGACTGCATTGCTATAGTACAAGGGGTAAGGCCATCGCGGATAGGATTGCTATAGTGAAAGGTATAATGCATTCGCAGAGAGGATTGCTGTGGTATAAGGGTACGACCATCGCGGACAGGGTTACAATAGTACAAGGAATAAATCCATAGTGGACGGAATTACTATAGTAAAAGGGATAAGACCCTAGTGGGGATGAGTTTTATAGTACAGGGGGGCAGGCCATTGCGGACAGGCTTGCTACAATAAAAGTAATAATGCCTTCGTGGACAGGATTGCTATAGCTAAGGCCATCACCGAGAGGATTGCTATAGTACAAGAAGTAAGGCAAGAGTGGACAGTATTGCAATAGTACATGGCGTAAGGTCATCGCGAACAGGATTGCTAAAGTTCAAGGGTTTATGCCCTCACCGAGTGGATTGCCATAATACATGGGGTAAATTACAAGTGTCTGGTCCGTCATTCATAATTCAACCGTCGTCCATTAGAGAATATCCGCGTCCATAATCCAAAGACCTATTCCATATTCCATATAACAATATTAGCACCAAATTCAAAAAGACAATCATAGTATACATACACCTAGGCTTGTTTTCTGCAAGAGAGAACGGTCAACAGTTTTGAATGATGCCGGCAAGACATCATGATGTTCCAAAAAATGTCAAATCCGTAACGCTGATCAGTATTCTTTATCCACAACATTCGTTGTAAAGTCGTCATCTAAAGAATGATGTATCTCAGTCACGCTTTGATTCTGACTGTTCATATGCGCACCATGAGGATGTTGAAGTACATGGGTTCATACGGCCCCTAGCCCCGGGTTAAGCGAAATTAGACACAAGTTACGAAACGTAACGCCATAGATCTTGCAAGCTACTCTCGTATTTTGCTATCAGCGTGCGATATGTATCGCCGAATTTGAGAAACTTTGAGTGGAGGCGCTTGAGGGTGTAGCCCTGTTTTATAAGTTTCTGCAACAATGTTTTGTGACGTTGATTAAAATCGTCACATTTAACACAGGATCTAGCAAATGCTACTAGGCGTGATATGTATACGCCATGTGCAGGTCCCACTGCAATATTACTGTCCAGAAAGGAATAGTTTACGATTTCGAAATTGTAATCATCTCTTTTGTCATACAATCGACGAGAGAGAAGGCCCGCTTCATTTTTATAGAGATATAGGTCTAAATATGATGCGCATGTAGGGTTATCTGTAGTTTCCTTAAAATCCAGTGAAGTTGGATATATATCCTTCACTGCGTCATTTATATAGCGATTATCCACAGCGAAAAGTCGTCTATATAGCGTTTAGTGAATGAGAAGGAACGGGCTTTGAATGGATCGGTTTTTGAAAGCGCCGGCATATAGTCATATTCATAAGAGAACAGATATAGGTCAGCCAATAGGGGTGCACAATTAGTACCCATTGGAATACCTATATGCTGTTGATATATTGTGTTGCCAAATTTCACATAGATATTTTAATGAGAAATTCAAGCAACTCTATAAACAAAGAAACATCCCTTGAATGATATATCTTGTATGTAGTAGAGCTAAAGAATGCTTTATGGCTTCCGACATTAATATATCTACGATCAGTTTTCTTGAACACGGATACCATTAATGAACTGAGACGGTCACTAAGGTCCTGATGAGCAATTGTAGTATAGAGAGTCGAGAAATTCCATGTGGATACATGTCTGTACGGTATGTGACCTTTAGCATCAAGTTCTTCCGTAAGACATTTTGAGTTTTTCAATATCCACCTCCATTCAATGCCAGGGTTTTTAGAAATAGTGGCGCAATACCTTTCCCAAAATGTTTTTACCTCCTGAAGGGCCCTCGTCAACAGGGTTGAAAGAAGCTTGGTGGTGCAGCTTCTAGAACCAGCTATGAATCTAGCTTTGTATGGTGATTTATGCATTGTGGATGTCCAGTATACTTTTGGTATATCGTTATGTTTGATTGGAAGACAAATACGTTGTTGTTAAATAAATCTTCCAGAGTAAATGCAGTTTGAGAGTAAGTAGCCGTGTTCGATGACGATATGTTTACACTCAATTCTTCAACCAGCACCTGGTAATAGTAGTATTTACATATCAATACATATGAATATTATATTATTTGGAGCTTTGTCTGCTGGGACTATGACGAATTTACTCTGGAGATTTGCTAGAACTTCTTGCGAAATGGGGCTTCTCAGTACTTGTTTTACTTGGGGAAGGGTACTTCTGTCAATATGACGGATTGTTTCAACGACCTTGCTCTTGGTGATGTTCAACCAATCAGCGGTTAATGTAGGTTCAACTTTTTCTCGCTTAGACCAATCAATAACGTACTGTTCCAAAGCAGACATAACTATCTTCTGGTCGGCCTTCAGATTTATATTTTTCGGCTCTCCATATTTAGATCCCTTCATCAGGAGGAATCTTAGGTCCTTATCACTCACCACATCAAGGTCACCAGGCACAACATGTTTGCATGGTATATAGTGCCACAGTGCCATGCATGGTGCCATAGTGTACAGGACTGCTATGGTACATGCGGTAAGGTCATCGAGGACAGGGTTGCTATAGTGCTATAGGACTATGGATTATGCCATCGCCGACAGGATTGCTGTGGTACAAGGAGTAAGGCCATAGTGGATAGTATTGCTATAGTACAAGAGGTTATGCCATCACCGAGAGGATTGATATAGTACAAGGTTTAATGCCATCGTGGACAGGATCGCTATAGTACAAATGGTAAGGGTAAGGGTAATGCCATCACGGACAGGATTGCAATAGTAAAAGGAGTAGGCCATCGTGGACAGGATTGTTATAATAAAAGGGATAAAGCCATCGTGGACAGAATTGCTATAGTAAAAAGGGTAAGGCCATCGCGGACAGGATTGCTATAGTACATGGGGTAAGGCCATCGTGGACAGGATTACTATAGTGCACGAAATAAGTTCAGCGCGGAGAGGATCGCCATAGTACAAGGCTTTATGCCATCGCGGACAGGATTGCTGTAACACAAGAGATAAGACCATAGTGGACAGGATTGCTATAAGGTGTGAGGGCATCGTGGGATGGATTGCTATAGTACAATGGTTAAGGCCATCGCGAACAGGAATGATATAATACAAGGGGTAAGGCCTTCGCGGACAGGATTACGGTAGTACAGTGGATAAGGCCATCGCGAAAAGGATTGCTATAGTTCAAGGGGTAAGACCATCGGCGACAAGATTTCCATACACTTAGATGTAAAGTCGCTCCGAAAAGAAATTCTGTAGAATTTGTAGATATGATTCCTTCCGATAATGCTGGTTCCACTAGGATCACTGAAGCATATACCATTGAAGCTGAACGATGTGAAATATCTGAACAAACGCAATGAGCAGAATAATTGTGTAATGGTGTAGCGAAGAGTCAATTTGGTTGGCTTAGTCAAAATCTCAAAAGAGTAATCGTAACGGAAATGTCGGAAATTGATATTAGTAATCGTGGTTACTTCAACTGCTTCTATATTTACTAATTTGAAAACATTCACTGAAATTGAACACAAATATATGACTGCATCACTAGGCGTTACTGGCTTCTTCGTCTGTCTTCTATGCTGTACATGCCGGATAAATTTGTTCATACTTCCAGGGCATGATGAAGGATATAGGGTCTTTTGACGAACTTGAACAACGGGGAGAAGATTACATCACAAGTCATATGATGACTCAGGTGGAGCAGCATGAGTTTGCTGATGATAATAAATCAAGGGAAACGGTGGTAAGTACGGCCATATTTTCCAGTATTTCATCAAACTAGTTATCCTGTCTTCAATGACCGCTCATCGCCCGATAGACTTTTAACCCTATCTGGAGTGCCGACTTACATGTATGACCTGTCCAGGCCTTCGAGAGCCATTTTGCGCCCCTCCCATAAATATTGATCTTATCCCTTGAGTTAGAGAGTTGAAACTTACCGGGTCAAGCTCTACGAAAAATTTCCAAATCCAAGATGGCCGCTCTGATGACGTCACAGTTATATCATTTTCGGAAAAAAGCCATTTTTGTGATTTTTTCGTGAGGTTTTTTAGAATTTTCCCTTTGTGTTTTCTTCGAAAAACTATGATAAATTGGTAAATAATAATCTGTTATGAAATAAAATAGTTTTTGCTCATTTTCCCCGCAGGAAAGCAGAAACATTAAAGAAATATGACAAAACATAACTTTTCTGGTATACCACCTGGGCGCCATTTTGAATTTACCCATGATGCCCTGTTCAGGGGTTAAGCAAATAGGCTCAAAATGACTCCAATATGATAAGCTATGAAGTCACGGAGTAGCAGCTGTGATTTTCTGTCGTTACGGTGAAAGGATATGAAGTTTGGTTTGGTAAGATTAACTAAAAGTCACATAGCTGTTCATCTTCGCAATTTGCACAAGTTAATACTCCCTCCCCTCTTTAGTTTCGTATTTCTGGCTAGTGAGATTCTAAGAGCAATGCCTGGTGGGGGATGTTCCGTGTCGATATGACTTGCAAAATTGAGAACTTGTTTTCTTTTAAGATTTTGCTATGAAAAATGCAATTAATATTTCGTTGCTAATAAAAACTGTGATGTGTAGGTTTTCTTCAATACCATATAAAGGGAGGTAAGACACTCGGAATTTGGGAAGGCTATACGATTTCCAAAGGTCGAACTGGAGATTTTTTTTGTAGTTTTCATGTTTGAGATAGGGATGGTTTGTCAATGAAAGATTGTCAAGTGTTTCCTGCTTTATATATATCAGTTTGTAATACAAATTCCTGCGAATGTGTTCGTATACAGTTATCGATAGACATTATTCATTAGTATGGTCAAATGGGATTTATGATGTATCATTTCCATTTGAGAGCCTCGCAAAGCGACCGGCTTCTGCAATGCACTCAGTTCGGCATTCAAATGTCCGAACGTTTGTAAATAGTTGATAATGTACCATCTTTGAAAATACATTGAAAATGTTGCAAAACTGTTACATTTGTAGTCTGAGTATTCGACTACCGAAGAATCCATTGCAGAAGAGCAAACTAAACAAGGCAGTACAGCTCTGCATGTCTACATGGAATACCTCAAAGCTGGACATGGTTTGTTTATCTTTCCCGCCTCTCTTCTGCTGGAATTTGCTGCTGTGGTATGTTAAATGATCATTTTGTTTGCGGAAATTTGCCCCCTTAAAAAGGTTTTTTTGCTTTGGTTAATGCTAAACTAAATGTAAATGACCGGATTATTTTACCCCTGTTCGTAACAGGTGTGTGTTCGTCAATGCAAGTGGGCCAGGATAATAGGTCTCTATGGAACACAGGCGTTAATTCATCAATTATTTAATTAAAACAAATATTTTTACTCGATGATTATAATAAATCTCTCAGCGGATCCGCGAGAGGGGCGATGTGAACGATTTTAATAACGCAAATTATCCATTCCTTCCGCCTCATCCTGTCATTTCTTTCAATTCGACGCTAAAGTTTGTTATATCTGTATACCATTCTCACTAGGCTACTATATATGTTTCCGTCATAAAATCCTTGACCATGTCAGCTTGTAGCAGATATTTCTTGTGAAAGGAAATAGTTGAGGCATTTCTATTGAGGTCATGTAGAAATGCATCAATTAGTAAACGATTTAAATGTTCGACCTGTATGCTGAAGATAAGTTTTCGAGTTTATTTGTTCTGAATAAGGTTCTTTAAGGGCTCTTTATCCAACTGGTTTGGTTCTATGGAAATCCCTTCACACAAGGATTTTGCTATTTATACAAGTGGTATTCACCCCTGAATATTTCACTTTCAGATTTTCGTTGTCTTAAGTGACTGGCATTTGATCAATTGGTGAGTATGAAACGGATAACATATAAACTAAGCTTAACAGTTTCTTTCTCGATTGTGGAAAATATATCTACTTTGTACCAACACAACGCCTACGTTGCCTCAATTTGATTGCCGGTGGGAATCATAATCAAAATGAATTAGGGCATGCATATCTGAGAAACGAAAACGTTATTGTTCTTTTATCACTTTTAGTACTGTTCAACATGTGGTTAAATAGCACAACTGCAAGAGGTGCAATTTTATATTACACCATGTCGTAATGTTTACTCGAACGAAGTGTCTCAGAAAACTTTCCAAAATACTAGGTCTTATTCTATAATGCCGATTGTACTGAAAGCTGCTTGAAAACTGTCTGTTCGATTCAACATCTTCGTTTAGTTTTATCTAAAACAGTTTGAATTTGGCATGTTTGTTACATGTAATGTTCAATAAAACGCTTTGTCTGACTATTTCTTAATTTGACCTCGTCTTTCAAATATGCATATTTATACTTTGCATATTTGATTAATTTTCGATATTAAAATATCTTTATAGGAGTCAATACGAGTTGACACAGTTCCAAAATAAAAAGCATATGTCAAACGACAAATGCATGAGTTAGTTATCATCGCAGCCTGGATCGCGGCGTCATCGATTGAGAGTCTGCATTGATACTGCGATCTAGACTCGAGCCAACACAAACTGTAGGAACAGCAACCGATACTATATTCACAGCTATTGATACAGATCGAAACACGTACATATATGAATTAGATTGAGCAGTGACTGAACTAATTACGAGAGAAAGACCAAACTGTATGAAAGTCAGCCCAGCACACTGCTATACGTGCTTGTATTTTTTTTCTATAATATATTATCTGGTTGTCTTTCTTAATCAGGACAACGGAATCTTCAAGAGTGGAGAGCTCTACAATAGATCCAAATCGGACCAGCGTTAATTCTACCCAGTGGAACAGTTCTGGATTTGCCGGTCCTTCCCTTGAGGGCAAGCTGCCGGATTTGTCAAATTACACCATCGATGTCGCCAAACAAGAACAGATGTCTTATATAATGTTCATTGGCTGTTCATGGGTCACATTTTTCCTGGCCTTAACATTATTGGCTTTTCTCATGGCATTTGCCAGTCGCAATCTTCACCGGAATGTTCTTCCTGTCGTAATGACGGCTAAAATGAGATTTTTTGATTCCCAGCCAACAGGTAACACGATACCATTATCTGTAAAGGTTCCATGCCACTGATAATCAGGATTTTAACCATAGATCAGCTATTATTCGAGTGCAAAAAGTCTTGGAAGTAAATTTGAGTTTAGAAAGGTATATAACAATATTTTACTACCTATAATATTATCTCTTGTCAGTATTAGTTTCGTGTAATCGCTAATTTTGAAATCTCTCGGAGCTCGCTACAATTGGAGGGGTTTCCTTACTGGCTCTCGTCCTAGTAATGTACATTTGACGTAGTTACCTATTCCTTGATAGCAATATCCCTGAAGGAACTGCGTATGACATGCAGATATCTCGCGTAGCATAATCTTGTGAAATATGTGGCGAATAATCCCCAAACTTTTCAAACAAAGCTATACTGCTACTCGCATTCAACGAAAGTTTCTAAAAGTAGTAATTACCGTAACATATTAGCTCTTACGGTAGCAGAAAAAACAAAGATTGCAAAATGGGATTTTTCTCACAGATAAAATATCAAATTTAAGTAAAATCGTTAATACTCAGAGTGAGAACATTTGAGACTATTCTTGGCTTTTTGTGTACATTTTAGCATTTGTGTTTTATTTAAACCAACACGCATCTAGTGTTATCAAAGTTACCCATAGGTCGGGATATTAAATAAAAATATGTTGAGTTTAAAATGTCATTAGCCCACCATCACCAGAATGTGGGCTGTTCAAATCACTTTTCGTCCGTGGTCCGTCGTCCGTCGTCAGTCGTCCGTCGTTCGTCCGTCAGTCCGTCCGTCCGTAAACAATTCTTGTTATCGCGATTTCTCAGGAATTACTGCATGGATATTTCTCAAATTTGGTACACAGGTTTCCCTTGGGATCTAGTTGTGCAAGACACCTTTTATGATCCGATTCGAAAATCCAATTTGGCCACAAGGCAGCCATCTTGGATTTCCCCATGAAACTTTGTTATCGCGATTTCTCAGGAACTACTGCATGGATATTTCTCAAATTTGTTACACAGGTTCCCCTTGGGGTTTAGTTGCGCAAGATAATTTTTTGGTCTGATTCGAAAAGCCAATATGGCCACCAGGCAGCCATCTTGGATTTTCCCATGAAACCTTGTTATCGCGATTTCTCAGGAACTGCTGCATGGATCTTTCTCAAATTTGGTACACAGGTTCCCCTTGGGATCTAGTTGTGCAAGATACCTTTTCTGGTCCGATTCAAAAATCCAATATGGTCACAGGCAGCCATCTTGGATTTCCCCATGAAACATTGTTATCATCATTTCTCAGGAAGTACTGTATGGATCTTTCTCAAATTTGGTACACAGGTTCCCCTTGTGATCTAGTTATGCAAGATACCTTCTCTGCCCCGATTCGAAAATCCAACATAGTCACAAGGCAGCCATCTTGGATTTCCCCATGAAACACTGTTATCGCGATTTCTCAGGAACTACTGCATGGATCTTTATCACATTTGGTACACAGGTTCCCCTTGTGGTCTAGGTGTGCAAGATACCTTTTCTGGTCCAATTCAAAAATTCATTATGGCCACCAGGCAGCCATCTTGGATTTCCTCATGAAACTGTATCGTCATTTCTCAGGAAGTACTGCATGGATCTTTCTCAAATTTGGTACAGAGGTTCCCCTTAGGGTCTCGATACCCAGGCCTCGGACCGCACTGCGGTGGTCTAAGGGTTAAAGCGTCGGCCTCGTAAGCGGTAGATTCTGGGTTCGATCCCAGGCCGGGCCATACCTAAGACTTGAAAAATGGAACTTGTTGCTTCCTCGCTCACGCTCAGCATTAAGAGGATAGAACAAGGACTGGTTCGCTCGGTGTCAGTATAATGTGACTGAGTGGGGTGTCATGTCTGCCTACGGCATGATTTTTCAGCTGAAAAAATGTTGAAAGCGACGTTAAACCCTATTCACTCACTCACTCACTCACTCAAATTGGGTACACGGGTTCACCTTTGGGTCTAGTTGTGCAAGATACCTTTTCTGGTCCGATTCCAAAATTCATTATGGCCACCAGGCGGCCAGCTTGGATTTCCCCATGAAACTGTATCGTCATTTCTCAGGAAGTACTGCATGGATATTTCTCAAATTTGTTACACAGGTTCCCCTTGGGGTTTAGTTGTGCAAGATAATTTTGGTCTGATTCGAAAAGCCAATATGGCCACCAGGCAGCCATCTTGGATTTCCCCATGAAACCTTGTTATCGCGATTTCTCAGGAACTGCTGCATGGATCTTTCTCAAATTTGGTACACAGGTTCCCCTTGGGATCTAGTTGTGCAAGATACCTTTTCTGGTCCGATTCAAAAATCCAATATGGTCACCAGGCAGCCATCTTGGATTTCCCCATGAAACATTGTTATCATCATTTCTCAGGAAGTATTGTATGGATCTTTCTCAAATTTGGTAGACAGGTTCCCCTTGTGGTCTAGTTATGCAAGATACCTTCTCTGTCCCGATTCGAAAATCCAATATAGTCATAAGGCAGCCATCTTGGATTTCCCCATGAAACACTGTTATCGCGATTTCTCAGGAACTACTGCATGGATCTTTATCACATTTGGTACACAGGTTCCCCTTGTGGTTGTGCAAGATACCTTTTCTGGTCCAATTCAAAAATTCATTATGGCCACCAGGCAGCCATCTTGGATATCCCCATGAAACTGTATCGTCATTTCTCAGGAAGTACTGCATGGATCTTTCTCAAATTTGGTACAGAGGTTCCCCTTAGGGCCTCGATACCCAGGCCTCGGACCGCACTGCGGTGGTCTAATGGTCAGAGCGTCGGCCTCGTAAGCGGTAGATTCTGGGTTCGATCCCAGGCCGGGCCATACCTAATACTTGAAAAATGGAACCCGTTGCTTCCTCGCTCACGCTCAGCATTAAGAGGATAGAACAAGGACTGGTTCGCTCGGTGTCAATATAATGTGACTGAGTGGGGTGTCATGTCTGCCTACGGCATGATATTTCAGTGAGACAGCACTATAAAATGGCAACATTAGATCTGCTCTGTTACAAGTAGGTTCCCCTTCCCCTCCCCTCCCCTCCCTTCCATTCCCCGTCGTGATATAGCTGAAAAAATGTTGAAATCGACGTTAAACCCTATTCACTCACTCACTCACTCAAATTGGGTACACGGGTTCACCTTTGGGTCTAGTTGTGCAAGATACCTTTTCTGGTCCGATTCCAAAATTCATTATGGCCACCAGGCGGCCAGCTTGGATTTCCCCATGAAACTGTATCGTCATTTCTCAGGAAGTACTGCATGGATCTTTCTCAAATTTGGTACACAGGTTCCCCTTGTCGTCTAGTTGTGCAAGATACCTTTTCAGTTCCGATTCGAAAATCCAATATGGCCACCAGGCGACCATCTTGGATTTCCCCATGCAACTTTGTTATCATGATTCCTCAGGAAGTACTGCTGGGATCTTTCTAAAATTTGATTCATAGGTTCCCATTGGGGTCCAGTTGAGCGAAATACCTTTTTCGATCCGATTTGAAAATCCAATATGGCCACCAGGCGCCCATCTTGGATTTCCCCACGAAAATTTATCATGATTTCTCAAGAAGTACTGCATGCATCTTTCTGAAATTTGGTACACAGGTCCCGCATGGGGCCTAGTTGTTCACGATACCTTACGCTTCAAATTAATACGGTATTCCCGAGTTGGGACGTTGCATCACAAGAGTCGGCGGATGAACGGTGGGGCATGTTCTATATATTGACTATAGAGAATATCTATACCTTCACCTTCCATAGTTCAAATAATTTGGAATTAAAATGTATTTCTTCAAGTTTTCTTTATTCAATGCAGTTTGCAAGTGAACTGCCACGCCGTTTCATCTGCCAGTGGGTCGGCTACATGAAGCGACGTCACTCTTGTGACACAACGTCACAACTCGACAACTGTATACTACTGCATGTTTAGATCCAAGGGAGATAATCAGGATTCAGATACTTCGGAAGTTTCAAATTTACTGCGCGGACCGGATCCCTTCAATATTAAGTATTGTACCATCTTACTATTTTCGAGCATGGTATCTTAAAAGAGATATCTCAAACTAGCCCAGTAAACAGAACAGAATTTGTTTTCTTCCTAATTATAAAATCATAGCTCATGCCAAAGTGTCAAAGAGATTTGTCTTCGCTTCCAGTACCCAATGATGACACGTGCAAAAATAAAAAAAAATAAAACACTACAAAATGAAGACGAAGGATCCTCCGTACATGTACATTCACTTTCAGACTAACTTTGCTCATTTCTCTGGTACAATAATAACTGACATAAGTACAGTTTCTAGAAATATAGAAATATAGAAACTCTTGAGACGTAGAAAGATGATATCTTGGTGTTTTCGAGTGTCCCTTTTTCGATCTTTTTCACTTCGAAATTCTGTAAACAAAATTACAAATCAATTGCTTGTTCCTAGTAACAATGGACAAACATATCCTCTTGTCATTAGCTTACAATTATCAGACAATGGTGGGCGCCAATATCCTTCAGGATCTCTCGTACGTGTTGACAAGCCATGCTAAAAAGCATATGAAAAAAAGCCAAAAACAAACGAAAATCCTATTTCAAATCACATCCGACGCTGTTTTATGTCACTGTTGATTCTCAGCTGTAATAAATACCAGACGCGGGTATTTGTCTGTACGAAATTGTTTGACTGATAACAAAGCAAATTTCTCTTATGTTAGCGTAAATACTCCTTTGCTGATAAAAAAAAGAGGCTAGGGGAAGTTCGAACACCATGCCTTCATATCTCCGTGCTGTTCGAAAGGACGTGTGGACGCTTCATAGTCTCCACATGAACACTTGCAATACAAGCGCGGCTGAGATACTAGGGCAACGTTCGAGAATCCACCCTATTCTCAGATGTACATGTAAAATGTCATAGGAAGCTTTTCCGTGGAGTCATATGGCTGTTTTTTGTCGCCAGACGTCGTCAATTTTTCCCACCTCTTGCGTAGCGCTCCCCCTTTTTTGTCTCTGCGTGGAATTGGATATGCAGGTTCGTGCTTCCCTGCTTGATTTAGCGTATTCGATTTGATATCCACTTATTAGTTCTTAACCCTATCTGGCCTGGGCTTTTTGGGACCTGTCCAGGCCTGGGGGGGGGGCCGAAATGGCCCCCCCTAATTATTTTTCTTACCTCTTGAGCTAGGGGGCTGAAATTTATTACACTATACCCTTGTGTCAAGCTCTACCAGAAAATGTAAAAAATCCAAGATGGCCGCTTTGATGACGTCACAGTGACGCCATTTTGAAAAACGACATTTTTTGGTCGATTTTTTGGTCAGATTTTCCGAATTTTTTATTTTTGCAATTTCTCCACAAAAACTGCATGAAAAATTAGCAAATATTAATGTGATACGCAATAAAATAGTTTTTGCCCACTTTTCATTGCGGAAAAGCAGAAATTTTGAAGAAATATGACAAAAAATCACTTTTCTGGTACACCACGTGGCCGCCATCTTGAATTTACCCATGATCCTCTACTCGGGGGGTTATGAAAATAGGCTCAAAATGACCCCAATAAGACAAATGATAAAGTCACGGAGTTTCAGCTCTCCATTGTTTGCCGTCCCGGAGATAGTGCAGAAAGTTTGGTAGGGGGGCCATAATGGCCCCCCCAGGCCAGGTAGGGTTAATGGAGATGAAAATATGTATTAAAACATGTATGTCAATTGATTTAATTATAGTTTTGAATATTTGTGATGGGTTACGGACTAACTCCATTAAATCACATACATGTATTATCGGTTATACTACGTAAGAAATGATATACAAACTTTTCCATATTCTCGATCTTTCCAGGAATAATTTTGAACAGATTTTCAAGAGATATCGGTATCATAGACAGTGTTTTACGATACAGACTTTGGATGTGCTTCACGGTCAGTATACAATTTTCAATTCCTTTCATTGACTTCATGGAAGCGTTAAACTTGGAATACTGGGACACTTTTGAAATAGGCAAGGACATTGTCTGCATCACAGGGGTTTCTTTGAAATTCAGTTTTCAGATCTACTGTTTGATTGTAGGGAGAAGAACAACCTGAAGTTCGAGATTCCAGTGATCAGCTGCCGAAATGCAGGATATACACAGCCAAACTTCCATATTGGATTACTGTTTAGTTTTATACCTGTCAGTGCCTTCCATTAAATTATCGGTAATTTTTAATTTGTTCCTCCTGACTGACGTCTTGTTACCAATAGGTTACCATCGTTAAAGTTTCTTTTCACATACTTAACGATAACTGCTGAACATTGGTTTGACATTCACTGTAATTCTAACAGTATATGTCCGGTCATGACAGGAACGACACTGGTCAGGTAGTGACCGTACTGGTCAGACACTAACCGACTGCACATAAGTCGGTCAAACATGGACAGTGCGATTATTGATAGGTTATTATAGGTCACAGATCCCGACCTGGTGTATCTAATTCCGCTTAAGCCGGTGCTAGGGTCCGTGTCGATACTTCATAATCTCCACATGAACCACTGCAATAAAAGCGCGGCTGACATACTAAGGTTACGTTCGAAAATCCACCATATTCTCGAGTCTAAATGTTAGGTGCCGAGGGATGCTTTCCTGTAGCGTCATATGGTTGCTTTTCAGTCGCCAGAAGTCGTCAATTTTTCCCACCTCTTGCATATCGCTCCAACTGATTGACACTGTTCGGCAATGGACAGGGGATGAACTTGTTGATGCAACAGTATTATAAGGAGGTATTCCTGCCAATAATTTAGTTTCCCACTCCCATACAAGCGTATTAGGCTTGTGCAGATGGCGCTGCGACCCAATTACTCCCGTCGGCCATTTCAAGTTACTTGCAATAAATCGGTACGACTACGAGAAAATTCTATGGTTATAATCACAGAATATAATGTAAATAAGTTTACATCAGCTCTATTATACTAGAACTATCTTCAGTGTCTAATTTTATACTGCAATACCGTGACACTCCTCCTCTTAAAAAAAGGAAGTTTCAAACTTGGAACTTTCTTGACAATTCAAAACATTATTGCAAAACAAAATCTATATTACAACAGCAAAAATGTTGACAAACATATGTACATTATATGCGAGAGAAACAATCAGCGATACAATTGGCCTTGCCCTTAATATATCTGATTTAAATATTGTATTCTTGTAACACCAAACTCCATCTCAACAATCTTTGATTTTTGTTTTTCATCTTACTTATAAAAACAGGTGGATTGTGATCACTGAATACGGTAATTAGCAACGATGAAGAAGTAACATAAGCATCAAAATGTTGTAAAGCCAATATCATTGCCAAAGGTTCTTTCTCAAGTGTAGAATAATTTCTCTGATGTTTGTCAAATTTACGTGAAAAATAACATATTGGTTGATCTACACCATCTATATCTTCTTGTAATAAAACGTCACCAGCAGCAACATCACTAGGATCTACAGCCAGTTTAGAAGGTGAATCAAAATCTGGTGCTGAAAGAACTGGCGCACTCTTGAGTATGGTTTTCAGGTTTTCAAAAGCTGGTTCACATTCATCTGTCCAAAAAAAAATTACCCTCTTTTTTAAGAGTCAAGTTAAAGGTTCAGTAATATCTGAAAAATTTGGACAAAATTTCCTGTAGTAACCAGCCATACCCAAGAAACGCATCAGTTGTCTCTTACATCTTGGTCTTCGAAATAACGAGATAGCACTGACCTTAGCATCTACAGGTTTTACCTGACCCTGACCTACAACATGACCCAAGAATGTCGCACGTGCATGTCCAAATTCACTTTTTCCAAAGTCACTCAGCCGATTGAACAGTGCGCGAATTCTCTGTAGATGATCTTTCCCATGTATCGCTGTTGACAATGACGTATTCAATGTAAGTCTCACATCCTTCCAAACCAGAAGTAACACGGCTGATGAGGCGCTGGAACGTGGCTGGAGAATGTTTTATTCCAAATGGCATAACTTTGAAATGGAACAGAACCTCCGGAGTGACGAATGCTGATATCTCCTTCGCACGATCTGTCAGTGGAACTTGCTAAAATCCTTTCAGACGATCAAACTATGACAAGAACTTATCAGTGCAATCGTCAATGCGTAGAATAGGGAATGTGTCTGTTTTGGTCAATGTGTTCACCTTTCTGTAGTAAGTACACATCCTGTAACTGCCATCTGGCTTTGGAACGAGGATATAAGGTGAACTTCAGTTACTATTACTTGGTTCAATGAAGTCATTGTCCAATAAATACTGAATCTCTCTTTTCAGGTAGTTTTGTTTAATGGGATACAAACGATATGGGTGCTGCTTTACTGGATTAGAATCTCCGACATTGACGTCCTGTGAGATTTTATTAGTCCGAGTAGGAATGTTGGGAAACAAATGTTCATATTGACTGAGCAGAGTTCGAAGATTTTCCTGACGCGCTGGTTCAATTTTTCAGTTCCGATTCGAAAATCCAATATGGCCACCAGGCGACCATCTTGGATTTCCCCATGCAACTTTGTTATCATGATTCCTCAGGAAGTACTGCTGGGATCTTTCTAAAATTTGATTCATAGGTTCCCATTGGGGTCCAGTTGAGCGAAATACCTTTTTCGATCCGATTTGAAAATCCAATATGGCCACCAGGCGCCCATCTTGGATTTCCCCACGAAAATTTATCATGATTTCTCAAGAAGTACTGCATGCATCTTTCTGAAATTTGGTACACAGGTCCCGCATGGGGCCTAGTTGTTCACGATACCTTACGCTTCAAATTAATACGGTATTCCCGAGTTGGGACGTTGCATCACAAGAGTCGGCGGATGAACGGTGGGGCATGTTCTATATATTGACTATAGAGAATATCTGTACCTTCACCTTCCATAGTTCAAATAATTTGGAATTAAAATGTATTTCTTCAAGTTTTCTTTATTCAATGCAGTTTGCAAGTGAACTGCCACGCCGTTTCATCTGCCAGTGGGTCGGCTACATGAAGCGACGTCACTCTTGTGACACAACGTCACAACTCGACAACTGTAGACTACTGCATGTTTAGATCCAAGGGAGATAATCAGGATTCAGATACTTCGGAAGTTTCAAATTTACTGCGCGGACCGGATCCCTTCAATATTAAGTATTGTACCATCTTACTATTTTCGAGCATGGTATCTTAAAAGAGATATCTCAAACTAGCCCAGTAAACAGAACAGAATTTGTTTTCTTCCTAATTATAAAATCATAGCTCATGCCAAAGTGTCAAAGAGATTTGTCTTCGCTTCCAGTACCCAATGATGACACGTGCAAAAATAAAAAAAAATAAAACACTACAAAATGAAGACGAAGGATCCTCCGTACATGTACATTCACTTTCAGACTAACTTTGCTCATTTCTCTGGTACAATAATAACTGACATAAGTACAGTTTCTAGAAATATAGAAATATAGAAACTCTTGAGACGTAGAAAGATGATATCTTGGTGTTTTCGAGTGTCCCTTTTTCGATCTTTTTCACTTCGAAATTCTGTAAACAAAATTACAAATCAATTGCTTGTTCCTAGTAACAATGGACAAACATATCCTCTTGTCATTAGCTTACAATTATCAGACAATGGTGGGCGCCAATATCCTTCAGGATCTCTCGTACGTGTTGACAAGCCATGCTAAAAAGCATATGAAAAAAAGCCAAAAACAAACGAAAATCCTATTTCAAATCACATCCGACGCTGTTTTATGTCACTGTTGATTCTCAGCTGTAATAAATACCAGACGCGGGTATTTGTCTGTACGAAATTGTTTGACTGATAACAAAGCAAATTTCTCTTATGTTAGCGTAAATACTCCTTTGCTGATAAAAAAAAGAGGCTAGGGGAAGTTCGAACACCATGCCTTCATATCTCCGTGCTGTTCGAAAGGACGTGTGGACGCTTCATAGTCTCCACATGAACACTTGCAATACAAGCGCGGCTGAGATACTAGGGCAACGTTCGAGAATCCACCCTATTCTCAGATGTACATGTAAAATGTCATAGGAAGCTTTTCCGTGGAGTCATATGGCTGTTTTTTGTCGCCAGACGTCGTCAATTTTTCCCACCTCTTGCGTAGCGCTCCCCCTTTTTTGTCTCTGCGTGGAATTGGATATGCAGGTTCGTGCTTCCCTGCTTGATTTAGCGTATTCGATTTGATATCCACTTATTAGTTCTTAACCCTATCTGGCCTGGGCTTTTTGGGACCTGTCCAGGCCTGGGGGGGGGGCCGAAATGGCCCCCCCTAATTATTTTTCTTACCTCTTGAGCTAGGGGGCTGAAATTTATTACACTATACCCTTGTGTCAAGCTCTACCAGAAAATGTAAAAAATCCAAGATGGCCGCTTTGATGACGTCACAGTGACGCCATTTTGAAAAACGACATTTTTTGGTCGATTTTTTGGTCAGATTTTCCGAATTTTTTATTTTTGCAATTTCTCCACAAAAACTGCATGAAAAATTAGCAAATATTAATGTGATACGCAATAAAATAGTTTTTGCCCACTTTTCATTGCGGAAAAGCAGAAATTTTGAAGAAATATGACAAAAAATCACTTTTCTGGTACACCACGTGGCCGCCATCTTGAATTTACCCATGATCCTCTACTCGGGGGGTTATGAAAATAGGCTCAAAATGACCCCAATAAGACAAATGATAAAGTCACGGAGTTTCAGCTCTCCATTGTTTGCCGTCCCGGAGATAGTGCAGAAAGTTTGGTAGGGGGGCCATAATGGCCCCCCCAGGCCAGGTAGGGTTAATGGAGATGAAAATATGTATTAAAACATGTATGTCAATTGATTTAATTATAGTTTTGAATATTTGTGATGGGTTACGGACTAACTCCATTAAATCACATACATGTATTATCGGTTATACTACGTAAGAAATGATATACAAACTTTTCCATATTCTCGATCTTTCCAGGAATAATTTTGAACAGATTTTCAAGAGATATCGGTATCATAGACAGTGTTTTACGATACAGACTTTGGATGTGCTTCACGGTCAGTATACAATTTTCAATTCCTTTCATTGACTTCATGGAAGCGTTAAACTTGGAATACTGGGACACTTTTGAAATAGTCAAGGACATTGTCTGCATCACAGGGGTTTCTTTGAAATTCAGTTTTCAGATCTACTGTTTGATTGTAGGGAGAAGAACAACCTGAAGTTCGAGATTCCAGTGATCAGCTGCCGAAATGCAGGATATACACAGCCAAACTTCCATATTGGATTACTGTTTAGTTTTATACCTGTCAGTGCCTTCCATTAAATTATCGGTAATTTTTAATTTGTTCCTCCTGACTGACGTCTTGTTACCAATAGGTTACCATCGTTAAAGTTTCTTTTCACATACTTAACGATAACTGCTGAACATTGGTTTGACATTCACTGTAATTCTAACAGTATATGTCCGGTCATGACAGGAACGACACTGGTCAGGTAGTGACCGTACTGGTCAGACACTAACCGACTGCACATAAGTCGGTCAAACATGGACAGTGCGATTATTGATAGGTTATTATAGGTCACAGATCCCGACCTGGTGTATCTAATTCCGCTTAAGCCGGTGCTAGGGTCCGTGTCGATACTTCATAATCTCCACATGAACCACTGCAATAAAAGCGCGGCTGACATACTAAGGTTACGTTCGAAAATCCACCATATTCTCGAGTCTAAATGTTAGGTGCCGAGGGATGCTTTCCTGTAGCGTCATATGGTTGCTTTTCAGTCGCCAGAAGTCGTCAATTTTTCCCACCTCTTGCATATCGCTCCAACTGATTGACACTGTTCGGCAATGGACAGGGGATGAACTTGTTGATGCAACAGTATTATAAGGAGGTATTCCTGCCAATAATTTAGTTTCCCACTCCCATACAAGCGTATTAGGCTTGTGCAGATGGCGCTGCGACCCAATTACTCCCGTCGGCCATTTCAAGTTACTTGCAATAAATCGGTACGACTACGAGAAAATTCTATGGTTATAATCACAGAATATAATGTAAATAAGTTTACATCAGCTCTATTATACTAGAACTATCTTCAGTGTCTAATTTTATACTGCAATACCGTGACACTCCTCCTCTTAAAAAAAGGAAGTTTCAAACTTGGAACTTTCTTGACAATTCAAAACATTATTGCAAAACAAAATCTATATTACAACAGCAAAAATGTTGACAAACATATGTACATTATATGCGAGAGAAACAATCAGCGATACAATTGGCCTTGCCCTTAATATATCTGATTTAAATATTGTATTCTTGTAACACCAAACTCCATCTCAACAATCTTTGATTTTTGTTTTTTATCTTACTTATAAAAACAGGTGGATTGTGATCACTGAATACGGTAATTAGCAACGATGAAGAAGTAACATAAGCATCAAAATGTTGTAAAGCCAATATCATTGCCAAAGGTTCTTTCTCAAGTGTAGAATAATTTCTCTGATGTTTGTCAAATTTACGTGAAAAATAACATATTGGTTGATCTACACCATCTATATCTTCTTGTAATAAAACGTCACCAGCAGCAACATCACTAGGATCTACAGCCAGTTTAGAAGGTGAATCAAAATCTGGTGCTGAAAGAACTGGCGCACTCTTGAGTATGGTTTTCAGGTTTTCAAAAGCTGGTTCACATTCATCTGTCCAAACAAAAATTACCCTCTTTTTTAAGAGTCAAGTTAAAGGTTCAGTAATATCTGAAAAATTTGGACAAAATTTCCTGTAGTAACCAGCCATACCCAAGAAACGCATCAGTTGTCTCTTACATCTTGGTCTTCGAAATAACGAGATAGCACTGACCTTAGCATCTACAGGTTTTACCTGACCCTGACCTACAACATGACCCAAGAATGTCGCACGTGCATGTCCAAATTCACTTTTTCCAAAGTCACTCAGCCGATTGAACAGTGCGCGAATTCTCTGTAGATGATCTTTCCCATGTATCGCTGTTGACAATGACGTATTCAATGTAAGTCTCACATCCTTCCAAACCAGAAGTAACACGGCTGATGAGGCGCTGGAACGTGGCTGGAGAATGTTTTATTCCAAATGGCATAACTTTGAAATGGAACAGAACCTCCGGAGTGACGAATGCTGATATCTCCTTCGCACGATCTGTCAGTGGAACTTGCTAAAATCCTTTCAGACGATCAAACTATGACAAGAACTTATCAGTGCAATCGTCAATGCGTAGAATAGGGAATGTGTCTGTTTTGGTCAATGTGTTCACCTTTCTGTAGTAAGTACACATCCTGTAACTGCCATCTGGCTTTGGAACGAGGATATAAGGTGAACTTCAGTTACTATTACTTGGTTCAATGAAGTCATTGTCCAATAAATACTGAATCTCTCTTTTCAGGTAGTTTTGTTTAATGGGATACAAACGATATGGGTGCTGCTTTACTGGATTAGAATCTCCGACATTGACGTCCTGTGAGATTTTATTAGTCCGAGTAGGAATGTTGGGAAACAAATGTTCATATTGACTGAGCAGAGTTCGAAGATTTTCCTGACGCGCTGGTTCAAGACAACACAACTTGAAATCCAAATGAAGTAGAATGTCAGATTTGTTTTACTTCCGCCGCTGTCATGGGCTCTTCACAAGTTGCATTATTGTCAGGGTTAGAACTAACTACACTTACAGGGTGTACAGTACTGTTAGTGCTATCTCTATCTATGTATAACTTTAACATATTTGCGTGACATAACTGTTTGTTTTTTACGCCTGTCAGGAATCTGAATTACATAATTAAGGTCACTTAATTTCTTTTCCATAACATAAGGACCATAATATCTAGCCTTAAATGGATTACCAGGAATAGGCAGCAAAGCCAGTACCTTCTCACCAGGATTGAAACTTCGTTTAAGGGCATGTTTATCATAGGTTATTTTCATACCTTTTTGTGCTGACTTTAAATCTGACATGGCCAAATCACGTGCTTTAGTCAACCTGGTGCGAAAGTCCGACACATATTGTAAGAGACTACAAGATGACTGTCTCGGAACTTTTCCTTCAGTAGTTTAAGTGGTTGTCTAACTGTATGACCAAAGACTAATTCAAATGGACTGAAGCCCATAGACTCTTGAACAGACTCTCTAGCAGCAACCAATAACAAATGTATGCCTTCATCCCAGTCTTTCTCAGTGTCAAAACAATAAATCCTAATCATGTTCTTTAATGCTTAGTAGAATCTTTCTAATGCACCTTGGCTTTCTGGGTGGTATGCAGATGATTTGTACTGCTTTATTCCCAATTCATGCATGACTTGTTGAAAGATTCCTGACATGAAATTAGATCCCTGATGAGATTTAACAGGCTGGGTTAGGCCGGCAATTGTGAAAACTTTAACTAAGGCCTTAACAATAGTTTTTGCCTTAATATTCCGTAAAGGAATGGCCTCAGAGAATCTGGGCGAAGCACACATGATTGTTAACATGTATTGATTGCCTTACTTTGTTTTTGGTTATGGACCAACACAATCTATAATCACCCTACTAAAGGCTCCCCAAATGCAGGGATTGGTTGTAGAGTGGCCTTTGGTGTGGTTTGGTAGGTTTCCTACCATTTGACATGTGTGGCATGTCCTACACAATTCCGTAACATCTTTCTTTAAATTTGGTCAATAGAATGATTTATTATTTTGTAGTATGTTTTGTTAATACCTAAATGGCCTGAAAGAGGTGTTTCATGCGCTAGTCTGGGGATATCTGAACGCTATGACTTTGGTACCACAAGCTGATACTTAACTGCTCACTCATCATCAGGTGACACATCTGGCGGTCGCCATTTGCGCATAAGAGCACCATTCTTACAAAAATAACGCACAGGCCCTTGAGTTACATCACACTCATCTACTGCCCTGTCAAACAACTTGGAAATGTCCTTGTCACCATGCTGTTCATTAACCAGCTGTGATTGTGAATTTTTTTTCATTAGAACATTCCAATTTTCTATCTTATCAGCCTCATCATTTAAACCTCATCTCCTTCAAGATCACTGCCAAGAAGTAATTGAAGACACTCAAATGGTAAAATACCTTTACTACCCACCATAACAGGTCCAGAAATCAAGTCGGAAGACAAATGACCGTTATGGAGCGGAACGGGTGTATAATGTACATAATATATCGCTTTAATCGTGACATTACTGCCTGCAGATGAAGAATCAGAAAACGACAAAATATCTGCCAACGAAAGAGACTGGGATGCACCCGTGACTCGCAAAATCAAAAGGAGTAGCATTAAAAAAATCACTTGAAAGTGACACAAAATAAGTGTGAGTAAATGGTTCAAAAATCTCCATAACAGGATTTGAAAAACTGTCAACCTTATCCTTGATAGACCTAATAGGAACAGTGTCCTTGGCCATCTTAACGTCATATACATTATGAACGTCACTAACCTGATTGGGTATAGATTTTGAAGTGAGGAAACCACTAGGCTTTTGAGAGGCTTGATCTTGTTTTTTTTTCAATTTAAAACAATTAGCCATTAATTGATCGTCCCTCTTACAATACCTGCAAACGGGAGACTTATTTTGAGTGTTAAATGTGGGTGACTGAGAATTTGTGTTTGACATTTGACCTTTGTAACTGGGGTTAAAAATGTTAGGCCTTGAGAAAGAACTGAGTTTTTTACCTGAGAGATTAGACTAGAATGAACTTGGCTTAACAGCATTGACAAATGATAATTTGTGTTAGAGCGTATTCATCAGCAAATCGGGCTGCTTGGTCTAAAGTGTTGGCATTCTTTTCATCAAGAAATGTTCTAATATCACCATGGATACACCTTTTAAATTCCTCTAGCAGCATGAGCTGTCTAGGGGTTTCAAAGTTGTTGTCAATTTTAACCGAAGCACACCGCCTTTCAAATAACTGTTCTTTTGAACGAGCAAATTCTACATGAGTCTGAGAGTTTTCTTTTTCGCAACTACGAAACTTTTGTCTATAGGCTTCAGGAAGTAATTCGTCAACTTTAAGGATAAATCCTTCACTATATAATAATTTGATGGTTGCTCTACCGTCAATTGAGTGTAAATGTCCCTTGCCTTTCCGATCAAAACACATTGAAGAAGTAAACTCCAAATTTTGGGCAATTTAAATTTTCAGCAATTTTCTCATATTGCTATGGAAGCCGGATGCGGCCATGATGGTTCTATTCTTTTCGGCCCCAACTCGAGAAATCGAGAAGAAATCGAGGCGAGAAGTCGAGAAATCGAGACGAGAAGTCGACAAGTCGAGACGAGAAGTCGACATTTCGAGACGAGAGGTCGACAAATCGAGACGAGAAGTCGAGAAGTCGAGAAGTCGAGACGAGAAGTCGCCAAAACGAGAAGTCGAGAAGTCGCCAAAACGAGATGTCGAGAACGTGAGAAGTCGACAAGTCGCCAAAACGAGAAGTCGAGAAGTCGAGAACACGAGAAGTCGAGAACGCGAGAAGTCGAGAACACGAGAACGCGAGAAATCGAAAAGTCGCCAAAACCAGAAGTCGACAAGTCGCCAAGTCGAGTCGAGAAGTCGAGAACGCGAGAAATCGAGAAGTCGAGAACGCGAGAAGTCGAGAACGCGAGAAGTCAAGAAGTCGAGAACGCGAGAAGTCGAGAAGTCGCCAAATGAAACGTGTGCTACACGCTGCATGACAGGAAGGAAGCGCAGCATTTACAACAGAAGAAATTTAACAATAAAGGGGTGTATGTTAATTCTCCTGACAAAACTGTTCCATTAGTTTATGATAATTTATCTCCAATAATGCTAACTAATGACTCGATCATCTTTTGGGTTAACAGAACATTTTGGAAACTGGCATGTATTCGAAGTTACTCTTGTAACAATTAGATATTTTTACCGGTTCCAAAAATGTTTGTTTAAATATACACTCAACAAGATGTAAATATGCTCACTATACTTATTAATAGAGACACAGGCGCTGGAGACGAATTGAGCCCAATCAGTAAATATACACACTAATTCAGTAATCGAAGACTAATACACATTTTGTGTGTTAATTTACACAGATGTGGTTTCCGTGTATGATAAAGTTATTTTATGAGTGTGGAGATTCTTTTATTGATCACTGAATGTAGGATCCGGTTTTGGCATTCAAGAGGAGAAATTATTAGCTGTCATTTACCTGTTAGAAGTTATTTCGTAGGTACGCAAAACGATAGAGAGCACACATTTGATCAACTGTAGATAATTTAATATCCGCTGCGCTTTGGAGTGGCAAAATAAAAATATTATGTACGAAAAATATTTGCGATTAGCTGCACCACGTCATTTATGGTTTTCGCAAATGTCTTCAGATGTATTTTTATCCAATTTGGCTTAGTAATGAGTTTTACATACTAAATATTAGCCCCTTAACTTCAGTTCGTGGTAGATGTCAGTTCTTTTTTTGACCCGCCAGCTTGCGTGGTAGATCGTTCAAATAATATTTTCCAGACATTTTCCTGAAGTTAAGCCAGCCAACCAGTACACGTTTGGTTTAACCGTGCACAATCTCAGTAAACTCAGATATAATATCCCGGAATTCCCATGATTTACCACCTTGGATTACCTAGATTGAACCGTGCAATGCAAAAAGAGGTTACATGTTTAACATTTCATGTTGATATGGGTAACATATTAGGTGCTTCATACCACTACATGTTTCACTCTATATTTGCATGAAATCATGTCTCATATACGTAACGAGGTACATGTAGCTATTTGAGGGCTGTCACATGTTTCACTCGCATTGCCATGTCACCAAAGCGACATTAAGAGATATTTGAAACATCAAAACTGATACACGTACAACCGAGTCGCAAACACGACATGTCTCAAGAAATCGTGGCTACAAAACGGATAGTGATGTCTGATGCATGTAAGTATATAAACCAGGTCGCCTTCACACAGATCTAACCGTAACTCGGAAATACATTGCTACACCGTAAATAAGCTTCACCAGTCTGGAAAAACAACGATATCATTACCGCTGGCTTGCAGACATTTATTTCTGGTCTTCAGCGGTCGTCAAGATATCTGTCGATATTGAGAATTAACAGGATGATCAATTTAAGTGAATTATTTTGCATCATAATTTAACTCTTTCATTAGGTCTGTGAAATTTTAGGCCTGCCCAAGCCTGGAGAAGGACCATTTCACTCCAAAACACCACCCCACCCCCAAAATGTGGGGTCTTCGATTACTGAATTAGTGTGTACATTTACTGATTGGGCTCAAGCGCCTGTGTCTCTATTGATCAGTATAGTGAGCATATTTACATCTTGGTGAGTGTATATTTAAACAAACATCTTTGGAACCGGCAAAGAGATCTAATTGCTGCAAGAGTAACTTCGAATAAATACAAGTTTCCAAAATGTTCTGATAACCCAAAAGATGATCGAATCATTAGTTAGCATTATTGGAGATAAATTATCATAAACTAATAGAACAGTTTTGTCAGGAGGGTTAACATACACCCCTTTATTGTTGAATTTCTTCTGTTGTAAATGCTGCACTTCCTTCCTGTCATGGAGCGTGTAGCACACGTTTGATTTGGCCACTTCTCGAATTCTCGCGTTCTCAACTTCTCGCGTTCCCGACTTCTCGACTTCTCGCGTTCTCGATTTCTCGCGTTCTCGACTTCTCGACTTCTCGCGTTCTCGACTTCTCGTGTTGGCGACTTATCGTCTTCTCGCGTTCTCGACTTCTCGTGTTCTCGACTTCTCGTGTTCTCGATTTCTCGACTTCTCGAATCTCGTTTTGGCGACTTCTCGACTTCTCGTTTTGGCGACTTCTCGACTTCTCGTCTCGACTTGTCGATTTCTCGACTTCTCGCCTCGATTTCTCGTCTTCTCGACTTGTCGAGTTCTCGAGTTATCGCGTTAAATTGGGGCCGAAAAGAGTAGAACTAGCATGGCTACGGAAGCGTATATTGTGCACCAGTTGGTGAGAGAAATCGCGACTTGTCGACTTTACAACATGTCGACTTGCCCAGTTTCTTTGCGGCAAGTCGACTTGTTCTGGTCGACTTGGCGCTATATATCTCTGCAAGTCGACATACCAAGAGTCGACTTGTCGTGTTCTTTCGCAGCAAGTCGACTTGCCGCAGGTGGACTTGTTCTGAAGGCGACTTTCGCCAAGTCGCCTTTCAAAGCTGAAAATATGTCAACTTTCCATAAGTCGACTTGAACAGTTGTTCCGCAACTAGTCGACTTGACAAATGTCGGCTTGTATAGTTATTTCGCAACAAGTCGCCTCGTCGAATGTCGCCATGTGTTGTTATTTCTCAACAAGTCGCCTGATCAAAAGTCGACTTTGCAACAACTCGACATCATTCAAGTCGACAAATAATAATAGTCTCGCCGAGTCGACTAGATAAAAGTCGGCAAGATGTGTTAATTTCGCGTCAAGTCGACTTGAAACAAGTCAACAAATAATATTATTCCCGTCAAGTTGACTCCCGTAAAGTGCTGTGATAACAGTAGTAGGGAAATGTTAAAACCGATATATTCCGAGGGCAGTGTTTTGTGGCTGGACAGTGAGGTGATTGACTAAAGGACGGGATGGACGTCGGTGTACACGCTCAGTAAGGCGGACACCGGCATGCCGGCTTAGCAGCCAACACTTCCTCCACTTTATCTCCACTATAGAAACGCCAATAACGTGGCGGCATCGCTCACCGGCACACTCGGATCTACAGATAGGCGCAAAAAGAGCAAGTTGTAATGTGCGTTATGTGGGTTCTGTGGGATTTGGCGTAGCTTTGTCTCCACCAGGGATGGGGATTGAGGTCACCTCCGTTTATACGGCTGTATTGCAGCAACGCCATCAACGCCGGTCTCAACGCAACGTATATCCCTTACGCTCACTATGCCTATACGCTGGGAACAGTTTAGGACGAGTTTAAACCTGTACGAAAATTAGTATTGTTTGGCTAGTTCAAATGGGGCCGGGTGTGCGCGATTGATGCAAGGGGGATGAGTGAGGCACGAGGAGCAGGAAGAAGGGGAGGAGTACTGAGGTGCCTAGGTGATAGATGTGGTTGTGCGTGCAGGGCATCCCCATGCCTCAGCGTTGGGGCGTCAATGGTTTAAGACGGGAGTTGAGGGAGTTATTCTGATACGACGATGAAAAACACAATGATGTAAAAAAAATCCCATGCAATTAAAGGCCTTGGAGTGTTTAATGGATACTTCACAAGACGCTATTCGCTCCCAATGCACAGCCACAAAACACTGCTCGTCGAAAAATACCGGTTTTAACATTTTTCTACTACTAATATTACATATGTCGACTTTCATCAAGTCGTACTGAAGCGAAAAACTACTATTTGTCGAGTTCTTCAAAGTCAACTTGACGACAACTTAGCACGTTTTGTCGACTTTTGCCAAGTCGACTTATAAGATTTATGTAAATAGTCGACTTCATAAAAGTCGACTTTCTATGGTATATCGCGACAAGTTGACTTGTAAAAGTCGGCAAGTCGTTATACATAGAACGACTTGCCGAGTTGTAAGTAGTCAAGCCGACATAATGTATTCGTCTTCTTTTTTAAGTCGACTTTGTTGAATTCGACTTGTTCAAAAGTCGTTTTAAAGGAAGTCGACTTGGGTAATATGTCGACTTGAAGAAAGTCGATTTGATGTGAAAAAACTCGGCAAGACGACTTAAGCAAGTCGTTATGTTGCAAAAGAAGTGGTGCAAGTCGTCAAAGTAACGCGTCAACTCGTCAAACACAACGAGTCAAGTCGTTACGTGTCCAGTCGAGTTGTCGAGTAACAACTATGAACTGGTGCACAATATGCGGCTCCGTACATGGCCGCATCCGGCTTCCATAAAATGCAGAAAATATTTATCAACTTCTTTTTCCTGAAATGGTGGGACGTTCTTAATTTATGTGTTCTCTTTGCAAAAACTGGATGATAAATTAGTAGATAATAGTCTGATGCGAAATAAAATAGATTTTGTCCACTTTTGCTGGTCTTTTGAAGAAAAATGTTTTGGCGACTTCTCGACTTCTCGTTTTGGCGACTTCTCGTCTCGACTTCTCGACTTCTCGTCTCGACTTGTCGACTTCTCGTCTCGATTTCTCGACTTCTCGCCTCGAATTCTCGTCTTCTCGACTTATCGAGTTCTCGAGTTATCGCGTTAAATTGGGGCCGAAAAGAGTAGAACTAGCATGGCCGCATCCGGCTTCCATAAAATGCAGAAAATATTTATCAACTTCTTTTTCCTGAAATGGTGGGACGAGACGTATTTGACGAGCCGCATCAAATTTGGATTGTACAGGTGCATCTGTAGAAAGACCTGTTTGCGACTGTAATTCCATATGCTTCAATTCTAACTGAAACTGTCTTTCTTTCTCTTTCTCTCTTTCCTCCTTTTCTAACTTCTCTCTCTCTAATTCTTTGTCTTTTTCTAACTTTTCTCTCTCTAACTGAAACTGTCTTTCTTTCTCTTCTCTTTCTCTCTCGTACTAAGACTGTCTTTCTTTTTCTTTCCTCTTTTTTTCTAATTCTAATCTCTTTAATTCCAGTTGATTTTGCAATTCTAATTTCTTTATTTCCAAATTTTTCTTCAGTTTCTTCAGTTAAATCAAATCAGCATAATCCAGCACTCAGTAATCTCAGGCTAAGGTAATATCCAATAGCGCAATCTAATGTACCCACATAGAAGCCAGTTAGAATCCCTCCTCGATCACTGAACCGTCGGGCTATTCATACTCTATGTGGCATTCAGGTACATTCTACGTATGCTCTAACCCAGATACGATCACAACAGCTTCTAGAAAGCTCGAAATGATGAACCCACAACCAGTATGTATACAAGCATTGGCTTGTGCAGATGGGGCTGCGACCCAATTACTCCCGGCATACGGGTCTCTTCGTATATCGGCCATTTTAATTTACTTGCGATAAATCGGTCACAACTACGAGAAAATTCTATGATAATAACCACAGAACAGAATGTAAACAAGTTTACATCAGCTCTATTATTCTAGAACTATCTTCAGTGTCTAATTTTATACAGCAATACCATGGTACACATCACATTAATATTTACTAATTTATCAGGCAGGATTTGCGGAGAAATTGCATAAATGAAAAATTCGGAAAATATGACCGAAAAATCGATCAAAAACGTCACCGTGTCGTCATCGAAGAGGCCATCTTGGATTTTATTTATATTTTCTTGTAGAGCTTGACCCAAGGGTATGGTGTGGTAAGTTTCCGCCTCCTACCTCAAGTGGTAAGGTTAAATTGACGCGCCCTATTTGCGCCATAAATGGGCTTGAAGTACGATTCATTTCTGTGAGGGTATATGGCTGCTGGTGCCTTGACACAATAATATAGCCAAACAATGAGTAGTGAAGCAACTGATGCTAAGGAAGCTGAATAAATATATACCTAATAGAAACAGAGTTAATTGAAATAGCAGTAAAACCCTCAACTGATACAGGCACTCCTATAAATTTTATCCCTAACTGGCCGGGGGGAGGGGGCGAAATGCACTACCCCATAAAACTTTTCGCGCTATCTCCGTAACGACAAAAAATGGAGAGCTGAAACTTCGTGACTTTATAGTTTATCATATTAGGGTCATTTTGAGCCTAGTTGCATAAACCCCCGAGCAGAGGATCATGGGAAAATTCAAGATGGCGGCCACGCGGAGTCCCAGAAAAGTTATCTTTTTGTCATATTTCTTCCAAATTTGTGCTTTTCCGCGATGGAAAGCGGGCAGAAACTATTTTATTTCACATCACATTAATATTTACTAATGTATCATGCAGCTTTTGCGGAAGAATGGCACAAATAAAAAATTCGAAAAACTTGACTGAAAAATCGACCAAAAAATGCCGTTTTAAAATGACGTCATCAAAGCGGGCAGCGGTTGAAACTTACCACACTATACCATTGGGTCAAGCTCTACCAGAAAATGTAAAAAGAAAACAGTCCAAGGTGGACTCTTTGATGACGTCACAGTGATGTTTTCAAAACGGGCATATTTTGGTCGATTTTTCGGTCAGATTTTTTTCGAACTTTTAATTTATGTGTTCTCTTTGCAAAAACTGCATGATAAATTAGTAGATAATAGTCTGATGCGAAATAAAATAGATTTTGTCCACTTTTGCTGGTCTTTTGAAGAAAAATGTCGAAAAATCCACTTTTCTGCTACCCCACATGGCCATTACCCGTGGAGTTCTGCAAATTAGCTTAAAATGACCACAATATGACAAATTAACACGTCATGGAGGGGCAGCTTTCATGTTTTCGTCGTTTCGGAATTAGGGGATACAATTTGGAAGGGATTTCAATTAACAATACTCGGTCTGCTTTGGATGCCATTCTTTTTCATATCACCCGAAGGACCTAGACGTTTGGAGGACTGTCCGCTTATATCATAAATCAATATGTCGAAAATTATACTTCTCTGTTGGCAAGAAATAATATTGGAGCCGTTATGTTCTGGAGTAGCTTGCCGTTTTCACCCCTCAGCCTATTAGGCTGCGGGGTCTTGTCATCGGCATGTACGTCAGGTCGTCCGGTCGTCTGGTCGTCCGGTCGTCAATCGTCAACAATTCTTGTAACCGTCTAGAAGCCAAACCGCTGCCTCTAAAGACATCAAATTTGGAATACGGGACTGATGGGTGGTCGACCACAAGCCGATTCAATTTGGGTACTTTGTGATGATTTTTTTGGTTTCCATGGCAACATCACGGAAAATTCGTCAACAATTCTTGTGACCGGTCTAGAAATCAAAGCGTTGCTTCTCGAGACTTCAAATTTGGTATAGAGGACTGTTGGGTGGTCAACCAAATTGTGATGAATTTTGTGGTTTCAATGGCAACGTCAGGGAAAATTTCCATATGACGATGTGAACGCGATAAAAGCCTAACCATTGGCGATAGAGATTTCATATATGCTATGGACTATTGCTAGGTAGTCCACCACATGCCTATCAAATTTGGGATGATGTTTGTGGTGTCCATGGCAACATCACAGAAAATGTCTGTTTGAAACATGTGAACATGATATACGTCAAACCGTTCAAGCTAGAGGCTTCATATTTGGTGTACAGGATTGTTCAGTGCTCAACCACAAGCACATTGAATGTGTTGTGTCATTACCAGCATTTAATGTGCCAAGGAAATTACTACGCCAATGAGGCTATGGGTTAATATATGCTTGAGGGCATAACCTAAACACTGTTTCACTGATGTTTACATGCACTATGACAACATTGTGAATGTTCTCTACCCCAACCATAATTATCTTATTGTGCAGCTACATGTATTATGCCACTAAGTGAAATAGGCATATTTTCTCACCAAAGTGTATGAGTTTCCATCTGAAGCATACTAGCATAAAGGATATTTGCTTGTATGTGTGGCCTACATGTATACCACTGTCTACTAACCCTGGGCACATGCTTAAAGGTAAAATACATGCATATGTACTGCTCAGGGCTCAGATGTTGATGCTGTCTGTTATATACATGTAGCTCTGTCCAGCCAAGCAATTTGTATTTTCTCTTCACCTACAAGAGATTAGGCCCAATAGACACATACTCAAAGGTAAAATAGATGCATATGTATCCTCGTCTTCAGAATCTTCATGATGACAGATGGGAAGAGACATACAACCAACAGGTAAGCAGGGATTCATACAGATTTTGCTAGCAAAACTCTATATTACTAGGCTTCCAACGAAAATAGGAAGACTTTTATTACTGTTCAGATTATTATTAGAGTTCAAAGCCAGAATGGCTTGAAGCCTTTTGTTTTTGTTCAAAATATTTTTGTTCATTTTCTGCATTCAACAAAATCTTTCAGGCTTATACATTGTGTACCAATTTTCACTGACTAAAACTGTCTGGCTGAGGGGTTGTTGCACCTTTTAGGCGCTGCCTCATGTTGTATTTTATTGTTTCGAATTCTACCTCAACGAGTATGAGCTACCCAAGCCTGCATGGACTGAATCACAGAACCGGGTGTATCCATGTGTATCTACTTCCCTTTCTTAAACTTACAGATCACTGCCCCGCTGGTCGTGTTTATAGGAACGATGTGTTTCACCAATGCGTGGATGACACTTGTACTTATCCCCTTCACTGTCGCCGTTTGCGCTCTGTCTCATTTCTTCATTCAAACGATGCGACAGTTCAAGCGACTAGAAGCTGTAGGTACGTACAGGCACCGGACAAGGACACGGAATTATTGTAAAGATTACTTACTGTGACACGGGAGTGAAATGTTTCCAGTATCATCAACTCATTTTCATCAAAATATCTACTTCTGCGCGAATTTTCGTTCTTCATTTTAATCTCGAACTTCGTAAGTCGTGAAGCATTTAAAAGTCGCGTTTCTAAGAACTGAATTATCATACTGTAAGAACCAACCGAAGATATGTATTTTCAAAATATTTGAACAATATGTCAGTGCTCACATGTCAGAACGCATTTCTGAATTCCTTCATGCGATCATTAGTATAGCAAGTTTGTACAGTTTGAGTTAAGAGCATGGAACTTGGCCTTGTGCATTACCCATAGGGAACATCCCCGAATATCGTTTTTCTTTCCTTCGCGAATTGTCTTGGGTCTGTGTTGAAATTTCACCACCAGGTCACAAATCACGATTAAAGCGGTCCCAACTCCTGATAACGATTTTGTCACTCATCTTGTTTTATCCTTCAGATTAAGGATAGCTGTCACCTTAGAGGCAGTTTTTGCAACCCCGTGACAATTTGTCGTCTGTATCAATAAATATATAAGATAACCATAATAAACTATGTGTTTTATGAAAGATTACATCGTTGGGATTCCAACTGTATGCTTTATATAACCGACGCTGCTACTGTGTAGAAAATATTCTAATTTTAAGAAATTAATATGAAAACAGTATCGCCATTTTTCAATTGAAATTTCATGAAAACTGTTGGTCTTGTTTCAACTTTGATGATATATGAGACAATTCGAACTGGTAAATTTTATCTCATTTTTTTTTATTTTGCCAGGTTTTGTTTTTATAGCTATTTTACTAAAATGAATTGAAAAAAACGTACGATTTTACGGTCGTTTGTCTTAAAAGTTGAATAGTTAAAAAAAACAATCCGAACTTACAAAAAGTGAGATGAAGTTTGCTAGATAACCTTATAAGTAACAAGCATGCCAAATTTCAAAAGCGTAGCATGGATACTTTTCAAGAAATAAAGGTTTAAATCTCGAAATTTGTACAAAAATGAAAGGCTAGAAATCGAGCAAAATGTGTCCAGCTATACATTTGATGGATTAATCCAAATTTTTTGCTTGAATTCTATTGTCAAATACATTTTTAATGTATCTAATAAGAGCTACTCGAATTCCTGTTTATTCTGGCTAAGAATTACACTAAGTTTGTTTTTCATCGAGGCGGTTTAAAGTCCAATTTAAACTTTAAAAACTTGCTCAAACGTGTTCAGCTGAGAATTATTTGCACCTGTGTACATCACTTCACGGCGGGTGGCTGAGTGAGGTGTCACTGTTATAATTAGAAACAAAAATACGGATGTTTGCATGGTTTTGATCAGAAGGGGGTAGATTAATGTAAATAAGTAGCATTAATAGATAATTTACTTATCATAATACTGCGGAAATGAGTTTTGGAAAGAGAAATTTAACACACATAAATAATAGTAGCCACGCCCAAGCTAAAGCAATGTGTTTAATTGTTCCAGTGCCTCGGAAACTAAATTTTTAACCCTAATATTGAAGCACTTCTGTATATAATTTTGATTTCCTTTTTTCACCAAATGTTAGAGGAAATAGTGAATATTTGAATGAAGAAATAGAAAAAAAGGACAAATTTTGACCCTCTAAGGGGACATCTATCCTTAACTCGATCAATATGCTCCATCTACTATTAAATTGTGTCCCAATCACAGAGAAAAAAATTGCATTCAGCGCATGTGGTTTTAATAGGAACAGAACACAAAAAAATATTTCCAACTCCTTTGTTAATTGGTGTGATGATTAGGTATGATGAATTAGGGTATACAGGAAAACCAACCACAGAAAACCAAATTCAGTCCGAGTAGCCGCTTTCTCCAACGATGATCTAGCAATTACATTTCATGCTGTTACGCAGGGAAATTGGGTGAGTTATACAATCCTAGTTATAACAATTGACATATATGCCCCAAATAAAGACTGTGTCGGAGTTTTCTACAAAATATTGAGCGAAATCAATGAACTGGACAAGGAAACTATAATAGCCGACGGTGAGTGGAACTAGGTGAGAAGTTATTTCTTGTGAAACTGTAAGCTATTTACCAACAAAGCATCTCCAAAGCCAGGCAGATTGTATCGGAAATTAAGACGACTGTCTTGCTCTCATGACGATGAGATGGGATTTTCGGCAAAATATTGCAGCCAGTTTATCTCAAAGCATTGAAATTCTTCACAATATCTATATGTAATTTGTGCATTTTTATTCTGAAATTTTAAGAAAATCCATTCAGAATAAAAAAAAATCCACAATGCCTCACATGTTATTTTCATAGCGCCTTGTCACAAAGTTACAACATTGCAAGCCCAATGTCATTGTGCTTTCAAAATAACATGCGAGGTTTTGAGGATTTTCTTTGATTCTGAACAGATTTCTTTCAAATTTCAGAATAAAAATGATCAAATCACATACAGATACTGTGGGGAATTTCAGTTCTCGGAGAAGAACTGCCTCCGATATATTGCCGAAAATCCCATCCCATCGTAATGTGAGACAGACAGTAAGTAGACCCCTATGGCATTTGAAAAGATTTCAACCTGCATGTCAGAAGATTCTCATGGAGGAAGCAAGTAGACAATGAGGCGAACGCGGTCGATTGGACCATTTTTCTTTTTGTTTCCGGGCAATATTACATATCTATAATATACTTGTCAGATCAGTGGTATGTAACATTAAAATGTAACATTTAAACTGGCTAATTGCTCCAGGTGACCCAACTATCATACTGAACGGTGATGGCCGATTCGTGATATGTGTTAGGTACGCATTTATGGTACCTGCTCATGTGGCAACCTGGATGATATGACCTCACGGCCCCTAGCACCGGCATAAGCGGTATTAGATATTAGATTTATTACTGTGTGATTTCTGTTAACTTATATGCATAACATGTATGCTATTATTCAATCATGCAAAATCTAGACGGAAAATTATAATATGTATAACCTAAATATGCATTATCTCTAAATAGTTAATTAACACAGACAGTTATTAACTTATACTATTGTTTAATCATGCCAAGTTATAGAAAGAATAAATAGAAAATAAAAACAAATAGGAAAAAATGCTCACAATTGTTTTTGTCAATATTTCAACCTTGGTACACATTCGTACGAATCCAAAGTACAAGAATGTACAGAAAGGGGTAAATGTCCTGAGAGAGAAAAGTCTGTAAGGGGAAATGTCCGCGCAGGAAAAGTCCGCAGGGTGAAATGTCTGAAGGGGGAATGTCTGCTCACCAAGCTGTAAGATATGTATATGTTTATCGAATATCAATTTTGTTACGAAAAAACAGTAATTGTTTAATTTTTGACTATCTGCACATTTTGTCTTTGACGTTTCTTCGATATCAATGAAATGATCTAAACTGGATATACACTAATACTTAAATTCCAACAATAAAGTTAATGATCTCAATCCCGGACTTCATTATAATTGAAGGTAATCCGTGAACAATATATTTTACCAGATATCAGCGACATATGGATCTGATCTCTTCCCGAAGCATACAGCCTGTTGCAGTTCAATTTATAACTGGTTTAATCTTGGGAAATATGCAATATGCATCACATTATCACAGAAAGGACTATTACATTACACTGATTATAGTTCTGGCAGCTTGAGGTTAAAACTACAAATGTGGTCCAGTTTTCATTTATCAAAAATATATCCTTTGTTGTAAGCATGGAAAAAATTGCAACAGTATGAATCGCAAATTCAAGCCTGCCGCTGCTATCGGGGCACATTTATTTAGGATTGACTTAATTTATCTCGAAAATCCAGGATTGGGCCTTTTCAATCTATGTTTACCAAGGTAGACATTTACTAAGCCGCACATATAGAAGATATGTGGTATTCATACAAAAAAAAATACATGTAACTTTGCCCTGGAAAATAATTTGGATAATATGTATCCACATAGGATAATGATAATAAGATTAGATTAGATTAGATATCTAACCTCACCCGGATATAATAAATTCACAAATTATGTCTCATTGATTCCATTGGCTAAAATGAGGAGAGGCAGCGTAACTTTGCTCGGTCCTTCCCCCTCCCGCATCCCCCCACCCCACATCATCACCCCAGACCAATACGCTGAATTATATCACTGGGAAGATATACCAACGTTAATTTGAAAATGCCGCTGCATGCATGTATGCGTTGAAAGGAACGTTCCTGTAATATCCCAATATTAATACCTTCCACTCCTTACTAATTATGACATATACACATTCCATTTCTGCACGTATAACTGGGTGTGTGCTCGCGAAATTTATAGACACCAAATCTGTTTGAGAACAAACACTATGTATCAGCATATTTTATGGTAAGTCTTAAGATGAACCGAAGATGTCTTAAGATGAAGTCTAATATAAAACATTTAGAATGCCTTGAATATAAAGAAGGCCATACTGTACTCCACATCAAGATTTCTCTCGTATGCAAAGTTATTTGAACTGATTTCATCCTAGAACACTTTACTCGGCAAAACAGATCAGATCTACAACTTATCTGGACGCTTGGGCCCTTCGTACCTATTTCCGCTCATATTTGGTGATTAACAGTAGATATGGATAGCTAAACCGCGGTATCGTTTGCGCGTCACCGATAATGCCGATAAGAGACGCACCCGTCCTGCCTCACGAACATTTATCCCGATCGTTGCCTCGACCTTTGACATCAAAGACCGACCGCTGGGATATAATCGGTGATTTATTTATTTGTCACCACTAACGGAAACACATTTGGGGCACCTAAACGCTGATTTTTACAAACGTCACCAGTATAATCAGTTTAAGGGGACGATAACACTGGTGACATTAAGGAAAATCAGCAGTATGGTTTAGTCTCAAAGCGGAACGCACAATACCGCTAGTGGTGACGTTTTCTTGAAATCATCGATTGCGTCGAAACAAGACCTGCAGGAAAACGGGTCAAGTTACTGGTGATTTTTTGGCACTTTGTCACCACAGCTTGTTCACAGTGTAAGAGGGGAAGACGCCAAATATGTTTAGACCTTGTTAACTCTATCTGACCTGGGCTATTTGGGGTGTACTGCAGTGTTGCGGGGGAGGGGGTGCCGCCTATATAATTTCGTTATCGCTATCGCTAAATCTAGAGGGCTGAAACTTACCTGGCTATTTGTTTGTTTCAAGCTCTGTCGAACAATCCAAGATGACCGCCATGGTTTTACTCACTTGTCCATTCAGAAACATTTTTGAAGAAATCTGACGAAAACATCTCTTTACAGGTACCTCACATGGCCGCCATTTTGAATTTTCCCATGATCCTCTGCTCGGGAGGTCACTCAAAATGACCCCAATATGATAATCTACAGAGTCACGGAGTTTCAGCACTCAAACTTGTTTGATCTTTCTTCAATACCGCAAAGTAATAATCAGATATATTTTATTAAAAATAAACGACACCAAATTACCAGTGGTATGGTTCGGACCAAAAGGTCTCCAAGATGCGTCCGCACTACAGTATTATCTGATGTTCTAGCAGCTTTAAACTATTATGGACTCGCTCTAATGTTAAAGCGAAATGATGTTCAGATTCGACGAAAAGTTAACATAGAACGATTTTCGGAAGCGTGTGAGGTGCATTCTAACCTCTTTGGGCAAAATAACTATAATAAAAAAAAACATTAGCACTGCCGTTACTCTTTCTGTTACCGTTATTCGACATCCTTTGGGCTGTTCTTCACTATTTCAAGGAAATACAAATGACGTCTTAAGACTTCATTTTGGGAGGTGAGCCGGACACGATGAACCGAAAATCACTGTAAACTGATGGCATTGGCATGACACATGTAGCTACATTAGAGGAATATAAGTTAAAACCAAAATATGTTAAAAGATATATAAATACAGTCACACTACATCTCATGTGGGCTGCTCAATCATCAAACATAACCTGCGTATACATCTGAAATGTTTATGAAAACAGCTGTCAAAATCAGACATTCTCATGTCTCATGGCAGCACAGAACAGAAATCGCCACTGAACTACATTTCACTAATTATAAAACAATACGTAATTCACCTGCACACGTCAGAACAAAAAAGCAAAAGGGGAAGAAGCGGCCTTGGCTACCAAAACAAGCGGACAATACAGCGACCTATTGCTGAGAAAGGTGGAACTACTTATGGTACACACACACAGCAGATCAAACCCGTCTTACACCCGAGGAATCATGATATTTATATCAGGTCTATCTTGGATAGAGATAGTAGTTGTTTCCGCAAAGATTGAATAGGGACGGAGGAATTAGATGTGCTACTTTTCAAGTGTCTAGTGGTTGGTCGGTTTCTTGGTATAAAACATACAGCAGAGATAGTGACCTTATACCTTCGTCAACTGATGCTACAATATCCATTGGCAGTGCATCATGGCCTTCTCTTCATATATCGATCGCGAACGTTAAAAAAAAATATTTCTTGTTTAATTTCAGCACGAAGTCCCACTTTCACATCTTTGACAGACACGATAGCAGGTTTACCAACTATTAGATCCATGTTGCTGTCCACAAAATTTGTCAACAAGTTCAACCACATTCAAAATGTCAATTCATCGGGATATTTCATGGGTAGAGCGGTGGAGAAATTTTATGGGCTATACACGATGATGGTATTTTGGGTATTTACCATTGCGGCCGTGTTCACCTCGATCTACATGAAAGAAGGTATGAGTATTCATTATCGACTGTAAAATGTTGCAGTAGCGCCATATTTATTATGTTCAGTATGTGTATAATCAGGGATATAGTATTCAGCTATTGTTTTCCCTATATAACGGTAAGTAGCTCGTTATCCTCATTGGATACTATTTTCATAGCAGATAATGCCTCCAATGGGGGTACTGAGACGAAGTATCTAAAAAGAAACAATGTAGCGAGAATATATTAAAGGTGAACTGCAAAGGTTTTCATATTTCCCTATTTATATTCTTCGCGGGCTAGTTAATGATGGAAATATCAGCCCAAATACTCTGTTTGATTTTATTTGAAGTATTTTGTCTCCTGGTAGCTTTTGAAAAGTGATTCAAAGTTAGCATCTCAAGCCCGGCCGATTTCAGAAATGAAATCCGCATCGCTTATTTGCCCTTGTTTGACGTTCGATTGTGACGTCACATCAGACCATCTGGCCGGGCGTCAATACTGGTAACGTTCAGTCTCCGGGCGGCTGGTCTGACGTGACGTCACAATCAAGGAAAGATAAGCGATGACGTTTTGCAAATCTGAATTCAGCTGTGCTAGAGGTACCAACTTTAAAAAAAATTCTAGCAGACAAGATAATTCAAATTAAACCAAGTGAAGTAGATAGACCGGTATTTCTATCATTATTCAACCTATATAAAATGTGAAAAGGAGAATCTAAAAACCTTTGCATTTCACCTTTAATCCTATCTGGCCTGGGAGACTTGGGATGTACTGCAGTCTTTGGAGGGAGCGAAAGTGCCCCATCTGTATATTTTCGCAATCCCTAATGGTAGAGGGCTTACCACACTGTATCAGAAAATTTGAAAATGATCCAAGGTGGCGGCCATGATGACGTCACGGTGGCGTCATTTTTAAAGACCGCATTTTTTGACCAATTTTTCGATTTTCTTTTATTCATGTGTTTTCTCCGGAAAAAAATGCGCAATAAATTAGCGATTAACAATCCGATATGAATTAAAATAGGTTTTACCCACTTTTCCATGCAGAAAAGGGGAAAAAATAAAAAAAAGCTGACGAGAATATCACTTTTCTGATGCCCACCTTGTCGCCATTTTGAATTTTCCCATGATCCTCTGCTCGGAGAGTTATAAAAATCAGCTAAAAATTCCCCCAATAAGATAATCTACAAAGTCGTGGAGTCTCAGCTCTCAATGTTTCGTCGTTCCGGAGATAGAAGCAAAACAACAACAACACGGGCTAAGGAAGTTACCCCCAGGCCTCGTCATTATTTTTCTTATCCCTTGAGTTAGAGGGCTGAAACTTACCACACTAAACCCTTGGGTCAAGCTCTACCATTAAATGTAAACAAAATCCAAGATGGCCAAATTGATGACGTCACAGTGACGTCATTTTCAAAAACTGCATTTTTGGTCGATTTTTCGATCGGATTTTCAGATTTTTTATTTATGAAATTTCTCCGCAAAAACCAACTGCATGATATTGCGTAAATATTAATATGATGTCAAATAAAATAGCTTTTGTCCACTTTTCATCGCGGAAAAGCAAAAATTTTGAAGAAATATGACAAAAAACATCGCTTTTTTGGTACCCCACGTGGCCGCCATCTTGAATTTACCCACGCTCTTCTGCTCGGGGGGTTATGCAAGTAAGCGCAAAATGACCCCAATATGATAAACTATAAAGCCAAGGAGTTTCACCTCTCCATTTTTTTTCGTTCCGGAGATATCGAGGCCAGGTGGGGTTAATAGGGGTATCAATTTACATCTGTATATTTTTTTCGCGTATTTGATGCCCATTTTATATACATTGATGGGTTGGCAGGTATAACTTGGACAACTAAATACATACATATACAAAAACGTACAAACATGTACATGTATACAAATACAAACAAACATTTCCGCCCGTCCAATCGTTCATCCATCCATACATACAGATATATACTTTATCTTTACATCAGGTACAATCAAATTTCCTTCTGCTACTGTCGCGTCTGTTCACTTTTGTCTACATATTGCTAAAATAATTGTCACAGTGTGTCCAATTTTTAATAAAGTTATACATTTTATCCTCTAATTTTGCAGTATATTTTTCTGTTTGTAGTTGCTATGGAATATCCGTATAAGTGCTGTCATGGACAGACTGGATTTGGAAAGTTCGACTTTTACACATATTCTTTGTAGAGCAGCCTCAGAGCATTCATGATCTGTTGATTCTTCTCCCAGTCTAATATGATTTTCTCTTCATTAAGATTGCTTCTAAGCCCAGCTGTATTTAGGCACCAGTTTTCCAGGTCTTTCCAGAGAGGAAACCCTGTCACACTCGATAAAAGCATGTTCAATTGTTTCTAAATTGTTAGTGCAGTTTTCGCAGTGGTCGTTACCCGATTTACCTATCTTCTATAAAAATGATTGTCTACTTAATAATCTGTATAAAAATCTATACTGAAAATCTCTGAGCCTAGTAGAAGCGATACTAATAATAATGCTAATGACCACATTGTCCCGCGATATCCTTCCCTCTTCGTTTAATCCTACTTGGCCTGGGAGGGGGGGGGCACTTTCCGCCCCCACCCCCGTTGTTTTGTTTTTTTTTTGCTCGTGACGTTGTAGATTATCATATTAGGGTCATTTTGAGCCTTTTTGCGTGACCCCCGAGCAGCATCATGGGTAAATTCAAAATGACGGCCATGTGGGGTACCAGAAAAGTGATGTTTTCGTCAGATTTCTTCAAGTTTTTTCTTATTTTCTGCATGGAAAAGTGGGTAAAACATATTTTATATCAGATTATTATTTACTAATTTATTAAGCAGTTTTTTCGAGGAAAAATCAAAAATGAAAAAAAATCGAAAATTCTGACCGAAAATCGTCCAAAAATGGTCTTTTTGAAAATGACGTCATTGTGACGTCATCGTGGCGGCCATCTTGGATTTGTTCAGCCCTCTAGCCTTTGCGATAGGGAAAATATATCCACGGGCTGCGCTACACCCCCAAATCGCCCAGGCCAGATAGGATTAAATATTGTTCACATTTGTTACAGGCCGTAGCACAGATACATTGTTCGTCATCAAGTTTATCATAGTAGCCTCTATATCCCTCCACTTGCCGTACCAGTAGTTTCGATATACTCTGGTATTGAAGGATTAATTCTTTTAATTGAAGAGTCATTTTCTTCCAACATTTTGTTCCATTGTTCCGGTATGGAGTGTATTAAGCTTCTATATTCCAGAAAGGTCCCTTTTATCTTGTAGGTTGACTTTGACATATTGAAATCCATTACTTTACTGTCTGTGCCAATATTGTCTCTAATATTTCTGATGTAGTGTTTGTACCAATTATCTAAAAATAGGTTTGAGTTACGGAAATTTCAGTTGTACTATAGTGGTTCATTATGAATATTTGAGGTGTTTTTCTTCGCTCGCTGTACATTATAACAGGCTTGAAATAGGTCCTTCCAGAAAGGATTTTCGATACTACTTATGACCACTTTAAGGTATTGCGGTCCAACACAGCAATTATTTTCATAATATTTCCAATCAATTATGTCTTTCCATTTTGTGATAATAGTTTTCTCATCCAAGAGACCGTTAACGACTGTATAATGTTTTGTAGATAAGTCATTCTCAATCCGCCCTTTTTTTATTGTCCTGAGTTATTATCGCTCATCTTATCCGGTCCGCGCCTCCATTTCAAATAAATTTGAAGAGGATGGAATTCAACTCTTTAATAACGCTATCTGGGGGAGTTAGGTAGGGTAGTGAAGAGATGTATCAACTTTAACAGGTCTAGAGATTTAACAATCGTTAGTTTATCCAGCATGGTTAAATTTCTCAGTCTCCATTTGCTAAGTTCTCTTTCAAGGTCGCTCAGTTTCGAAAGTTGATTAATTTTCCACATATCAAGAAAATCGTTTGAATTAAATTTGCTACCCAATACCATCATTTCCCTTACCCAGTACAGTTTGTTTTTTGACAGATATTGGTCTCCGTGCCACCCGGGGAACTCAAACATTTTAGTGCTTCACAAAGAGACATTTGCGAACCGCCAAGGATTAGCTGAGTGTCATCTGCGTATTGACAGATTTTGTATTCAGTATTGTTTATCCAAATCCATTTAATGTCTTGATTGTCCCTAATTTTCTTCCCTGAGTCCCCTGCACATAATAAAAACAAGTACGATGATATTGGCTCTTTTTGTCTACACCCTCTGATTATATCGAAGAAAGAAGAGAATCTTGAACGATGCAACTTTGTATATTATTCTAAAAAAAGTTTAAGCCAACTTTGAATAGACTGTCCGAAATTTAATTTTTGATGACAATGTTTATGAAATCCCAGGATATAAAATGAAGGATTTTTCGAAGCCTATCGATAACGAAAGTCCTGGTATTTCCTTATTTTATGTTTCAAACATTACATTGTGAAGTAATCTCACATTCTGCCCTATTGAACGGCCTGGGATGAACCCCTTATCACTGTGAATAAGCGTCATTGACTCCAACAAGCCGCTGTCAGCGGCTCCTGTTTCTTAAATTTCCGCCGGAGAGCCGATGTCACCGGCTTAAAATTTACGCATATTTTTACATAATTTAACAAAAAAAGCAATGAGACTCATTGGCTTCTACAAGCCGCTGTGAGAAGCTCCTGTTACTTAAATATCCACCGGAGAGCCGATGTGACCGGCTTATAATTTATACATAATTTTACATAATTTGCATAATTTATTCCGTCCAGTAATGAATATATTTTCCGTAGGCAATCAGGTAATGCTCCTTTTATTCTATTAGCTATACATGACGATATTAATTGTATTCTACATTAAGAAGGACTCCAGTTCTTTAAAACGATTCTACGTTTATTTGGTTTCGGTAGGCATGTAATTACATGTACACCTTGTTTCTGCGTAATCGACAGTTCCCTCTTATCGAAACTTTCGCTTGCTGACCTTACTACAAATGCTCCCATTTTCTTCCAGAATATTTAGCAAAATTCCACCGGGTAAGCATCTAGGCCTGGCTTTTATCATTTTTATACATTCTCAAAGCTTTTGTGAGTTCCTCGTGCGTAATATACCCTTCTAATTTTTCTACTTCGGTGTCTCTATATTTCGATAAATTTCAACGGCAAACCACATATAAGACGAAATAATTGCCATGACCTGCGAGTCGGGATTTCAAACAGTATTCAGTTTTATCAAAATATTCAGCGAAACAGCGCTGCTTATAAAGATGTAGTTTCCCTCATAAATTGGCCCCTTGAGTGGGACGGTTGTTTAAAAATCACCATCTGACCGGTTGGGGTAGTTCGTATTTCGGGCGAAAAATGCCTTCTAGAAATATAGCTTTACTGAGATGTTATGATTGCGATCATCTTGGATTTCGGAAATATTTTTGGTAGAGCATGACTCGAGGGCATAGTGTGGTAATTTCAGCCCGTAGTTTCAGAAATAACGAAATATTGAGGCGGGGATGGAATCCACAAGCCCCAGCTGCGGTACACCCCAAATTTCTCATGCCAGATAGAGTTAAATTAAAAAAAACCTCTAACAAGAATTGAAATGGCGAGTAAAAGAGAGAACTTTCCATCGGGCAATGTGAATTAAAAAAACTTTCAACGCAAATTTTAAGTTTGAATTGCGCAAGATGTTGCCATTTCATAATTATTATACTTACTGTCGGGAAAGCTTCGGTCGGGCGCTCTTTGACAGCAAGTTTGGCAGGCATACACATCTATATATGTTCAACCCACCTCTTTTAACAGCCACGAACAGCCACTGCAGGAAATTTACCACATCCACCATTCTTTATCGGTTAATAATAGGACATGCCGAATTATTGCGGCAGTCGCTCAATGAACAGAAGGGATAAGGTACGTCGTCATGGGGGCAATTACTGATAACAATAATATTGATCTATCAATCTACAGATCTGTCGGCCGGTATGATAGGATTGTCTTTGGTGTATCTGGTAACCGGCACAGGGATATTTCAACTTGCTGCTGAGTACATTTGTCATCTTGAGACTGAGGTAAGTTTTTTTTCTTGTAGATGCAAAACTGTATCCGTTTAGATAGGATAAAACGACTGTTTGATGGCACAAAATTGGCGATAAATACATCCTTATATCTTCAGGTCACAATTGAAGTTCTCTGATAGTTCCTCTCTTACAAGAAAACTACACGGCATGTGAATACTGATGTTTTTTGCGTGCTAGTATTCTAATGGGGTAAAGGCCTTATACAATTATCGCATGCTATAGCACACCGCTGAACCGTCACGGGTTCGAGCCCAGCTGGTCCATGTGTGAAAGTTTGTCAGTTACGTGCCGAAGAGCGGTGGTTCTCTCGAGGTACTCCGGCTTTCTTCACCAACCAAACTGACAGTCACCATATGAGTGAAACATGCTTGAGGGTGACATTAAGCCAAATTCCCTCCCCCCTCGCATGCTATAGAGTGGGACGATTTGTCTGATCAAGACAAGTGATGTACAACGAGCGCGCAGTGCGAGTTGTACATCACCTGTCGAATGTTTTATTACTATCTTTCCTCTCCAACACTAATCCTAGTTCTGTATCGGTCATAAATTCGAAACGCTCCCGTTTGCCAGCGACATCCATAATCGAAATAGTTTCGAAGCGACAGAGCATCCGCACTGGCAGACGTCCTGAATCGGCCTGTCGCCATGGGTACGCTGGCCCAGAGATATCAACAAAAACAAGCGGGAGGCTACTCCTGGCTGGATCAGTAGATGTCGCCGTGCAAAATTTGTCATGTTCAACGCTCTGCCGTGGTGCATGACATTTATTCAACGGTTAGGCAAGATATGACTGCATCATCACTGAGCATCACGATTTGTAGAATGACACGTGACAGGGTGTCAACCAATGAAAATATTACGAATTTACATGAAATATAATAAATCAAATTGTCATTTCTCTTTGACGGCAATAGTAGCTGTGAATAGGAATTATTCTGGACGCCGAATGCGCTAGTAAACGATGTTTACCTTTCGTACGTCCTCTTCCGTTTGCTTTTTCAAGAAAATCCTTAATTACTCTCTTTAATTCTTTCAATCAATGTTTCACTCAAGTAAGTGTAGATATTAATACCACTCAAATAAGTGTAGATATTGATACCACTCAAGTAAGTGTAGATATCGATACCATTCAAGTTGAGTGAATTTAATCATCTGGAGTTCATGTTGTAGACGAGTGTACTAACTAAGAATGCACTTCAGAAAAGTGGAGTGCAATTTCTCTCAAGCAAGTGTAATGGATTCACTCGACTGAAATTGTCACTCCTATTTGAGTGAAAATTTCACGCAGGTGTTTTAGAGTGTACGATTGACAAAGTTTCATTTCTGGTATGAGATGGTCAACAATAAACGTATACGCCTTGATTACTGAATATGTTCTGAGTGGATTGTTGGGCTTTGATTACGTTCGGTGCTTCTTTATAAACTTAATGACGGCACATATGAACCTGCATCGGTGAACCATTTAAATTTTTGTCCGAATATAGGGAAAATATAACTTTCATACACATATGAATGTTCTGGAATAACATGTTCCTAAATATCAAGCATATTCGCTGCATCTTGAGGTGAGTACAAAGCTGACTTTGATTTATTTCAACAAACCGATTTAGAACATTTAGTTGAGAAGCCATTTCTTGTAGGGGCCTTTAATAAAGAGTTCACTCATCTCACACCACATGTAGGTTCTGACTGTATATTATGGTAGAAGTCATTCCTTGGGTGGATATCCCGTCAAGTTGTGTTATACCTTTTTTCTGCATGCCAATGATTGTGACAGGTGTCAGTTTGCGATATGTTTTAAAATTAAGAATACAGTGGTTTATAGTTTTGTTGATATTAAGATAGTTGGTATTATCTGTTCCGCTTATAGCGCGCTAGCGTATCTAATTTCGCTTAAGCCGGTGCTAGGGGCCGTGTGGGTATTTCATAGTTTTCACACGCACAGCACCAATAAAAAGCGCGTCTAAGATACTAAGGCTACGTAGAATCCACCGTATTCTCGGGTCTGAACGTAAGGTGCCGAGAGAAGCTTTCCTGTGTAGTCGTGTGGTTGTTTTTTTGGTCGTCAGTTTTTCCCACCTCTTGCATATCGCTCCAATTTACGGATATCACGAAATACATTCCACATGTGTGTGCATTTATTGTGTAAAAATGTGTGTTGTCTTGGGTGAAAATGTGTTCAATATAGGAGAGTGTGACTGTGCTCCAATATCAGAATTGAGAATGAAGCACTTAGCCGGCGTCGAGCCTCGCAATTATTTGTTCTAAATACACATTTGTATTCTGTAAATACTGCCTCGCGTGGGTCCTTTGTTCTATCTAACGGTCACAGAGTTCATCGATTTCCAACAGATGACTTGATAGGGCTATTATATCATCGCTAAAAATATTTGTATCTAGGGGCCTTGTGGTCATGTCATTTAACCCTACCTGGCCATGGGTGCCCTTATGGCCCCCCTACCAAACTTTCTGCGCTATCTCCGGAAAGCAAGAAAATGGAGAGCTGAAATTCCATGAACCCCCGAGAAGAGGATCATGGGTAAATTCAAGATGGCGGCCACGCAGGGTATCAGAAAAGTGATGTTTTTGTCATATTTCTTAAAAATTTCTGCTTTTCCGCGATGAATAGTGGGCAAAATCTATTTTATTTCACATCACTAATTTATCATGTAGTTTTTGTGGAGAAATTGCACAAATAAAAAAATCGGAAAATCTGAGCGAAAAATCGATCAAAAATGCCGTTTTTTTAAAAGCGGCCTTCTTGGATTCTTTTACATTTTCTGGTAGAGCTTGACCTAAGGGTATGGTGTGATAAGTTTCAGCCCCCTAGCTCAACGGGTAAGAAAAATAATTAGGGGGGGTGGCATTTCGGCCCCTCCTCCAGGCCCGGACAGGTCCCAAAAAGGCCAGGTCAGATAGGGTTAAGATATACGCATGGAGAGCTACAATAAAAGCGTTGAGCAGCTACAATAGGATGGGATACAAATCATAACACAGATAACTGTTGGTTCTTTTGATGTTTTTAGAAATATGCAATCAGTATGTTTGACTTTGGGGTCATAAGACTTCTTGTCAGTACGCCGGCCTCGTTTTCCACCATCTCTTTTCATGTTTTCTTTTAATCAGAGATAATTTTAGACGAAGAGTGTGTTATCCCCCAACAATCGCTAACCAGTTTCATAAAGAATTAGCTCGTCGATAATATAACTACATTATTTGTAAAGATAATTGCAGCACCTCAACTTAGCAGACATGAATTATATATATATACTACATATTTTTACCCATTTGATGGCATTTATGTATCTGGGACCTTGTTATATTCACATATCTTTCAGGTGACATAATTTCTCATCTTTTATTTTATTTATTAATGATATGTATCATGTAGCTTCACTTAGCCTGGATTAAACAGAACATTTTCTCTGGTCTTAAAACAGCATATTCTAACACACTTTTGTTTCCCTATCAGCATCAATATGAACAATCGTCATGCCATCAACTTGCACGACTTTGCTTCTTTAAAGCTCAACATACATTAAATCCTTTCTTCGAATTTGTGTATACTATTTGTGTGGTAAACAATAAAATATAAGTTGTTTGATGTGTATTGACTAGACGCATTTGGTGAAATGTTACCCCTAACTGTATATACACCGTTCAATAGAAGGATAACTGACGCTCAAGGGGAAGACTGTGTATTGGGGTCCACGGCCAAAGAAGCCGAACTAATTGGCTCACCTAGCATAACATTCTCGAATAGCCATGACATTTTGAATATTTGAAAAATTTAGTACGCTGTATGTTACCGAATGTGTTAGTGAAGTTTGAAGAGGACGTTTACGGCACATTGATTACAAGCGTCTAGTCCGCCATTCATAATTCAGTTGTCGTCCATTAGAGAATATCCGCGCCCATAATCCAAAGACCTATTCCATATTCCATATAACAATCTTGATAAACAATGTAGGTTTATAACTTGCTTTGCCCGTCAAATAATTATAATACAGCCGGAACACCGTACAATAGTGTTTTACATCTACTCAAGCGTTGTCCCGGTGGGGTTCTTGTCCAGCTGCGAACAGGGGATTAGCTGGCTTAAAGGTGAACTGAAAAGCTTTCCAATGTTCTGTTAAAATGTTATAAAACAAGAACTTCTATAGTTGTTAGAATTATGTGTGGTAATAGTTCTGTGGGTTATTGTTCTATTTTGGGTATATGAGAAGTCAAAACTTATACCGAGAGCCAGAACTTTTAAAAACGTCATCGCTTGCCTCCCGTTGTTTTTGGAACGTCATGACGTTATAGTGGCCCTCGTTCATTCATCCGACGTAGCATGACGTCACATTTGAATAAAACTTGAATGAAGGGGACCACTATAACGTCATAACGTTCTACAAACCAAGAGAGACAAGCGATGCAAGTTTTCAAGACGGATTTATAACAGGATAACTTAAATATTGTTATTAGTACAATTTTGCGAACTATATTTGCCCCAAAAACGTACAAAAGTTATGTCACATTAGACAAGATCTATATAAGCAACAATTTAGATAAAATTAAAAGCTTTGCAGTTCACCTTTAAGCGGTCGAACACAGTGCTGATTGGTTTTTGGCTGTCTACTCCGTTTAGCTTTTCGCCAAGTAGTGGTTTTCCCCGTTCTAATATCTCTCTTGTTATTTGATGTACAAACATGAACTCTGGACACAATATTCCAATCATGTAGATCTTCAAGTTTCAAATTACCTCACATTTTATAAGTTCGGCCCTGTTCATGAATTATTTATGATTTAGTAGAGAGAGGTCGAGTTTTAGTAGATTTTTTCAATCTTTCAACAGTGTACGACGATAAAATAACTTTTAGACCCTAACTAAAAAAACTGAGGCAGGCTATTTTTATTCATATGGTAAAGTTCAAGAGTCCCGTATTATTTTGGGTTTGCGGGAAAGAAGAGAAAAATAGGAATATCGAGAGAGCCCTTTATTATTTTGGATGCGATTTAAAGCAAGTTTGCTTGATGACAACTGAGAGAGTTATTAGCGCATGATTTTGAGGACTATGCTCTTCTAAATTAATCATTTATCTTTAAATAAATCGATTCCTGTAATGAATTCGAGAAAGTTATTTATTTATCTAAATTCCTTGAATTAAGGGATTTCAGGAAATGTATAGTTTGCATGCACTGTTCCGTAATTAAGCAAAATTGTGACACGTACACGTACGCAACTAGCACCCGATACAGTGACCTTAAATCTGACTTTTCTATGCAGGTAGACATACTTATTAACAGATGTCGCGCAATTTGTTATAGTCAAATGAATTTTTTCTGAGTGCTGCTGGTGAACTCTATTAAAAATTCTCTTGAGAGGCGCACATGAAAAATCATTCACTCACTATTTTGCCCATGTTCATGCCATAGGCCACGAGAAAACCCGCTCACTTACAAGGGAAGAAAACTGCATGGGTACAAAATAAATGAAAAAGGAATACGGAATAGCTGAAGTAGTCAGCCGTCGTCCATTACGGAATTTCAACGTCCATAATGCAAATACCTAATTCATATAACAGTATTAGCACAGAATTAATCATATCATATATAGAAGTATGCTAGTTTCCTGTAAGAGAAGAAGTGGTCAACAGTTTTTCTTGATGAACCCAGATAGGGTTAAGACATTGCCACCGATCCCGAATTTATTTATTTTTTCCTAAACTTGAAGATACAATCGCAACGGAGGGCGCACGACCTAATTCAGTCTGATTAAATATGCATTGTGAATGCTGATGTCCTGAATATAATATCAGATAGTTAGGTTCAGGTAAGGAACATGTGTTTATGGAATGTTCAACATCCAAGTTTATAACTTGGCTCACCAATAAGATGTTGCTAAGAATAGGTATCCCGTGGTCGACATTTGCAAAATCTGGTCATTCCAAAAGGTAAAGTGGGGGAAAATATCGCATAAGCTAGGCATCTCATGGCGGCCATTTTGAAATCGAAGATTGACCGGTACTGAGCCAGATTTACTAAACCAGTCCTGTTGATTTCAATGAACCTGTACAGATACTCTATGACTGGTTAGCTTTTCTTCCAATTTTCTGCATTGGCCAATGCAAATCCCGTATTTGTTTTCTCAAATCAGAATATCATCCAAATGCTTTAAAATAAGAAGATTTCCATTGAGGCAAAGTTTTTTTTATAAATCTCATTGTAAACTCGCATTTCCGTTACAGATGACCTCAGTGGAGAGAGTGCTTTCATACACGGGACTTGAGCGTGAACTCCCGAGTACCTCAGCTAGTCCTCCGCCGTCTAGTTGGCCTTCTCGTGGGGAAATTTACCTTCACAATGTCAATATGAAATACTACGAAGGTGCTCCACTGGTCCTCCAAAATATTAACATGACAATAGACGCAAATGAAAAGGTAAGTTTACTGATGAAAGAGTATTCTCTGGAAAAAAGATGTCTGCGCTCTTGAATTTAAGATTTGTGCGACAAATCTAAAAAAAAAAGCTGGCTTGCGAGAAAACGACCTGTGCCCGATATTACTTTCATTCGTAGATTGAATAGACATCAACTTGCTAATAAATGTCACCTGTAGCGATTGCTGGTAAAGGAACCAAGCATGCAAGTATTCACCAATGTATAACTTAAATAACAGATTTGCGTAAACATATTTGAAAGACATTTTGTTCAAAGAGCATGCAACTTCTCTTCGAACATGAATGGCCAGGTACTTTTTGACCTTTTGAAAATTATTTTAAATTCAGGTGTGAGCGTCCATGGGAGGAGTATGGGGAATAGCTGTAGTTAGAACGATCATGCATAGACTAATTCAAATGCCAAAAAGAAGATTATTCAATATTTGCTAAAGAGATTATATGTTATCTCATTGGATTTGGTCCTCCATATTGAGATATCTCTCCCACTTTCCACTGATATATATCAATTAAAAGTTTCCAGTTCAAAATATAATTGAAAACTCTAAATCGTTTTTTTTTCTTCTTGGTCAAAATTCGAAGACATATGGTGAATGCGAGGGGTTACTTTTGCAAATGTATGACAATCGCTTTTAATTGCACTTTTATCCAGTATACTGAAATATTGTTAAAAAAGTTATTGTAATCAAGGTATGTACATCTTATGTCGTATTTGTTCCCTATGTTCCAATGTTGCCTCTCGGGTCTACTAAGTCCCTTATATATCTGATTTTAATGTTATAACCGTACCAATTTACAAAGTTTGCTGGATGGCTGAATAGAAAACAATAGGCTCCTTGAGCAAGTTCATAAAATGTTTTTCTTTTATTTATGTTCAGCGAAACACTATACTTGTATTTTGCATCTCTATTTTATCGTTGTTATACCCCTCGGCACGAAATATCTATTTCCAACTTTGGTTCTTTAAAGGTTGGAGTGGTAGGCCGGACTGGCGCTGGTAAGAGTTCACTAGTAACTCTCCTATTCCGATTAGCTGAGCAGACAGGAGAAATCCGTATTGATGGCATCGATATTGCAAAAATAGGACTCAGTGAATTAAGGAAGAAGATATCTGTTTTACCACAGGTGAGTGTGAATTCGTACGATGAGAATATGTCAATATCTATGAAAAATATCTCAGGCCCTTCACTGAAAACCATTTACGTGCCAGTTTGCAAATTCGGAGTAATTTTATATCAGTTTTGTTTTTAAATGCGTCCTTACTATGCGTGGCATAGCTGGCGTGTATGGGCGAATATCATGCTGTTCGGATTGACGTTCTGACAACATATTCTGTGTGTTTTTTCTAAGAGGCCACGAATCGTTACAGGCGCATACCACTACCAGCTTACGGAATCCATTTCATTCCTATATCCCCTCGGCTAGGATTGGCTAATTCGGCGTGTATTTTATACCTCCAGTGTTCAAATTAACTGGCATAAATAACGCATCTATATGAACGACTGGAAACTCACTTGGATGATAGAATACTTTACATTATTCATGAGATTACTAGGTCACAAACCAATCCCCGTGACTATTGAAAATTAATCAAACAACTGACTCAAGAGAGTTCTGATTGGTGAGATATGATAGGTGGGAAGAACTGGCGACATTTGGCGACTGTGAAGTAATCATATGACTCCACAGAAAAGCCTCCCTCATCACCTCATATTCAGACTAGAATACGGAAGGTTCTAAGACGTAGCCTTGTTATCTCAGTCGCTTAAGTATTGCAGACCTAATTCATATAATAACATTAGCACCAAATTAAAAGAATAAATCATAGTATTCATAAAAGTAGGCTAATCTCCTGCAAGACAAAAACGATCAACACTTTTCAATGATGTCAGCAAGACATCATGATCTGTTGATTGCGTTTCTCGTGCAAGAGTTCAACTTGTGCTTTTTGGAATTGTTGCTGTCATACGTAGACTGGAATTTTGATTAAACGCCGGCATGTTTTTGTGGACAGTGATTGACTACTGAATGTGGGATCGACGGCTAGGTTGTAAGTCTCGAAACCTGTGTTATTCAATTACCGTACAAATACGCAACTTCGGCCGTGCACGATCAAGATTAACAACAAAATACACACACGTCAATATTTGCCTCATGTTTGTTTGTTCCAGTTTGTAGAACCGCATATATTACGAAATTTATATCTACGCAAATGGCCCCTTGCATTAAACAAATTGAAAAGCTAGCCATGCCTCTAACTATACGCTTGTATTGCCATAAAATCGCCTGTATCGTGTATTAGCTTCTCTTTGCCACACGACCGGAATCGCCACTGTTGTTAACAATTAAAATTATATTAGAAACTGCTCGATTTAGCGATGTATGGCTAGCCCAAGATGGAATCAATACAAATGATTTTATTCAAGTTTTCGAACGCAGATTGAAATATCAGTTCATTCAATCTTGGGAATCGACAAGGGAACATATATATATATAGTTTTTAGGGATCTACCAGTTTTTTTATTATTCCAACATATTACAGGAGAAGACCAGAAAAATCATTTTGACATTTCAAACAGCTAATCGCAGGCTACATATGCAAACGGGTCGTTCACAATCAACATAATCAATATAGAAATGATTCACATTTTCTGTTTGTTTGTTCAGCTCTCTAACATCTAATATATCTACCATAGGATGTTACAAACATATTTATGTATCTGGGGCTTCTATGTTAAGGAAATTATTACAGAACAATAGCGAAGATATTTTGATGAAATTGACCTTTTTCATTTAAATACCTTTAACCGTATCTGGCCTGGATTTTTGGGGACCTGTGCTGGCCTGTGGGGGGGACGAAATGAGTTTTTCTTACCCCTTGAGCTAGGAGGCTGACACTTTCCACATTATGCCTTTGTGTCAAGCTCTACCATAAAATGTAAAAAAAAAATCCAAGATGGCCTTTTCATGACGTCACTCACAGTGACGTCATTTTCAAAAAACGGTATTTTTTGGTTGGTTTGTCGGTCAGGGTTTTCTATTTATGCAATTTCTCCGCAAAAACTGCTTGATAAACTGCATAGTAAATATTAATGCGATGTGAAATAAAATATTTTTTGCCCATTTTCCATCGCGGAAAAGCAGAAATTTTGAAGAAATATGGCAAAATATAACTTTTCTGGTACCCCACGTGACCACCATCCTGAACTTACCCATGATTGTCTGGTCGGGGGTTATGCAAATATGATCAAAATGACCCCAATATGATAAACTATGAAGTTACAGGGTTTCAGCTCTCCATCTTTTGTCGTTCCGGAGATAGCGCAGAAAGTTTGGTAAGGGAGGGGGTGGGGGCATTGTGCCCCCCCTGTCAGGTAAGGTTAAGTATGCTAGCATGTTGAATGTCACCATGCGTGTGATTGTTTCTTATCTGCCATCTTCAAACAGAGGCAATATTTTACCTTGCGTACCATCTTCTGGCATTTGTCGATTGAATGTATATGTTCAGCATCATATATAAACGCCCTGGTGCACCTTTTTGTTGAAAGTCTTTTAATCGCAGACTACATAATATTCTTTCATCCTGAGAACATTTGGTTGCTTGACAGAATTATGGTGTTAAATGAGACAAACCTTTTATGGTCTGCAGATTCAGAGTTGATCAAATTATATTAGCATTAGCATTGATTTCTCGACAAATTAGCAATAGTGGTGCTTATATCTTATTTACCGCCTCTGTATATATAATAACATTTCCATGATTTGTATATAATTTTATGTCCACAAAAACTATATATAGTCCTGTCGCTGAAATTAGCCTATGTATATTCTCTTGTTAATTCGGGATAGAACAAGCCCCCTGGGGTTTTATTCCCGCCACATATGCGGCTAACTACTCATTCCTGTGTATTCTGCATATCTGTTTTCTCTTGCTGTGTGGTGAATAAACATTCATTCATTCATTCATTCATTATTAGACGAACAGGATTTATACACGAACGCTCCGATGGCTTCTATTTATAAAACATGGTCGCCGTGTCTTTTCGGCCCAACAGAACATTCGACTTAGCATATTCTATAGGACGTATCTACCAAACCCAGGCGTTATCTATGAATGATACCATTTTCAGGATCCAATTTTATTCTCTGGGAGCCTGCGATATAACTTAGACATGTTCAACGAACGATCGGATGACGACCTATGGGAAGCTTTACGCGAGGTAAGCAAGCACTATTCATGCAAGTTCGAAGATGATTGATGGGCCCGCTTAATTTCTGCCTGGTTCCCGAGATACTGTTTTTAGGGGCGAAGATTGTCCTTTTCTGTGAGCTGTATGTCGCAGTCTATTGGAGGTTCTATGTGTTTTATGAGATGCTTTGACGTTGATTTTAAGTGGGCTGAAGACGTGAAATTTGAGAAAATAGTTATAATAAACTGTTAACACCATGGATGAAATTAAGAGGTAGTAAGGCGCTCGTTCGGTTCTTTTCATGATCATGTTCAGATTCGATGAATCAGAAGCAAGTATGCGAAGAATCTCCAATCATGTTAATCAAAGTTATACCTCTGATATCACGTGACCCGTATCCTTTGTTGCTGGAAAATCTATGAGCCCTTATAGTTTAAGTAAAGTGACACTTCGACAGTTCAGAATAATGCATACAGCCAACAAGATTTAGCACGTGACATAACCTGGAGAGAAAACGACTTACCATGGTCATTTCTAACAAATGACCATACCATAGCAGATGTATACTGTACATTACAAGGGGATGCAATTTTAGACCTTCAACTTGAAGACTACAACTCGCATGTGCTACTCAGCTATATCATATTCAAGCTATTTTATTCAAAATTCTCAACACAAAAACAAGTAATTAAACACAGTGATATGGAGAGGTAACTCATTTTTGTTTTGAAAAATGCAACGCGTATGCACGACATATTATACCCAGACTCTAAATAATCTATCCATCCTATATGCACACACATTCAAACTCATATATATCTTACTAGATCTCCACACATAAATGTACCGCTTTATTTTCACATTTAGAAGTGTTCTACCCTAGATAAAAGAACGCTATGCCCATCAAATATTAAAAGTGACCATTGCGGTATTCAAATCATGATACTCTTTGTCCACGACTTAATGGATGCCTGCATTCTATAATAACGTGTATACGTCTATCAGCATACTCGAATCCTTGAATAAGAACCTGATCTTCATTTCAGCCCTGGTCAGCTCATTTCACTGTGCCTGAATCTCCTCATTTCAACACAAATCTCCATATTCCACCTCTGATAATGGAGACGTCACTGAATCTGATGCTGAACCTGTTTACGATCATTAATCATGCTCCTGATCACGTCACTTTCGGTCATGATGTCACTTCCGGTGATGACGTCACTTCCGGTATGATGAACTCACGTTCCCCCTTTCAACGCTCTCCAGCCTGAACCTGAATCGAACCTTATCATTGACCATATTCAACGCCCAATCAATCACTACTACGCCCATGGACGGTACATGACCGTAGATCGACCGTACAAGTGCGTCCATTGAAAGCGCATGGACATGCAGAAACATGAACTAACTGATTCTGAATCGTCTTAACCTTGGTTCCTACCTGATCATGAATTTGATGATGAACACTCATCTTGTTTTATGTCACATTCGGTGATGTTGTCACTTCCGGAGATGACGTCAATGTCGGTGATTACGTTACTCCAAATGTTGATATCACTCCCAGAATGACGTCACATCTGGTCTCATTTCATCACTGAACATGATGTCACTAATACTGATATTGATTATCTTCCGCAAACTCCTTTTACACTATGGTTATAAAAATATCACTTATCGCTCGACTGTGCCCTGGAATATCCAAATAAAGTTCAATTGAGTTGTCACCACAAGCGTTATGTATTATTCCGCCGTATTACCAAATCCTGAAACGGGGGAATCAGTCTTCATACTTCAACGTACAATCAGAGACCTCCTTATATATGTGATTATTGTATTGCCAGCATATGACAGTCCATGTAATTTTGTTCTAAAACTTATTTATTTTTTTACATTTTAAACCTATTCTTAAAATTAGACTGGCGTACTGTAACTCCAGAATCCTGGTGAATTTAGGGAAAATGAAGTTATACAATAAATCATGTTCGTTGTCGATCACAAGCATAGCGTACAATCTGTGCAATCTGATGTTTAAAAAGAAGCAAAAATACAGTGATTTTTTTACTTATACAACAAACAGAAATACTTCTTTGAAATATATATGGTTTAAGAAGGGAATAGGTGTAAATTGATAAATCATCATCATGCATTGGGTTCACGTCCTATTAATCAAGACACCGGTTTGTGTTTATTTGCTTGCAGGTTACTTTAAAAGACGTTGTGGAGAAGTTACCCGGTCAGCTATATACCAAACTATCTGAGGATGGGAGTAACTTCAGTCTAGGAGAACGTCAGCTCCTTTGTCTGGCTAGGACCATCCTGAAACATAACAGAATATTGATACTGGATGAAGCTACAGCCAATGTGGATTACAGGTCGGTGCACGTTAGCATTGTAAATCACACAAGCATAAATTCAAAACATTTTACTGTTTTAATGGAGCAGAGGACGTTTATTTCCCTGTTCCCATTAGGGGGGAGGGGGGTGGGGAAATTGGCTTAATGTCACACTTAAGGTTGTTTCACTCATATGGTGACAGTTTGGTTGGTGGAGGAAGCCGGAGTACCCGAAGAGAACCACCGCCCGTCGGCAAGTACCTGGCAAACTTTCACACATGGACCAACTGGGCTCGAACCCGTGATGGTTCACTGGTGTGAGGCTAGCGGTCACCAGCGAAGCGCTTTAGACCACTCGCCCACTCATTAGGATACAACATGGTGATTTGTCGGATTTTTCAACACAGGCTGAATTTCCCAACAAAAGTAGCTAGACAGTTGGAGGGTCCAAATTGCTCCTGAGGTTGAAAATTATGCTTCTGGAATCCCAGAAAAAAATGTGTTAGTCACTTTCAACATAAAAGTAAACTTGTAAATTGCTAATAAATGAACCTCCTATAATATTTCCACTCCCACCCTGATTTCCCGCTCCTCCACCGTCTAGACATAGGGTTGGAAAGGCTCATTTTATCTGTTATACGGCTAATTTTCTAAGAAAGCATAGTATCCCCATGGTTATATTACATATTCAACAAGAACTGTAGTTTTATATAGCAAAATAGGGAAATTTTGACCTCTAGAAGTTTGATTTAATGAGTATCACGTAAATGTATTCAGTGTTATGGCTTTCAAGTGATATTCACACATTTGGCTGCCATATTTTTTAAAGAAGATGATGACCTCTGTAGAAATAAACGTCCTCTACTTCCTTAATTGGCTGTAAACGCGCATATTAGAGAGATATGATTTTGAAAACAGAAAATCTCAAATATTGATTGGCGGAATGAAATTTGAAATTCTGAATGAAAACGAATGTATTGATTGATAACTTAAGTTTTCTTAAAGATCGTTACTTTCTTTCTGACAAAATGTTTTTTTTTTTATAATGTATGTGTATACATATCGATGATTTATGAGAGTGTTAAATCTTAGAAGACAAGCTACCATTCTCCAAGCCATTCTCCATATATGGTCAAAATACTTTCGTCATATATATCATTGCCCATCAGAGCCACTTGATTCTGAAGAACATTTTACTTTTTTTCTGATTTTTATCTTAACCTGTATCGCTTTCTCGTAATTTATGTATGGTAAAGGATATGTGACGAAAATACGGGAATAACTTCCTTGTGTGGGATGGTAATCAAGGTGAATGTTTGTTTTTATCCAAAATTTGCCAAATCAGATTTTTCTAGAAATATCAGCCTCGAAAAACTTGCGATGCTCCTTTGTATGAAAATGGAGATACGATTGATCAAAATGTGCTCATCAGCCTAAATCGGTTTTATTGAGGCATTTACAGTGAGGATTTTCTCTTATAGCAAAAATATGACACCTCAAACCAAAATAATTTTGTCACACAATATATTAGGAAGTTGGTTTATTGGAAGGAGCCAAGAATAGTTTTGGTTTGTGATGTCACATTTTTGCTGCAGGAGAAAACCCTTAATGAAAATGCCCCAAAATAGGCTCGGAGCACATTTTGATCAATCATATCTCCAATTTCATGCAACTGAACATCTCAGTTTTTTCGAAGGGGATATTTCAGTATGTAAACTTCACGAAAAATCTTATATGGCAGGTTTTGGAGTGGAAAAAAAATCGGCTTCATTGCCATCACACATTAAGGAGTTTTTCCTATGTAAACGTAACATATCCTTTTAGATGTCCGTTCGCGCACGGCGATGAGTACGTTGTAATGGTATACATCTCTGGACAGTATTGTGAATAGGGAAAAGAAAGAAAAACAATAATGTCCCTGAAGACTTGAAAGGAAACGGCACAATTTAGTTTGTGCTAGTTGTCAATAAGTTTAATACATTCGATAACTATATTTAGGACCGATAGCATAATCCAAGAGACGGTGCGACGACAGTTTGCCGACTGTACGGTTATCACAGTGGCCCATCGATTACAGACCATTATGGACTCCGATCGTATTATGGTAAGAACATGCTATTTAACCCTACCTGACTGGAGCGAATTGGGGGTACCGGAGGCTAGAGTGGGGATGTTTCCGCCATCCTTCTATCTATATATATTATCGTTATCCCTGAGACTAAAGAGCTGAAGTTTGCCACATCATACAATTGGATCAAGCTCTACCACAAAGTGAAAAAATCTTAGATGGCCACCAGGATGACGTCACGGTATCGCTGTTTTTTTCGGTCAGATTTTTATCATGCAATTTTCTTTTAAAAATACTCAATAATCATCTGATGTTTGCCTGATTTTGTCGAAAGAAAGGCAAAACAATTGAAGGAGAACAAGAAAACGTCAGTTTTTCTGATACTTTTAGATGGCTGCCATTTTCAATGAACCTATGATCCTCCTCATCTATTTTACTTCGTACCGGAGAATAGGAATAAAGTTCCATGGTGGGATGGAGGGCCCCGAGACAATTTTGGGTTAACTACTATCCTTTGAAAGTTGCTTTCTTAATTTACTCGAAATGAAGAGGGCCGCGGATCTGCTCAGACTCCAGGGCTACGTCGTGTTTAGTGAATGGTAATTCATGCACTGGTGGACAATAACCCCCCCTCCTGTTTACACACAAATACATGCAAAGTGCAAGTCAGTATGCCTAGCTGCTTCATTTCAATTACAATGAAACGATGCAAAAAAGATAGTGTACATACATTACTTAGCTGTGATGTGTATATGGTAGCCAAACGGACTGATCACAAAATTCATGGCTGAGGAAAACTTCTCTCTAAAATTCTGTAATATAGACGAAATAGGAAAGGAGATATATCACTACAATTGATCGTATCAGCGTCATTTTTGAGCCCATTAGCATAATCATAACTGTTAAGGATCATGGGAAAATTGAAAATGGCGCCCGTGAGGGGTCATCAGAAATTTGCTACATTTTTTCACAAAATTTTCGGCGTATCAGAGGACAGAAAAGCATTGTATGTCACCTGTAATAATCATTCTCGAACATACTGAACCTTGTGTGTGACAAAACGTCGCCAAAAAAAAAGATTTTTGGACCTAAATCGGCTCAAATAAGCCGAAAAATACTTCCCGATGACGTGATGCAGCTGTGACGTCATCTAATGCTCATGGATTAACTATCAGCCACTACGCTAAAGGATAGCCAATTTATTTAGGGGAGCGGCAGAATCAGCTTTCAACCCATAATGCGGCACACTTCTAATCATATAGGCAATATAAGATTATGTACTATATATTTGAAATATATAGAACAATAGTAACTTGGGAAACCTGATACGTCACAGTGTCTTCATTTTGTTAGATTGTATTTCACAGACGAACTGTGGACCGATTTGATACTCCCTGTAATAAATAGCAGCAAATGATGGAAAATCGTTGTTTTAGATAAAAAAGCATAACAGTTTCATTCGTTTCCGGGTCAGATATTCGCAACCAAATATGGAAAAAAATATCACTTTTAGGGACGCACTTAGTCGGAATGTTTGAGGATAATTGTTTGCACATACAGTTACCCAATGAATCGTCCTATTAAGTCACAAATGTTCAACTGTTTGTTCTTGTTCTACAACAGCGATAAATTTATCCTCATCTCATTCCTCTTATTGAACCTCAGAAAGTTTTCATAGAATTGCTTTGACTCGTCGTTTCTTGCGTTACTGAGAAAAAATCCGTATTAAAGAAGATATATTTTGCTACGATAAACATATACTACAATTATCCCGTATGTGCAGTATAACTATCCATTCCAGATTCACCTGGTAGTGTTTGGCATCTACGTTCTCTGTATTGTTCAAATACATTTGATATAAAATATATCATTTCTCTTTCGATGGATTTTAGGCATAATATTGCTTTGTAAACTTGCAGGTTCTCGACGATGGAGAAGTACGAGAATTTGACAGACCGCACATACTTCTTCAAGACGAAAACGGGCTCTTCAGGCGCCTCGTAGAGCAGTCCGGGATGTCTCCTACCAGTCTTAAGAACATTTTGAAAAAAGATTATAAAGGCGATGAAGAACAAATCGAACATGGCACTATTTAAATTGCCGTCTTGAAAAAAAAATTGATTCTTTGATTTCGGCAAAATATGATAAAAAGAAGCTGGAAATTTCGATCGCAAATATCATGTCAATTACTCCGAATAATAATGACCGTACATACGTAAACTGAGATATCCACTCATATGTCCAGATCATAGGAGAGCTAATTGGTTTGGCTCGAACGTGCAATGTTTGAAATTCAACAACTAATTCCAGGCTCATTGTGGATATCGCCCGGTAATTTTGCGTTTCTTCGTCGAACGTGCCTGATCGTCGTTATACATCTTGGTATGGCTGCGTACAAATTTTGTAGACAACACACAGGTTAGTGACCGATATTTCGACAAACGCTTCTCAGGTGAACAATGGGCATAGATAAAGAACAACCCGGTATAAAACAATGACCAATCACCGTCAAGAGATGTATCATGGATTTAAAATATCACAATCTATGATAATGAGTCAAATAAATTGAATTTGATGGAAATTCACTGATCTGCGAGTTTTCTGTTACTGATCTTCTTTGCTATGGAGTGCATAACCGTCGGCAATTGTTGCACGAATCCAAGACATAACGATTCGTGAAAATAAATCCAACTCACTGTAGTAGCATTGTGATACGATATATACGTTCTTAATATTGCCTATCTCGAGCCAGAAAATGACAATATCTGCGAGAGACAGTCTGGTTTTATACTGTTTTTGTTATAGCGAGCTTAGATTTGATATTCGGTAATGTGATGGTAAGGTTTGTGTTCACCCATGAATGAATAAGTCGAAAACACGTTTCTAATGCCAAACCCCATGATTGTAGGCTTCAAGATGTTTATCCAAATAACACCGATATAAGAAAATGAACCAAACAGTGGCGAGACGGGATGTGAACCAAATGAACCTAATGCAGTCGGAGAAAATGTGTTTTTGACACGAGACAATATCTCGATTTTTCACTATTGAACCTCGCGACAAGTATACCATGGCGTTTGGCGTCGATACGTGGCGCAGAAGCACAACATAAAGCCGAAAGAAGAAGGACCACATATGACCATAGAAAAGTTTATTAAAAGACAAGAGAGAATCGAGGGGTGAGAGAGAATCGAGACAGATTTTCATAAAAACCAAATGATTCGCGAAATCTGTTTTCTTTCGCTTTCTTGATGGGTTTTCATTGGAGAATTTTTCTCGAATGAAAAACGATATCACGAATCCTTCGGGAATCCTTCGAGAATTATTCTCAGAGGAGAAAAAAACTATTGAAAAGTTGAAAGTCGTCCCACGTTTGTCTTCTCCTAGCCTGGTACCCTGCCTAGTATGTCATGTTGCTGACATGCACCCTTAGATTATGGAAGCATGTTATTGGTTCTATGCGCAACTAAATATCCCATGCATGTGCTCAGCCTCACTGATAGACCCATAATACATAAATTCACAGAAGTTTATTCCCAATGTATATGTGCGTTATTATGGATAGAACATGTATGATAAAATATAATGCCGATGATATTCCCTGTTCAATTTTAAATAGTCAAGACCGGAGATGGATCGTTTGGGCGGTCAAATGTTCAACCGGACATTTATTAATATATTAAAATAAAGCTTATGAAAACGTGATAATTCAATACAGTCTCTTCAAAAATCGCGACGACTTTGTAGCATTATCGTTTTAAAGCGGCAGATACAGCTAATTTTTACCCAGGCATATAATCCTACTTCCTGTAGCACCCTCACACATAGCGGCGTAACGGCTGTTATTCTGTGAATGACGTCATGGTATTCATTCGCATCTCGATGGTTTCGTGATATTCTTTCCAAGCTTTCTCGATCAAAATTTCTCGACATTCTCTCGATCAAGATAAAACCAATGATTCTCTATGGGTAAAAAAGACGAATTGAAAACGATATCGGGTAAATCGATCGAGAATTCGAAAACGATTTCGTTTTGCTCTGTTATCGCTTTTCAGTTCTGTTTTTCTCTCTCTCTCTTCTGCACATGTGTAGTTTTGATCTCCTGCCCGGAGTCGGTTCTCAGTATTAATATACACATTTGCAGCACACGGTACCCTGTGCATTGAACGTGATAATTGGGACATTATCGCAGTAAATTCTTTCTAATTTCTTTTAAATTTGAGTTTTCAATCCATTTTATCCGGTATCATTTGTTACGGCGGGAAGGGTACCGTAGTCATTCTCCTCGGTCCATCGACATCCGATTCATGGAACTTTATCACAGAGCAGGTGTTCGCTTTAGATAAGAATCGTCCTCAATGCGTTTTTGATACACACATCTGGTGAGACTATTTTTTGTATAAAAAGCGCCAAAATTATCAATTTTTTACAGTCTACATACTGAATAATCAGATAAAGAATAAATCACGGCCCACAGATAAACACAACCAGAATTACAGTGGTTCAAACCTGCCGCATTGGATTATTTAGCGCTTTTCGGAGCATTTAGAGTCGACATTTTCCCTTGTTGCAAAATTATGACACCTTCAACCAAAATCATATTTTAGACTGAATATTTCAGAATTATTTGTGTTTAAAATAGCTACAATTGGTTTTGGTTAAAGGTGTCCTATTTTTGTAACAAAAGAAAATGTGCATCGAAATTTGCACAAAAATAAGAAAATAACTATATGCCCCATAAATCCGTGTTCATGCATCTACAGCCCTTCATTATTTCGTGTCATAGAATTCAGCATGTAGGCTGTACAAAATGATCCATTTCATATCCTTTTGATAAAAGTTTGGCCCTGCAAACCGAACAGCTTGAGGACGATTTCCTCCCTTTTTTGAGAGAGAGAGAGAGAATTAGGGTTTAACGTCGCATTCAGCAATATTTCAGCTATATAGCGATCCCCTTTTTGAGCACAAATACGAGACTAATATACTCCTCTGATGCAAGTAAACCCGATATCAGTTATTTAAGTACTTTGATTTTTTTTTTTTTTTCTCTCGATATTCTCTCGAAGAATTCCCGATATGATCTGGATTTCTTCGAGAATGCCAACAAAAATTATCGATTGAGGGAAAACGATTAATGGAGATACTTCATAAAATGATTCCAATGCAGACAGATTTCTGATCAATAAAAACCCGGAAATCCTTTGTAGATTCACAGGACAATATTCATATATTCAATCCACTTAACTAGAAATGTTTATCTTTTTAAATTTGCAATTTTACTCTTGTGTCCCAACCATTTTGACGTAGACTGTTTTATCACTATACAGTTGAAGCGATCCACTTCTCAATATTGTCTCACAGAAGTTACAATGAGAGTTGGGTAGGCGAATTGAAATAATAGGTAACTTAAATTGATCTGTGTACTTTGGGCAACACATAATTCACACAATTGTAGAATAAAACAGGTTCGTGATCGTTTTAACAGCATGCAATCGTGGACGCGCGCAATACGTAATTGGTTGCATGTTGTTTTGACCAGTGTAATATTTATCTTCCTTTGTTCAAAATACATTATTGATACTTCGCTGCATTTCCTGTACTTATTGTACTAGAATTTGTTTTGCTAATTTATAGAAAACAGACAGACGCGAAATTGGTATCGTACTAAGGTGTATTTGTTTTATGCAGCTAAACAAAACAAGCCAATCATTAGTTTCCGTTTGCCCTCAGTATAGCACGCCATTTCGTATATAAATGGAATATCATTCCCTTGTCGGTCCCTCGCCTGTCCCTTATCCACAGTACATGTATATCTGCAAGGCATACATTTTCATAACATTTACGAATCAACAAAGCCATGGGACGCAATAAATATGTTTTCCGAATTTTTTGCCCAGAAGCAACATCGAAAAATAGGCAAGAGCCGATCGGGATTGGTTAACTTGACTGGATAAGCGTGTGACCTACATCGAAGCGATTATTGGCCAGAGCCCTTCAACTGGATCAAGCTGATCTGGGGAAGCGGTCATTTTTATCTCATTGCGAAAAATTACGTGGCGCAGAAGGTCGACAGAAATGTAAAAATAAAGTTTTTTGCGCTGATTTCATCGAACTCCGTACCATAGAAATATAAACAGAGCTTCTGTACTAAACCAAACCAACGAATGATATATTTTGAAGGGGTTTTCTGTAAGTATTTTATATTTTCCTAGCGGCTTCTCGACAACGTTTTATGGAAATTTCGTTTCGGTTCTCAATACACAAATTTGATTAATAATTCACAAAGACTAATCGCTTGACTCTTTATAGCGAGGCGTCTACTCAAGTGCTTGACATTTACCAGCGCTCCCGTGGTGCCCCCACAACTCGCGAGGTGTGAAAATGACAATCGTCGGAGAATCTTACTGGAAAATTTAGCAAAAAATGGCTTTGATTTCACCGCTTTAATGACTTGGACGCAAAAAAGTATTCGAAATGAAAAATTTGCCGACTTGTTACAGAGTATTAGTTGTCACTTTATTAAAAAGTAAGGAAATATAGGCAATAAAGTGAATAAAGTCGCACAGATCTACTCGCCTTCGGTTTTCTGCCGTTTTCTCGGTTTCAAATTTGGTATGGACCTGGAGTTTTCAACTATGATAACTTCCACATTTATTGACCTATAGCCTTGAAATTTCAAATTTCGTTTAGCATATATAGAACTAGTGAACTTTGCGTCAAATTTTCTACGTTCGCTTTAGTTTTTCAGATATTCGCGTTTTATTAACTTTAGCATTTTTGTAAAATAAACTTGAATAAAATCACTTCCATGACGAAATTATTAAAAGTATGGCACAGTTTACTAGTTCAGATAGCTAATAATAACATATGCCTTGAGTTTTAAACAATTTGCACCAAGCATGTAGATGATATGTGCTGTGAAAATTTTTCTATACTTTTCGAAAATTTTACAATTCAAAGCTGTTTGAAGTATTTATTCTTGAAATAAATGTGAAATCATAATAATATTCGGTTTCTCCACAAAAACAGCTTTCAGAAAATATATAATATGAAAAAAATGGTCAACACATTGTCGAGCAAGAAGATAATAGGTGTATAGTGAGCCTCTGGTTAGGTTTCTCGGACCCTTGAGGCAGTCCGCAGGTGGTTTTAGGCTTTGGCGGATATTTTCCATGTTTTGTGATTTTCTCCATCAGATTATTTCCCTTTCCAAGGTTAAGAGATCGGGATTTCCTTTGGAAGTCATTCTAGCCGAGAATTTTGCGCAGCAACATTCATCCAATTTGAAAAAATTTCGATAGACATTGAGATTATTTTCAAACAGTTAGAATATAAGAAAACAGGTTAATACTATTTATATGATTTTTTTTCAAGAATATGCTTCAAAACTAAAGCCATTCCCTACTTTTTCTGGGTTATCAAATTTAGCATGGGGCAGTCCATTTAACAGTGTCTACAGCTAAAAAATGCACACCAAGCTATATTTTTAGTTTTTCCTCATATTACACAATTCGAATGCAACAAAACACATTATTCAAAAGTTAATTACTTTTGTTTTCCAAGAGGCGGGCATCCTTAAATCATCATTTCCGATAAAAGGCAGCTTCAAGAGAAAATCAAAAGTCTCGGTTTTATAAATTTTGATCTACATGTAGTTCTTATTTTGTTGAACTTTAATGAGAGATTTCCTTACAAAATCGAACAACTCACAGTTTGAACTTTGAAGTTGATTTAACAACAAAGTAGTACCTTTGTTGCAATTTTTAGACACGGATCAGGAGTGCATATTACACAATAATGCATAATATCGTGTCTCTGGAAACGATATTTTTCGAGAAATAATCTGTTTTATAAATTTGGTAAAAAAAACCTAATAAATACTGTAGATGAAATTGAACAATAGGTGGATAGGTTAATAGTTTCCTTTTTTAGAATGACACTCAAATTGTATGCTGATTTTTTTTTAAATGAACATCAAATTCAAGTATTAAAAGATACTGATTGCTAACATTATAGTTGTGTTTCTCACCAAAATAAAATGTCGCCGGACTGTCTAAGTAAACTGTCAGTGCGTCATGAATAGATCTCAGATCCCTTTTATGTACAGCCCTTTCGTATTGCTGCCTTAATAACAGTGATCCTAGTTGATTTCTAAGTGCAAGCCGAACAGTTCTACATCGGCGTTATTCGGTTAAAAAAGTAAATAAGGGAATATCCGGAAATCGACAATGACCCGTTCAGAAGTTATATAACTGGGTAAAACGCCGTAAAGGCTACAGTGATAACTATATTCTGGTGTCCTTGGCTTCATAAATAATTAAACAATAACGATTTGATTAGAATAACGTTCTTACTTCCTGCTATGCGCAATATACTTCGGCGCATCTCATGTGGACTGGATATCGCTGGACTTCGTCTTCAAGATATTACGGTGTTTACAACAGCGCTAACTTTCAACATTAGCATATTACTTTTAGAATGACAAAGGATTTCGAAGGTTCACTCCATCGCGATAGAACAATTGTTCGGCAGTATGCTGGTCTTGCCCATTACTACGGTTCTTGGCGAAATTACAAGCGTCTAGTCCGTCATTCATAATCCAGCCGTCGTCCATTAGAGAATATCCGCGTCCATAATCCAAAGACCTATTCCATTTCCATATAACAGTATTAGCACCAAATTCAAAAAGTCAAAAGTATACATAAACATAGGCTTGTTTCCTGCAAGAGAGAAGCGGTCAACAATTTTCAATGATGCCGGCAAGACATCATGATGTTCCAAAATATCAAATCCGTATCGCTGATCAGTATTCTTAATCCATAATATTCGTTATAGAGTCGTCATCTAAAAATGATGTACCTCAGTCACGCTTTGATTGTGACTGTTCATATGAGTAGCATGAGGATCTTGAAGTACATGGGCTCATACGGCCCCTAGCCCCGGGTTAAGCGGAATTAGACACATGTTACGAAACGTAGCGCCATAGATCTTGCACGCTACGTTCGTATTTTGCTATTAGCATGGGATATGTATCGCCAAATTTGAGAAACTTTGAGTGGAGGCGCTTGGTGGAATAGCCCTGTTTTATAAGTTTCTGCAACAATGTTTTGTGACGTTGATTAAAATCATCACATTTAACACAAGATCTAGCAAATGCTACTAAGCGAGATATGTATACGCCATATGCAGGTCCCACTGGAATATTACTATCCAGAAAGGGATAGTTTACGATGTCGAAATTGTAATCATCTCTTTTGTCATAAAGTTGACGAGAGAGAATGCCCGCTTCATTTTTATAGAGGTAGAGATCTAAATAAGATGTGCCTGCAGGGCTATCTGTAGTTTCCTTCAAATCCAGTGAAGGTGGATATATATCCTTCACTGCGTCATTTATATAGCGATTATCCACAGCGAGAAGATCGTCTATATAGCGTTTGGTGAATGAGAAGGAACGGGCTTTGAGTGGATCGGTTTTTGAAAGCGCCAGCATATAGTCATATTCATAAGAGAACAGATACAGGTCAGCCAACAGGGGTGCACAATTAGTACCCATTGGAATACCTATATGCTGCTGATATATTGTGTGCCAAATTTCACATAGATATTTTTAATGAGAAATTCAAGCAACTCTATAAACAAAGAAGCATCCCATGAATGATATCTCTTGTATGTAGTCGAGCTAAAGAATGCTTTACGGCTTCCGACATTAATATATCTACGATCAGTTTTCTTGAACACAGATACTATTAATGAACTTATACGGTCAATAAGGTCCTGATGAGGGATTGTAGTATAGAAAGTCGAGAAATCCCATGTGGATACATGTCTGTACGGTATGTGACCTTTAGCATCAAGTTCTTCCGTAAGACATTTTGAGTTTTCAATATCCACATACATTCAACGCCAGAGTTCTTGAAAATAGTGGCGCAATACCTTTCCCAAAATGCTTTTACCTCCTGAAGGGCCCTCGTCAATAGGGTTGAAAGAAGCTTGGTGGTGCAGCTTCTAGAACCAGCTATGAATCTAGCTTTGTATGGTGATTTATGCATTTTGGGAGTCCAGTATATTTTTGTTATGTCGCTATGATTGGTTGGAAGACAAATACCTCTTTCCCTGAGAAACTTTTTGTGATTGTTAAATAGATCTTCCAGAGTAAATGCAGTTTGGGAGTAAGTAGATGTATTTGATGAAGATATTTCTATACTCAATTCTTTAACCAGCACCTGGTAATAGTAATATTTACATATGCATATTATATTATTCGGAGCTTTGTCTGCTGGGACTATGACGAATTTACTCTGGAGATTTGCTAGAACTTCTTGCGAATTGAGGTTTCTCAGAACTTGTTTTGCTTGGGGAAGAGTACTTCTGTCAATATGGCGGATTGTTTCAACGACCTTGCTCTTGGTGAGGTCCAGCCAATCAGCGAGTACTGTAGGTTCAACTTTTTCTCGCTTAGACCAATCAATAACGTACTGTTCTAATGCAGTCAGGACTATCTTTTGGTCCGCCTTCAGATTTATTCTTCTTGGCTCTCTATATTTAGGTCCTTTCATCAGGAGTAATTTCAGATCCTTATCACTCACCACATCAAGGTCACCAGTCACAATATGTTTGCATGGTGTATAGATAAAGTTCGACAATTCACAATCACAACTATAGCCTCCTGACGTGTATAAGTTCCAGTCAAACTCCTTGACAGCATTGGAGTAATTGAATATTTTGGTGGCTATAGATTTAGTATACTTATATGAAATGCAAGGAGGTTCTGTGAACTTGAAATAGTTTGGTACAGCGTTGCGTACCTCTGGATCATTCAGGATTCGAGGTAAATTAATGATGTCCAGTCCTTTATCTAAGTAGTTGAGTTTCAAGAAAAGCCGATCTTGAGATGTTTCGATTATGTTCACTGGACGATACAACCGAAAATACGCTATATCTTGACATACTTTACTGATTTTGGATGGTATTATATTTCCTGAAGACGCAGATTGCTGTATATCTCTGGCTGTTTGATTTAAAGCTCTCAGAGGTAACGCATACAGAACTGTACGTAAGCTATGTATACTATTGGGTGCGTTAGTTAAACCCACTAAGTAATTTAAAGTGATATGATCGTGAATCATCGAACTATTAAACTTTCGCCAACCATGGCTGCGTTGTCTCCGTTGATGGGGTTTAAATAGTTGGGTAATGTTGGATATATTTGAACGGCGGTTTGTAGCATTGCCGAACCCACTGACATTATCATTTAAACCAAACGGAAACACCGACCCAAGTTCTAGCATCCAGAATAATTCCCGCTCTCGGATTTTTCTCTCAAATCCAAAGGGGGAATCCTTAGTAGATGGATAGACGACGTCTATGATCTGAATACTAAAGTTATCCCAGCCATGGTCGGGTCCAGAAAAATGCCTACCTATAAGCAATTGCTTTTTCCTAACGGATTTTCTGTGACCGTTCACCCTAAGATGGAGTCTTTGGGTGGTCTTGCCAACATACTGTTGACCACACTTCTTACAGGAAACTAAGTAAATACAGTTTGTAGTAGAACAACTAAGATCAACATACGAGTTAACAGAATATGAGTTACCAGTTAACGCGGAACTAAATGAAGCTGAAGTATTAAAGAGTGGACACGTGAGACATCCACGGTGTCCACACTTAGAAATTTAGAAATTATTACATGTAGAATTCGGTGCTAAACAATCATCAAGCGCAATATTGCAAGGTTTGATGTCGTGGCCTTGCTTTGCTGTCAGAAATATATCTGTCATTTGGATTGAAAAAGGTCTTAGTGCATTTCGAACTATTAGAGACTCGGCCACATTTCGGAACGGTCGCATTGATAGCTAACCCTGAAAACTACCTTTGCTACACGAGATTGAGGGTAGCAAAACACAAATGCATGCAATTAAATACTTCCATTTATGGGCGTGTGAGTTACACGAAATATGGAGACAGACTCTGTTTATCTACAGTAGGTGTGGTGTTATATAGCGAACCGAACGGGCATTCCATCTCCTTATCTAGTCTTGGTCTTGTCTGTCAAAAATTGCAATGAACAACTGTTAGGTTAGCCCTTCTTGACTTGGATCCCCGATAACTCTAACTTCTTTCCTTTCTAAAATCAATTAATTTCAATGGCTGGTTATAAGCACTGAACCTCGGATTATCCTTGCCTTGAAAATGTGCTAAATAGATGCGATTCCATGTATATTGACGATGTAATTTGGAGGATAGCTCATTGCATATAAAATATAACAAGGGCATATATAATATATTTTATACATGACCGGTGATTTTGGAGTGGACAGATCATATCCCGGATTTATCGGTACTGCATGTCACACAAATATTCGCCATATGATGGTTCTTAGTTGAACGTGGGCTTTCATAGATAACCGTTGACTTTTAGAAGCATCGTCGAATGTTCATTTCAAGGTAGCAAAGACTGTCCAGAATTGCCGCTTTACCGTTATATGATGACGAAAGTCTAGGGTATCGTGCACTACAACACGTACAAGATCTCCCAATAAACAGGCAAATGCACTGCAGGTTCGATTTCACCTTCACAATCACTCGACTTTACAAGCCTGTCCAGTGAGCTTCGCACACATGAAATTGACATTCTTGATCGGTGTAACGCACCTGTTTGAGCAATGATTTCCCTACATGTAATGCATATAACACGCCATGAAATTCCATATATCTCTCGACGAACACAATTATTCCACAATACAGGATACACATCCCTCCAATCAGATCGCCGTGTAAGGTAATTTGGATTACACTTCCCGATAGAATACATCATTTCATACCGACTTCCCGATAGAATACATCATTTCATACCGAACAGGTCGAACGTGGTTAGAACCATTAAATGCATAGGGGCAATTTGTTGCTGGAGCAGTTGTTGGCAACAGAGCTAAATAAAAAATCACTTTTAAATAACCTTCAGAGATATGAATCAGATTTCCTAAACTCAGTTTTCATTGTCGTGGTCGTATCATCTAATTTTTTTTCTTCTGTGATGAGAATGATAGCCATTCTCAACAGACACCTATCATTCCGTATAGTTCGTACTGAAATGAATATAAGATATTCCAGACAAACTCAGATGTCTGGGTCGGTCTACCTCACAATACGTGAGATATCATCTCGGTATAGAGTCCTTTACCAGGTCGGGGAAATGTGATGCTCCAATTTTGGAGGTAAAAAGGTCGTTTTTTTTAATAACTCAGAAAATATGAACAAAATAGCATTTTTTCTAAATGACGCTTAAATTGATATATAGTTACATATGTTAACACATTTTGCCATTGATAGGATTTATAGTTAACTTGTTCGAACGTGTTGAAATGATAATTTGAAAAAACAACAGACGGCTTTCTATCTCCTGAAGTAGATAGATAACAATTTCTTCGAAGCACGTAAACCAATGTGAAAATATATCAAATTAAGCGCCATTTAGAAAAAAATGCTCCTTTGTTCATATTTTGTGAGTTATTCAAGAAAAACGATCTTTTTTACCTCCACAATTGGAGAGGCACATTTCCCGACCTGTTTACCCAACTCTGTCAAATTGCTGCCATATTTGTGATCATTATGTCCAAACTGAAGTTTCTCTCTTGACATACGGAACTTGATTTGAAAATACATTAGGATTACCATGGTTCAGAACGCTGTACTCAGATTGTCACAGATCTTGAGGACATTTCCCTGCGAACATTTTGTGAATTTGTGAAACTCCGAGTTCCTCACTTAGGCAAAATACATTCAAATCGACTCTCCTACCGAGACGATGAAATGCACTGGGTTGATATGGACGACAGGAATTACTACAAGTGTATGTAAAGTAATGACCGTGTCAATATTAGGATTATGGACGCGACGAGTCCAGGACGCAAGCCAGCGAGGAAACGCTCTGTGGGCGCCAAGTAGAGATAAAACTGAAAAAAACTTGACGTTCCTTAGAACGATAAAAACTATAAAACACCCGTGGTCAACTCGTACAATGAAAGAAATGGATAAAACACCTCCGGACATACAGCACATAGTGGCATAAAATGCAAATGGCGGCTTCCAACACCTAAAGTGAAGTACCCGGATATTCAGCAGCGCCATCTATCTACTGAATATTCAATAATGTATTCTGGAACTTACCAACGTGTCTTTCAGATTCTTGGAACGACTGAAAGACGTTCGAATTGGTGGAAGTAGTCCAACCAATCTGGAATTCAAAACTTCATGTTTATTCTGAATGAACTGTTTAATAAGACGAACATTGGGGGAGTATTTCATGATAAGTGGAAGAAATTCCAGGCGCTGTTGAACGTTTTTGGCAAAGCCGAGTGTTGATTGCTTTTGCTTATATCTGCTTTGATTTTTCTCAAGCCACGAGCGGAATAGCCTCGCTTTAAGAGTACTTTGATAAGAATGTAACAAGCGCTATTAAAATCGCATTCTTTGTTACAAATACGGCGGTATCTTATAAATTGAGACTACAGGATGCCTCGGAAAGTATACGGAGGATGGAATGAAGAATGATACAACAATTGGTGACTGTCCGTTGGCTTGAAATATACTTTACTATCAAACCTCCCTGAATATATAAATCTACTACCTTTATACATGGTAACATCGAGGAAAGGAACAGAATGAAATTTAACATTATGTTGCAGACGGATATTGGATTTATGTTCATTCAAGATAAGTCCCGAAATTCATCAAGTGTGCCAGGAAAAACGCCGAAAATGTCATCTAGGTAGCGCTTCCAAAGGAGAGGTTTCATAGGACAATTGGCGAGAGCTTTATCCTCCCAATCGGCCATAAATATATTGGCACAAGACGGAGCAAAACGTTTGCCCATAGCAGTGCCTTTGACCTGAAGGAAGTGCTTAGGGCCAAAAGAAAAGTCACTTTCATTCAAAGAAATATCCAATAATTTCAGGAGATGTTGATCATTCCTGTTTGGTGACCGGTGACGTGATAAAGCTTCAGCTATGACGCGTAAGCCCTCGTTCGATTCAATATTGGTATAGAGGGACTCCACATCCAAAGTAAAGATGAGTACCTGATCATCGTAGGAATGTTTTACTAGGCAATTCAGGAAATCGGTGGTAACACGGACATAACTGGCATGCTTTTGAGAAATACGGTTCAGCCAATAGTCCATGTATTCTGTTACCCGGGCCATTTTGCTGCCCGAGTCAGACACAATAGGGTTGCGCAGAATCTTCGGACAAGTTTAAGTATCGAAGTCCCATAGAAATAGATATTCAGCTGAAAGAAGACGAACTTCGCACCAAAGAAATAGAATTTAACTTATACAAGCAAAAGCACGAGAAAATGGATGCTGATTACAATCCTCCTTATGTACTAAGAAAATCAACAAAGCAGTTATGCCATGAATGTCATACTAGAGATGGACATTCCATAGAGCGTTGTCCAAACTTGGCTTGCGATTCCGTTCGCGAGTGTGGGGAGCTGAATGTACACTTAAACCAAAAAAAAAGAAATAACAGAACTTGTCAGCCTTAAAAACAAAACTGAGAGAGAACTTACCAGACTGAAACAAGAATTAGACAAAAAGAAAAGTGTGCACAGCAAACTGTCACAGACCTTTGGATGCCAGATTCATTCACATCTGATTCGGACCTATCCAGATAAGTATTAAGTTAGTAGATGGCGTTGGTACAATGATTCGCAAGCGTGTCTTGGATACCGATAATTTCATCCTCCGAAAACATTATGGAGGCAAAGTTCCAACAAATTTAGAATTCGCATCCGTAATTTGGCAGTCCTTAATATCTGCCCACAACGAGAGGTTTGACATAAATTAAAACAATCCTGTGAAAATAAAAACAACGAATCCAGTGTCGGAAATGATGAGACAAAATCTGGCAAATAAGAACGCACCTTATATATAGTTAACGTCTATTGAGGACGAACAACGGCAGACCGAACGGGCTATAGCCATTTCAAATAACCCGCCCACGAGTAGCTTACCTTCAACTGCCACGCCGCAGCTACCCACTCAATCTGTAAACCTGCCTTACACGATCATCCCACCGAACCCAACCACACAGGCTGTCCACATTGTGCCTTAGACTCTCATATTTAATGCCAAGGAAGACAAGATATTTACTGTCGCTATGTTTCTTGATTTATCTAAGGCATTTGATAGGATCAATCATGATATACGGTTAGATAAACTTGAACATTATGGATTTCGGGGAATCGCTAACGACTGGTTTCGAAGCTATCTGTCATCTCGATCTCAGCGCGTCTGTTATAATAATGTACTATCTACTTCCAGAACCATAAAGTGTGGCGTGCCTCAGGGATCGATTATTGGTCCTATTCTCTTCCTAATCCACATTAATGATATATATAACGCATCTAATTGCCTAGTTATTATACTGTATTCCGACGACACTAGCGCCATGTTATCCGACACTAATCATGAACATGTAATCGAAACAATGTCAAACGAACTCATTAGACTTCAAGACTGGTTTTTTTCATGCAATGTATTGTCTCTCAATGTGAAGAAAACCAAATATATGCTAATCAAACCAGCCAGATATACTACTCGTCTTTCACCTAAAATCATCCTTGATGGCAATGAGCTTGAATGCGTCAACACATTTAAATTCCTCTGGATCATCTTTAAGTTAACGTGACAGTCACGTATTGGATCATTATGCTCAAAATTATCTAGAAATATAGGTATTTTAAGCAATATTAAAAATTATGTAAACAGAAAGACCCTAATGATTTTATATTACTCATTATTCTACTCTTACGTCTCCTTCTGCAGCATGGTCTGGGCCAACATCTACCAAAAAAAAGCTTATTCGCATTGTAACATCCAGTACCAGATTAGCACATACCAGAAACCTATTCTTGGAGCTAAATATTCTTCCCATATATAAAATAAATGATTATCTTATTCTGATAATTGCACACAAATTGTTTTAGCATTCAGTCTTTCTTCCCTCCAGCTTGCAAAATTACTTTACTAAGCTATCCGCTATACACGACTATCCAACCAGACAGGCCAACCTTAATTTATACAGGCCGTTTTATAAATCGCAACTCTCATTCTAGTCTTGCAAAATAAAGGGACCCCGATTATGGAATTCTCTACCCGTCAGCCTGAAATCCTGTGCCTCCAGGCCTCTTTTAAATCTCCCCTAAAAAAATCCTGTTAAACAGCTTGTGACACATTAACCTGGTATACGTACATTTCATTGGAACCGATGTTAGGGAGCGTTCCCAATTATGGTTTTTGCTTCGTTCGTTTAAATTACCGAAAAAAACCCAAGCCGTTCTACACCCATCGTTTTGATTTTCGTTGAAAACCATTGAAAAAACCATTCAACGCATTGGTTCGTTCGCCAGTGAACGAAGTCGTTCGTTTTACAGAAAACCATTGCGTTCTTTTCCTTCTTTGTTTGCCATCGTTCGATCGTTCGCTGGAAAACGATGGCGCAATAATACAATCACGTGATGTTCGCATTATCCAGCCTGATAACACAATCTCCGTGGGCACGGAGAAAAGAATCCGTTAATTCAAAGCAGAATTCTCTGACGTTTGGATAGGCAGTAAATTAATTTTACGTGTAACTAGATGTTGAAGTTCAGCTACATAATTAGACGACAGAAGTAATTAATGCACGTTTTCCCCCCGACTTGAGTAGACACCCTCGCGTCAAACCCTGCATGGTTATTCGGTTCGTTCTGAAGGCTATCTCCTTGCCAATCCTCGACCGCATTATTCATTGTTATCTGAATTTGTATTATATCTAGTCTATTATATTGATGGCTATATGTACGTGTAGTAAACAAACGCCAGCCCCGAATTCCACAAGCACCGCGATATTATTTATTGAATATCAATCTTTCTATGGTAATTCATAAGCTCCGTAATTCCTTCAACGCCCCATCCCAAAAAGAAATCTTCATTTTTAAAATTTTTAAAATTTATTTCTTTCTCGATTAACAATTTGTAAATATAAGTTTTAGCAAGAACAATGATTTTTTTTGACATATGACAAATAATTAAAAGCAGCATTGTGTTAGCTTTCAAATGTCCGAATCTTTATTGATGTGTGTTCATTGTGATTAATACTTTTAACTATATTTAAGGATGCAGATTTGGGTCAAGTTTGTTTAATGCTACCGTAACTTTAACCAAATGTGATATATTTTATGTGTTGCATGTAACAGCGGTCTTATTTGAATTCTTGAAGTAAATACGTTCAAACCATGGAGTTAAATATATTACTTGCATAGGCCAGATAGACAAATATTGCCGGAAAATTCAAGCCACGCTTATTTGAACTCTTATATCATTTAGTATGTATCGCAAAATACATGACAGGATGGCATTTCAAATGATTAATAACTTTGAAACGAAAATGTTTATTTCAAGAATAACACTAAATTGTGTTGACATGGAAATTTAGGCATTCTTCACAAAAGCGCTGCGTATGTTTTTAAATGAATTTAAATAAAAAATAATATCAATCATTCAACATTACAAGAAATTTGTGGTGTCTTATTCCTGAAAAAATGTGAGATGTGAATCTTGGCTGGGCGTCGAAAACAAATTGAATAGTGGTACGGCCTCACGAGGCAAGGGGGGGGGGACTACTATCATAGCACTTCAGGGGAGTGTCGAGGGGACGCCTGGGTCCCGGAAGCTCCTGGGGTCTAGATCCCCGGGGAAGCGTTCAGAGCGATTTCCGGTGAATAAAATCACTCTACAATGAAGAGTATTTTTAGTTATTTTCTAATCCTTTTACCATGAAAACGCAATCGATAGGGGCTTTCTGCGATTCTGGATTAGAAAATAATAGAGTCAAGTTAAAGCTAGACATATTCGTGGCCGATATAATTATTATGGGCAGTGGTGTTAATAAATTCATTGTACAAGTAGCGCAATCTAAATTCATAATTCAAATGTAGAGATACCGCTAGCTATACTTCTGCGATAATATTATCAGATGGCGCTCGTAGTTTTTCACAACGGGTAGTAAATGCAAACATTGACTTATTTCGTGAACAAGGACGCAAAAAGAAGCAGAAGAAAAAGAAAAAAACCCAACACTGAATAGTTCATGATAGATTATATTTATAAATTCTCGTCAGAATGCACACACACCGTGGTCAGTTTAATACGGTGCCGGGTATATACCGGTAGGCCTGTTATCGACGGCTTAACAGCCTACACGTTTGAGCTACCATCATTCGAGCAGTGTGTGGGCGTGTCTTAGTGTGACGTCACTCAGGCGGAACTACTTTTAATCGTTTTTTCTGCAGCAAGTCACAGCCTTGGAAACTCTATAGAAAAACCATCGAACGAACGCAATGGTTTTTTCGTCGTTCGTTTTTTCAATGGTTTTTTTGAAAAAACGAACCAACCATACACCCATCGTTCGTGGCATGGTTGAAACGAAATAGTTTAAACCATGAAAACACGAACGTTAAATGGGAACGCTCCCTTAGTACAAGTTATTTATCTCACTCTGTGCTCGCTTGCAATCTGTATGCTTTCATCCGATCTACCTTATCACTAGTTAAAGCCTGCTCAGTTGTGTATCCAGCGCGTCACATATATATATATGTATTTTTATGGCTGTGCATAACTGTTGTGTTTAAGCATAACTGGCATGCTTTTGAGAAATAGGGTTCAGCCAATAGTCCATGTATTCTGTTACCCGGGCCATTTCGCTGCCCGAGTCAGACACAATAGGGTTGCGCAGAATCTTCGGACATGCGAACAGCATCATTTGAAAAGTTTAAGTATCGAAGTCCCATAGAAATAGATATTCAGCTGAAAGAAGACGAACTTCGCACCAAAGAAATGGAGTTTAACTTATACAAGCAAAAGCACGAGAAAATGGATGCTGATTACAATCCTCCTTATGTACTAAGAAAATCAACAAAGCAGTTATGCCATGAATGTCATACTAGAGATGGACATTCCATAGAGCGTTGTCCAAATTTGGCTTGCGAATCCGTTCGCGAGTGTGGGGAGCTGAATGTACACTTAAACCCAAAAAAAGAGATAACAGAACTTGTCAGCCTTAAAAAACAAAACTGAGAGAGAATTTACCAGACTGAAACAAGAATGAGACAAAAAGAAAAGTGTGCACAGCAAACTGGCACAGACCTTTGAATGCCAGATTCATTCACAGCTGATTTGGACCAATCCAGATAAGTATTAAGTTAGTAGATGGCGTTGGTACAATGATTCGCAAGCGTGTCTTGGATACCGATAATTTCATCCTCCGAAAACATTATGGAGGCAAAGTTCCAACAAATTTAGAATTCGCATCCGTAATTTGGCAGTCCTTAATATCTGCCCACAACGAGAGTTTTGACATAAATTAAAACAATCCTGTGAAAATAAAACAACGAATCCAGTATCGGAAATGATGAGACAAAATCTGGCAAATAAAAACGAACCTTATATATAGTTAACGTCTATTGAGGACGAACAACGGCAGACCGAACGGGCTATAGCCATTTCAAATAACCCGCCCACGAGTAGCTTACCTTCAACTGCCACGCCGCAGCTACCCACTCAATCTGTAAACCTGCCTTACACGATCATCCCACCGAACCCAACCACACAGGCTGTCCACATTGTGCCTTACACTCTCATATTTAATGCCAAGGAAGACAAGATATTTACTGTCGCTATGTTTCTTGATTTATCTAAGGCATTTGATAGGATCAATCATGATATACGGTTAGATAAACTTGAACATTATGGATTTCGCGGAATCGCTAACGACTGGTTTCGAAGCTATCTGTCATCTCGATCTCAGCGCGTCTGTTATAATAATGTACTATCTACTTCCAGAACCATAAAGTGTGGCGTGCCTCAGGGATCGATTATTGGTCCTATTCTCTTCCTAATCCACATTAATGATATATATAACGCATCTAATTGCCTAGTTATTATACTGTATTCCGACGACACTAGCGCCATGTTATCCGACACTAATCATGAACATTTAATCGAAACAATGTCAAACGAACTCATTAGACTTCAAGACTGGTTTTTTTCATGCAATGTATTGTCTCTCAATGTGAAGAAAACCAAATATATGCTAATCAAACCAGCCAGATATACTACTCGTCTTTCACCTAAAATCATCCTTGATGGCAATGAGCTTGAATGCGTCAACACATTTAAATTCCTCTGGATCATCTTTAAGTTAACGTGACAGTCACGTATTGGATCATTATGCTCAAAATTATCTAGAAATATAGGTATTTTAAGCAATATTAAAAATTATGTAAACAGAAAGACCCTAATGATTTTATATTACTCATTATTCTACTCTTACGTCTCCTTCTGCAGCATGGTCTGGGCCAACATCTACCAAAAAAAAGCTTATTCGCATTGTAACATCCAGTACCAGATTAGCACATACCAGAAACCTATTCTTGGAGCTAAATATTCTTCCCATATATAAAATAAATGATTATCTTATTCTGATAATTGCACACAAATTGTTTTAGCATTCAGTCTTTCTTCCCTCCAGCTTGCAAAATTACTTTACTAAGCTATCCGCTATACACGACTATCCAACCAGACAGGCCAACCTTAATTTATACAGGCCGTTTTATAAATCGCAACTCTCATTCTAGTCTTGCAAAATAAAGGGACCCCGATTATGGAATTCTCTACCCGTCAGCCTGAAATCCTGTGCCTCCAGGCCTCTTTTAAATCTCCCCTAAAAAAATCCTGTTAAACAGCTTGTGACACATTAACCTGGTATACGTACATTTGATTGGAACCGATGTTAGGGAGCGTTCCCAATTATGGTTTTTGCTTCGTTCGTTTAAATTACCGAAAAAACCCCAAGCCGTTCTACACCCATCGTTTTGATTTTCGTTGAAAACCATTGAAAAAACCATTCAACGCATTGGTTCGTTCGCCAGTGAACGAAGTCGTTCGTTTTACAGAAAACCATTGCGTTCTTTTCCTTCTTTGTTTGCCATCGTTCGATCGTTCGCTGGAAAACGATGGCGCAATAATACAATCACGTGATGTTCGCATTATCCAGCCTGATAACACAATCTCCGTGGGCACGGAGAAAAGAATCCGTTAATTCAAAGCAGAATTCTCTGACGTTTGGATAGGCAGTAAATTAATTTTACGTGTAACTAGATGTTGAAGTTCAGCTACATAATTAGACGACAGAAGTAATTAATGCACGTTTTTCCCCCGACTTGAGTAGACACCCTCGCGTCAAACCCTGCATGGTTATTCGGTTCGTTCTGAAGGCTATCTCCTTGCCAATCCTCGACCGCATTATTCATTGTTATCTGAATTTGTATTATATCTAGTCTATTATATTGATGGCTATATGTACGTGTAGTAAACAAACGCCAGCCCCGAATTCCACAAGCACCGCGATATTATTTATTGAATATCAATCTTTCTATGGTAATTCATAAGCTCCGTAATTCCTTCAACGCCCCATCCCAAAAAGAAATCTTCATTTTTAAAATTTTTAAAATTTATTTCTTTCTCGATTAACAATTTGTAAATATAAGTTTTAGCAAGAACAATGATTTTTTTTGACATATGACAAATAATTAAAAGCAGCATTGTGTTAGCTTTCAAATGTCCGAATCTTTATTGATGTGTGTTCATTGTGATTAATACTTTTAACTATATTTAAGGGTGCAGATTTGGGTCAAGTTTGTTTAATGCTACCGTAACTTTAACCAAATGTGATATATTTTATGTGTTGCATGTAACAGCGGTCTTATTTGAATTCTTGAAGTAAATACGTTCAAACCATGGAGTTAAATATATTACTTGCATAGGCCAGATAGACAAATATTGCCGGAAAATTCAAGCCACGCTTATTTGAACTCTTATATCATTTAGTATGTATCGCAAAATACATGACAGGATGGCATTTCAAATGATTAATAACTTTGAAACGAAAATGTTTATTTCAAGAATAACACTAAATTGTGTTGACATTGAAATTTAGGCATTCTTCACAAAAGCGCTGCGTATGTTTTTAAATGAATTTAAATAAAAAATAATATCAATCATTCAACATTACAAGAAATTTGTGGGGTCTTATTCCTGAAAAAATGTGAGATGTGAATCTTGGCTGGGCGTCGAAAGCAAATTGAATAGTGGTACGGCCTCACGAGGCAAGGGGGGGGGGACTACTATCATAGCACTTCAGGGGAGTGTCGAGGGGACGCCTGGGTCCCGGAAGCTCCTGGGGTCTAGATCCCCGGGGAAGCGTTCAGAGCGATTTCCGGTGAATAAAATCACTCTACAATGAAGAGTATTTTTAGTTATTTTCTAATCCTTTTACCATGAAAACGCAATCGATAGGGGCTTTCTGCGATTCTGGATTAGAAAATAATAGAGTCAAGTTAAAGCTAGACATATTCGTGGCCGATATAATTATTATGGGCAGTGGTGTTAATAAATTCATTGTACAAGTAGCGCAATCTAAATTCATAATTCAAATGTAGAGATACAGCTAGCTATACTTCTGCGATAATATTATCAGATGGCGCTCGTAGTTTTTCACAACGGGTAGTAAATGCAAACATTGACTTATTTCGTGAACAAGGACGCAAAAAGAAGCAGAAGAAAAGGAAAAAAACCCAACACTGAATAGTTCATGATAGATTATATTTATAAATTCTCGTCAGAATGCACACACACCGTGGTCAGTTTAATACGGTGCCGGGTATATACCGGTAGGCCTGTTATCGACGGCTTAACAGCCTACACGTTTGAGCTACCATCATTCGAGCAGTGTGTGGGCGTGTCTTAGTGTGACGTCACTCAGGCGGAACTACTTTTAATCGTTTTTTCTGCAGCAAGTCACAGCCTTGGAAACTCTATAGAAAAACCATCGAACGAACGCAATGGTTTTTTCGTCGTTCGTTTTTTCAATGGTTTTTTTGAAAAAACGAACCAACCATACACCCATCGTTCGTGGCATGGTTGAAACGAAATAGTTTAAACCATGAAAACACGAACGTTAAATGGGAACGCTCCCTTAGTACAAGTTATTTATCTCACTCTGTGCTCGCTTGCAATCTGTATGCTTTCATCCGATCTACCTTATCACTAGTTAAAGCCTGCTCAGTTGTGTATCCAGCGCGTCACATATATATATATGTATTTTTATGGCTGTGCATAACTGTTGTGTTTAAGCATAACTGGCATGCTTTTGAGAAATAGGGTTCAGCCAATAGTCCATGTATTCTGTTACCCGGGCCATTTCGCTGCCCGAGTCAGACACAATAGGGTTGCGCAGAATCTTCGGACATGCGAACAGCATCATTTGAAAAGTTTAAGTATCGAAGTCCCATAGAAATAGATATTCAGCTGAAAGAAGACGAACTTCGCACCAAAGAAATGGAGTTTAACTTATACAAGCAAAAGCACGAGAAAATGGATGCTGATTACAATCCTCCTTATGTACTAAGAAAACCAACAAAGCAGTTATGCCATGAATGTCATACTAGAGATGGACATTCCATAGAGCGTTGTCCAAATTTGGCTTGCGAATCCGTTCGCGAGTGTGGGGAGCTGAATGTACACTTAAACCCAAAAAAAGAGATAACAGAACTTGTCAGCCTTAAAAAACAAAACTGAGAGAGAATTTACCAGACTGAAACAAGAATGAGACAAAAAGAAAAGTGTGCACAGCAAACTGGCACAGACCTTTGAATGCCAGATTCATTCACAGCTGATTTGGACCAATCCAGATAAGTATTAAGTTAGTAGATGGCGTTGGTACAATGATTCGCAAGCGTGTCTTGGATACCGATAATTTCATCCTCCGAAAACATTATGGAGGCAAAGTTCCAACAAATTTAGAATTCGCATCCGTAATTTGGCAGTCCTTAATATCTGCCCACAACGAGAGTTTTGACATAAATTAAAACAATCCTGTGAAAATAAAACAACGAATCCAGTATCGGAAATGATGAGACAAAATCTGGCAAATAAAAACGAACCTTATATATAGTTAACGTCTATTGAGGACGAACAACGGCAGACCGAACGGGCTATAGCCATTTCAAATAACCCGCCCACGAGAAACTTACCTTCAACTGCCACGCCGCAGCTACCCACTCAATCTGTAAACCTGCCTTACACGATCATCCCACCGAACCCAACCACACAGGCTGTCCACATTGTGCCTTACACTCTCATATTTAATGCCAAAGAAGACAAGATATTTACTGTCGCTATGTTTCTTGATTTATCTAAGGCATTTGATAGGATCAATCATGATATACGGTTAGATAAACTTGAACATTATGGATTTCGCGGAATCGCTAACGACTGGTTTCGAAGCTATCTGTCATCTCGATCTCAGCGCGTCTGTTATAATAATGTACTATCTACTTCCAGAACCATAAAGTGTGGCGTGCCTCAGGGATCGATTATTGGTCCTATTCTCTTCCTAATCCACATTAATGATATATATAACGCATCTAATTGCCTAGTTATTATACTGTATTCCGACGACACTAGCGCCATGTTATCCGACACTAATCATGAACATTTAATCGAAACAATGTCAAACGAACTCATTAGACTTCAAGACTGGGTTTTTTCATGCAATGTATTGTCTCTCAATGTGAAGAAAACCAAATATATGCTAATCAAACCAGCCAGATATACTACTCGTCTTTCACCTAAAATCATCCTTGATGGCAATGAACTTGAATGCGTCAACACATTTAAATTCCTCTGGATCATCTTTCAGTTAACGTGGCAGTCACATATTGGATCATTATGCTCAAAATTATCTAGAAATATAGGTATTTTAAGCAATATTTAAAATTTTGTAAACAGAAATACCCTAATGATTTTATATTACTCATTATTCTACTCTTACGTCTCCTTCTGCAGCATGGTCTGGGCCAACACCTACCAAAAAAAGCTTATTCGCATTGTAACATCCAGTACCAGATTAGCACATACCAGAAACCTATTCTTGGAGCTAAATATTCTTCCCATATATAAAATAAATGATTATCTTATTCTGATAATTGCACACAAATTGTTTTAGCATTCAGTCTTTCTTCCCTCCAGCTTGCAAAATTACTTTACTAAGCTATCCGCTATACACGACTATCCAACCAGACAGGCCAACCTTAATTTATACAGGCCGTTTTATAAATCGCAACTCTCATTCTAGTCTTGCAAAATAAAGGGACCCCGATTATGGAATTCTCTACCCGTCAGCCTGAAATCCTGTGCCTCCAGGCCTCTTTTAAATCTCCCCTAAAAAAATCCTGTTAAACAGCTTGTGACACATTAACCTGGTATACGTACATTTCATTGGAACCGATGTTAGGGAGCGTTCCCAATTATGGTTTTTGCTTCGTTCGTTTAAATTACCGAAAAAAAACCAAGTCGTTCTACACCCATCGTTTTGATTTTCGTTGAAAACCATTGAAAAAAACATTCAACGCATTGGTTCGTTCGCCAGTGAACGAAGTCGTTCGTTTTACAGAAAACCATTGCGTTCTTTTCCTTCTTTGTTTGCCATCGTTCGATCGTTCGCTGGAAAACGATGGCGCAATAATACAATCACGTGATGTTCGCATTATCCAGCCTGATAACACAATCTCCGTGGGCACGGAGAAAAGAATCCGTTAATTCAAAGCAGAATTCTCTGACGTTTGGATAGGCAGTAAATTAATTTTACGTGTAACTAGATGTTGAAGTTCAGCTACATAATTAGACGACAGAAGTAATTAATGCACGTTTTCCCCCGACTTGAGTAGACACCCTCGCGTCAAACCCTGCATGGTTATTCGGTTCGTTCTGAAGGCTATCTCCTTGCCAATCCTCGACCGCATTATTCATTGTTATCTGAATTTGTATTATATCTAGTCTATTATATTGATGGCTATATGTACGTGTAGTAAACAAACGCCAGCCCCGAATTCCACAAGCACCGCGATATTATTTATTGAATATCAATCTTTCTATGGTAATTCATAAGCTCCGTAATTCCTTCAACGCCCCATCCCAAAAAGAAATCTTCATTTTTAAAATTTTTAAAATTTATTTCTTTCTCGATTAACAATTTGTAAATATAAGTTTTAGCAAGAACAATGATTTTTTTTGACATATGACAAATAATTAAAAGCAGCATTGTGTTAGCTTTCAAATGTCCGAATCTTTATTGATGTGTGTTCATTGTGATTAATACTTTTAACTATATTTAAGGGTGCAGATTTGGGTCAAGTTTGTTTAATGCTACCGTAACTTTAACCAAATGTGATATATTTTATGTGTTGCATGTAACAGCGGTCTTATTTGAATTCTTGAAGTAAATACGTTCAAACCATGGAGTTAAATATATTACTTGCATAGGCCAGATAGACAAATATTGCCGGAAAATTCAAGCCACGCTTATTTGAACTCTTATATCATTTAGTATGTATCGCAAAATACATGACAGGATGGCATTTCAAATGATTAATAACTTTGAAACGAAAATGTTTATTTCAAGAATAACACTAAATTGTGTTGACATGGAAATTTAGGCATTCTTCACAAAAGCGCTGCGTATGTTTTTAAATGAATTTAAATAAAAAATAATATCAATCATTCAACATTACAAGAAATTTGTGGTGTCTTATTCCTGAAAAAATGTGAGATGTGAATCTTGGCTGGGCGTCGAAAGCAAATTGAATAGTGGTACGGCCTCACGAGGCAAGGGGGGGGGGACTACTATCATAGCACTTCAGGGGAGTGTCGAGGGGACGCCTGGGTCCCGGAAGCTCCTGGGGTCTAGATCCCCGGGGAAGCGTTCAGAGCGATTTCCGGTGAATAAAATCACTCTACAATGAAGAGTATTTTTAGTTATTTTCTAATCTTTTTACCATGAAAACGCAATCGATAGGGGCTTTCTGCGATTCTGGATTAGAAAATAATAGAGTCAAGTTAAAGCTAGACATATTCGTGGCCGATATAATTATTATGGGCAGTGGTGTTAATAAATTCATTGTACAAGTAGCGCAATCTAAATTCATAATTCAAATGTAGAGATACAGCTAGCTATACTTCTGCGATAATATTATCAGATGGCGCTCGTAGTTTTTCACAACGGGTAGTAAATGCAAACATTGACTTATTTCGTGAACAAGGACGCAAAAAGAAGCAGAAGAAAAAGAAAAAAACCCAACACTGAATAGTTCATGATAGATTATATTTATAAATTCTCGTCAGAATGCACACACACCGTGGTCAGTTTAATACGGTGCCGGGTATATACCGGTAGGTCTGTTATCGACGGCTTAACGGCCTACACGTTTGAGCTACCATCATTCGAGCAGTGTGTGGGCGTGTCTTAGTGTGACGTCACTCAGGCGGAACTACTTTTAATCGTTTTTTCTGCAGCAAGTCACAGCCTTGGAAACTCTATAGAAAAACCATCGAACGAACGCAATGGTTTTTTCGTCGTTCGTTTTTTCAATGGTTTTTTTGAAAAAACGAACCAACCATACACCCATCGTTCGTGGCATGGTTGAAACGAAATAGTTTAAACCATGAAAACACGAACGTTAAATGGGAACGCTCCCTTAGTACAAGTTATTTATCTCACTCTGTGCTCGCTTGCAATCTGTATGCTTTCATCCGATCTACCTTATCACTAGTTAAAGCCTGCTCAGTTGTGTATCCAGCGCGTCACATATATATATATGTATTTTTATGGCTGTGCATAACTGTTGTGTTTAAGCATAACTGGCATGCTTTTGAGAAATAGGGTTCAGCCAATAGTCCATGTATTCTGTTACCCGGGCCATTTCGCTGCCCGAGTCAGACACAATAGGGTTGCGCAGAATCTTCGGACATGCGAACAGCATCATTTGAAAAGTTTAAGTATCGAAGTCCCATAGAAATAGATATTCAGCTGAAAGAAGACGAACTTCGCACCAAAGAAATGGAGTTTAACTTATACAAGCAAAAGCACGAGAAAATGGATGCTGATTACAATCCTCCTTATGTACTAAGAAAACCAACAAAGCAGTTATGCCATGAATGTCATACTAGAGATGGACATTCCATAGAGCGTTGTCCAAATTTGGCTTGCGAATCCGTTCGCGAGTGTGGGGAGCTGAATGTACACTTAAACCCAAAAAAAAAGATAACAGAACTTGTCAGCCTTAAAAAACAAAACTGAGAGAGAATTTACCAGACTGAAACAAGAATGAGACAAAAAGAAAAGTGTGCACAGCAAACTGGCACAGACCTTTGAATGCCAGATTCATTCACAGCTGATTTGGACCAATCCAGATAAGTATTAAGTTAGTAGATGGCGTTGGTACAATGATTCGCAAGCGTGTCTTGGATACCGATAATTTCATCCTCCGAAAACATTATGGAGGCAAAGTTCCAACAAATTTAGAATTCGCATCCGTAATTTGGCAGTCCTTAATATCTGCCCACAACGAGAGTTTTGACATAAATTAAAACAATCCTGTGAAAATAAAACAACGAATCCAGTATCGGAAATGATGAGACAAAATCTGGCAAATAAAAACGAACCTTATATATAGTTAACGTCTATTGAGGACGAACAACGGCAGACCGAACGGGCTATAGCCATTTCAAATAACCCGCCCACGAGTAGCTTACCTTCAACTGCCACGCCGCAGCTACCCACTCAATCTGTAAACCTGCCTTACACGATCATCCCACCGAACCCAACCACACAGGCTGTCCACATTGTGCCTTACACTCTCATATTTAATGCCAAGGAAGACAAGGTATTTACTGTCGCTATGTTTCTTGATTTATCTAAGGCATTTGATAGGATCAATCATGATATACGGTTAGATAAACTTGAACATTATGGATTTCGCGGAATCGCTAACGACTGGTTTCGAAGCTATCTGTCATCTCGATCTCAGCGCGTCTGTTATAATAATGTACTATCTACTTCCAGAACCATAAAGTGTGGCGTGCCTCAGGGATCGATTATTGGTCCTATTCTCTTCCTAATCCACATTAATGATATATATAACGCATCTAATTGCCTAGTTATTATACTGTATTCCGACGACACTAGCGCCATGTTATCCGACACTAATCATGAACATGTAATCGAAACAATGTCAAACGAACTCATTAGACTTCAAGACTGGTTTTTTTCATGCAATGTATTGTCTCTCAATGTGAAGAAAACCAAATATATGCTAATCAAACCAGCCAGATATACTACTCGTCTTTCACCTAAAATCATCCTTGATGGCAATGAGCTTGAATGCGTCAACACATTTAAATTCCTGTGGATCATCTTTAAGTTAACGTGACAGTCACGTATTGGATCATTATGCTCAAAATTATCTAGAAATATAGGTATTTTAAGCAATATTAAAAATTATGTAAACAGAAAGACCCTAATGATTTTATATTACTCATTATTCTACTCTTACGTCTCCTTCTGCAGCATGGTCTGGGCCAACATCTACCAAAAAAAAGCTTATTCGCATTGTAACATCCAGTACCAGATTAGCACATACCAGAAACCTATTCTTGGAGCTAAATATTCTTCCCATATATAAAATAAATGATTATCTTATTCTGATAATTGCACACAAATTGTTTTAGCATTCAGTCTTTCTTCCCTCCAGCTTGCAAAATTACTTTACTAAGCTATCCGCTATACACGACTATCCAACCAGACAGGCCAACCTTAATTTATACAGGCCGTTTTATAAATCGCAACTCTCATTCTAGTCTTGCAAAATAAAGGGACCCCGATTATGGAATTCTCTACCCGTCAGCCTGAAATCCTGTGCCTCCAGGCCTCTTTTAAATCTCCCCTAAAAAAATCCTGTTAAACAGCTTGTGACACATTAACCTGGTATACGTACATTTGATTGGAACCGATGTTAGGGAGCGTTCCCAATTATGGTTTTTGCTTCGTTCGTTTAAATTACCGAAAAAACCCCAAGCCGTTCTACACCCATCGTTTTGATTTTCGTTGAAAACCATTGAAAAAACCATTCAACGCATTGGTTCGTTCGCCAGTGAACGAAGTCGTTCGTTTTACAGAAAACCATTGCGTTCTTTTCCTTCTTTGTTTGCCATCGTTCGATCGTTCGCTGGAAAACGATGGCGCAATAATACAATCACGTGATGTTCGCATTATCCAGCCTGATAACACAATCTCCGTGGGCACGGAGAAAAGAATCCGTTAATTCAAAGCAGAATTCTCTGACGTTTGGATAGGCAGTAAATTAATTTTACGTGTAACTAGATGTTGAAGTTCAGCTACATAATTAGACGACAGAAGTAATTAATGCACGTTTTTCCCCCCGACTTGAGTAGACACCCTCGCGTCAAACCCTGCATGGTTATTCGGTTCGTTCTGAAGGCTATCTCCTTGCCAATCCTCGACCGCATTATTCATTGTTATCTGAATTTGTATTATATCTAGTCTATTATATTGATGGCTATATGTACGTGTAGTAAACAAACGCCAGCCCCGAATTCCACAAGCACCGCGATATTATTTATTGAATATCAATCTTTCTATGGTAATTCATAAGCTCCGTAATTCCTTCAACGCCCCATCCCAAAAAGAAATCTTCATTTTTAAAATTTTTAAAATTTATTTCTTTCTCGATTAACAATTTGTAAATATAAGTTTTAGCAAGAACAATGATTTTTTTTGACATATGACAAATAATTAAAAGCAGCATTGTGTTAGCTTTCAAATGTCCGAATCTTTATTGATGTGTGTTCATTGTGATTAATACTTTTAACTATATTTAAGGGTGCAGATTTGGGTCAAGTTTGTTTAATGCTACCGTAACTTTAACCAAATGTGATATATTTTATGTGTTGCATGTAACAGCGGTCTTATTTGAATTCTTGAAGTAAATACGTTCAAACCATGGAGTTAAATATATTACTTGCATAGGCCAGATAGACAAATATTGCCGGAAAATTCAAGCCACGCTTATTTGAACTCTTATATCATTTAGTATGTATCGCAAAATACATGACAGGATGGCATTTCAAATGATTAATAACTTTGAAACGAAAATGTTTATTTCAAGAATAACACTAAATTGTGTTGACATTGAAATTTAGGCATTCTTCACAAAAGCGCTGCGTATGTTTTTAAATGAATTTAAATAAAAAATAATATCAATCATTCAACATTACAAGAAATTTGTGGTGTCTTATTCCTGAAAAAATGTGAGATGTGGATCTTGGCTGGGCGTCGAAAGCAAATTGAATAGTGGTACGGCCTCACGAGGCAAGGGGGGGGACTACTATCATAGCACTTCAGGGGAGTGTCGAGGGGACGCCTGGGTCCCGGAAGCTCCTGGGGTCTAGATCCCCGGGGAAGCGTTCAGAGCGATTTCCGGTGAATAAAATCACTCTACAATGAAGAGTATTTTTAGTTATTTTCTAATCCTTTTACCATGAAAACGCAATCGATAGGGGCTTTCTGCGATTCTGGATTAGAAAATAATAGAGTCAAGTTAAAGCTAGACATATTCGTGGCCGATATAATTATTATGGGCAGTGGTGTTAATAAATTCATTGTACAAGTAGCGCAATCTAAATTCATAATTCAAATGTAGAGATACAGCTAGCTATACTTCTGCGATAATATTATCAGATGGCGCTCGTAGTTTTTCACAACGGGTAGTAAATGCAAACATTGACTTATTTCGTGAACAAGGACGCAAAAAGAAGCAGAAGAAAAAGAAAAAAACCCAACACTGAATAGTTCATGATAGATTATATTTATAAATTCTCGTCAGAATGCACACACACCGTGGTCAGTTTAATACGGTGCCGGGTATATACCGGTAGGCCTGTTATCGACGGCTTAACAGCCTACACGTTTGAGCTACCATCATTCGAGCAGTGTGTGGGCGTGTCTTAGTGTGACGTCACTCAGGCGGAACTACTTTTAATCGTTTTTTCTGCAGCAAGTCACAGCCTTGGAAACTCTATAGAAAAACCATCGAACGAACGCAATGGTTTTTTCGTCGTTCGTTTTTTCAATGGTTTTTTTGAAAAAACGAACCAACCATACACCCATCGTTCGTGGCATGGTTGAAACGAAATAGTTTAAACCATGAAAACACGAACGTTAAATGGGAACGCTCCCTTAGTACAAGTTATTTATCTCACTCTGTGCTCGCTTGCAATCTGTATGCTTTCATCCGATCTACCTTATCACTAGTTAAAGCCTGCTCAGTTGTGTATCCAGCGCGTCACATATATATATATGTATTTTTATGGCTGTGCATAACTGTTGTGTTTAAGCATAACTGGCATGCTTTTGAGAAATAGGGTTCAGCCAATAGTCCATGTATTCTGTTACCCGGGCCATTTCGCTGCCCGAGTCAGACACAATAGGGTTGCGCAGAATCTTCGGACATGCGAACAGCATCATTTGAAAAGTTTAAGTATCGAAGTCCCATAGAAATAGATATTCAGCTGAGAGAAGACGAACTTCGCACCAAAGAAATGGAGTTTAACTTATACAAGCAAAAGCACGAGAAAATGGATGCTGATTACAATCCTCCTTATGTACTAAGAAAACCAACAAAGCAGTTATGCCATGAATGTCATACTAGAGATGGACATTCCATAGAGCGTTGTCCAAATTTGGCTTGCGAATCCGTTCGCGAGTGTGGGGAGCTGAATGTACACTTAAACCCAAAAAAAGAGATAACAGAACTTGTCAGCCTTAAAAAACAAAACTGAGAGAGAATTTACCAGACTGAAACAAGAATGAGACAAAAAGAAAAGTGTGCACAGCAAACTGGCACAGACCTTTGAATGCCAGATTCATTCACAGCTGATTTGGACCAATCCAGATAAGTATTAAGTTAGTAGATGGCGTTGGTACAATGATTCGCAAGCGTGTCTTGGATACCGATAATTTCATCCTCCGAAAACATTATGGAGGCAAAGTTCCAACAAATTTAGAATTCGCATCCGTAATTTGGCAGTCCTTAATATCTGCCCACAACGAGAGTTTTGACATAAATTAAAACAATCCTGTGAAAATAAAACAACGAATCCAGTATCGGAAATGATGAGACAAAATCTGGCAAATAAAAACGAACCTTATATATAGTTAACGTCTATTGAGGACGAACAACGGCAGACCGAACGGGCTATAGCCATTTCAAATAACCCGCCCACGAGAAACTTACCTTCAACTGCCACGCCGCAGCTACCCACTCAATCTGTAAACCTGCCTTACACGATCATCCCACCGAACCCAGCCACACAGGCTGTCCACATTGTGCCTTACACTCTCATATTTAATGCCAAAGAAGACAAGATATTTACTGTCGCTATGTTTCTTGATTTATCTAAGGCATTTGATAGGGTCAATCATGATATACGGTTAGATAAACTTGAACATTATGGATTTCGCGGAATCGCTAACGACTGGTTTCGAAGCTATCTGTCATCTCGATCTCAGCGCGTCTGTTATAATAATGTACTATCTACTTCCAGAACCATAAAGTGTGGCGTGCCTCAGGGATCGATTATTGGTCCTATTCTCTTCCTAATCCACATTAATGATATATATAACGCATCTAATTGCCTAGTTATTATACTGTATTCCGACGACACTAGCGCCATGTTATCCGACACTAATCATGAACATTTAATCGAAACAATGTCAAACGAACTCATTAGACTTCAAGACTGGGTTTTTTCATGCAATGTATTGTCTCTCAATGTGAAGAAAACCAAATATATGCTAATCAAACCAGCCAGATATACTACTCGTCTTTCACCTAAAATCATCCTTGATGGCAATGAACTTGAATGCGTCAACACATTTAAATTCCTCTGGATCATCTTTCAGTTAACGTGGCAGTCACATATTGGATCATTATGCTCAAAATTATCTAGAAATATAGGTATTTTAAGCAATATTTAAAATTTTGTAAACAGAAATACCCTAATGATTTTATATTACTCATTATTCTACTCTTACGTCTCCTTCTGCAGCATGGTCTGGGCCAACACCTACCAAAAAAAGCTTATTCGCATTGTAACATCCAGTACCAGATTAGCACATACCAGAAACCTATTCTTGGAGCTAAATATTCTTCCCATATATAAAATAAATGATTATCTTATTCTGATAATTGCACACAAATTGTTTTAGCATTCAGTCTTTCTTCCCTCCAGCTTGCGAAATTACTTTACTAAGCTATCCGCTATACACAACTATCCAACCAGACAGGCCAACCTTAATTTATACAGGTCGTTTTATAAATCGCAACTCTCATTCTAGTCTTGCAAAATAAAGGGACCCCGATTATGGAATTCTCTACCCATCAGCCTGAAATCCTGTGCCTCCAGGCCTCTTTTAAATCTCCCCTAAAAAAATCCTGTTAAACAGCTTGTGACACATTAACCTGGTATACGTACATTTCATTGGAACCGATGTTAATACAAATTATTTATCTCACTCTGTGCTCGCTTGCAATCTGTATGCTTTCATCCGATCTACTTTATCACTAGTTAAAGCCTGCTCAGTTGTGTATCCAGCGCGTCACATATATATATATATGTACTTTTATAACAACTAAATGTTCTCGTCCTAAGCATGGATTTCTCGACAAATTAGCAATAGTGGTGCTTATATCTTATCACCGCCTCTGTATATATATATATATATATATATATATATTAACATTTCCATGATTTGTATATAATTCTATTTCCACAAAAACTATATATAGTCCTGTCACTGAAATTAGCTTATGTGTATTCACTCGTTAATTCGGGATAGAACAAGACCCCCTGAAGTTTTATTCCCGCCACATATGCGGCTAACTACTCATTTCTGTCTATCTGTTTTCTCTTGCTGTGTGGTGAATACAGATTAATTCATTCATTCATATCGGCGCAGTTCACCTCTCAGGCTACACATAATTTCACTTGCACTACCACTTCTCAGCAGCCGAAACATCCCCCTACCCATAACTTCACTATCACACCGGGCTTCCCGACCGTGCCACGACCGTCCCGATTCAAAAATATGGAAAATCGGGTGAAAAGTGGTGGCCAAGTCGGGAAGGTCGTGGCGTGATCGGGGCTAGTCGTGGCATGTTCGTGAGGATCGGGAACGGTCGGGAGGGGTGCCACGACTTTTTAGGTCGGAGCTTAATAATCGGGAAACTCTCACGATTCTCAAAAATCGTGGCTAGGACGTAGTGAGGACGTGGCGCGGTCGGGATAGTCGGGGCACAGTCTTGGCTCAGTGGTGTTGCAGTCGGATTGGTCGTGGCCCAATCGTGGACGCTTCGAGGGTCTTGCTTCTCCCGACTACACGACAACAGAGCCACGACCAGGCCAAGACGCAGCCGACACAGCCACGTTAGTGCCCCGATTGCGCCAACAATATACCACGACTTAACCCGATTGTGCCACGACTCACACGTTCGGGCCACGTAAGAGACACGATCTAGCCACGACATCACCACGTTTTAGACAAGATTTACCTACAAATCTGCTCTGTAGAACAAAGAACACTAGAATGGGGTCTGCTTGAAAATCGGCTGTATATATAGGTCTTGGCGCACACGTGGTAGAGATCGTGATCGATCGGGGCTGTGTCGTGGCGCAATCGGATAGATCGTGGCTCTGTCTTGGCGAGAACGTGGCACGAACGGGTAGTCGTGGTACTGTCGGGGCTCAGTCGTGAGAATCGTGGGTTTAATCGGGGTACTGTCGTGGCTAGAACGTGGCTAGATCGGGACTGTCGAGGCTCAGTCGTGGTACAATCGGGGAGAGTCGTGGCAACAACGGGAATGTATAATGTTTAAACCGAAATTCGTTTATTTTTACACGATTCTACCCCGACTCATACACATTTTACAAGAATTATAGAATCGGCGTTGTCGGGACGGTCGTAGCAGTCGTGGAGTTTGGTGTGATAGACGTGTTACGTTACGTTATCGGTTACCACCACAGTCTTCCGTGCAGCCTGCCAACAGGCTCATACTAAAGGCCTTCCGAAAGGAAGGCGGTGGATAAAAACATATGTTACAAGGCTTGGCGGGGGATAGTTTATGCCTAGATGTATTACTTGTGTAAATTTATACCGATTTCATATATTTGCAGGTACCCACAACGTCGTATGGCCACATGAATCTCGGATTATACTTCACGGCCGTCACGGCTAGCGAAAATCAAAATGGCGGCCGGCTGGGAAGGCCGGTCCATCGAAAAACTGGATCGCTTCTCAATTTACAAATACGGAAATGAACATTAATATACTGACGGACAAGCGAATGAATTAACATACTAAAGTGAACATTACTTTACCTTATCCAAATATGGATTTAGATCAGCGTTTATTCGGTGTTATTTCCATAATGAATTGTTTTAAAATGAATCGGTTAACAATGACAAGAAGTTTTATTTTGGATTGTGAAAATTAAATGCATGTATTGTCCACTTTTAGCGCTCTCAACACTTCTTTTGATATGACTTCATTAGATACTTTATTTTATTATTGTATTGGCTAACCGCTTTGTTGTTTAGTACTCAAAGATGTCACTAATAGCTAACTTTTCTAACGAATGAGCATAATAAAGATCAAAGTCTGCGTTGATTATATTGTCTCCAATTGTCTATTGTGGCCGGCCGGTGATCAAGGACGAGCACGGAGACAATAGTCAACAATCTGTTGTTTGTGAGATTAGTACTAAGCGCATGCACTGTGGCCTATGGAGTCCACAAATGTGCAATCAGTGAAAACACAAAACAAATAAGCGGTATAATCGAATAAATCAAATGTATAGGCACCAATAGCAGGTCTCTGAAGTTTTAATTTATCAAATATATCAAACTAAATTTCAAGCTACAGGAGACCCATAAACCCGTACTTCAACAATTCGAGAACTATGATTGGCCCATAACAAACTCCACATTCACTATAAAATTGAAACGAAACAAACCAAACACACATCAAAGTTATGCGCCGGAGAAATTATCAATGGAGAGGACTGGTATTGCGAGACACATGGGGATTAATTTGTATTATAATTTTCTACAGACACAATTGTACATAATCTTCATTGTTCTTATTATTGTTAATTCTTATTATAATTATTATTATTATTATTCAATAAAACAGTTGAATCAAATTTGTTATTCATTCGCGTTTTTTTTAATAGGGCGAAGCCTTCCTAGTATATTAATGTTCATTTCCGTATTTGTAAATTGAGAAGCGATCCAGTTTTTCGATGCACCGGCCTTCCCAGCCGGCCGCCATTTTGATTTTCGCTAGCCGTGACAGCCGTGAAGTATAATCCGAGATTCATGTGCCCATACGACGTTGTGGGTACCTGCAAATATATGAAATCGGTATAAATTTACACAAGTAATACATCTAGGCATAAATTATCCCCCGCCAAGCCTTGTAACATATGTTTTATCCACCGCCTTCCTTTCGGAAGGCCGCCTTCCTTTCGGCCTTCCTTTAGTATGAGCCGCAAACAAATCTTACACTGTCACATCTCCACACCCCTTCCTTCAGCCTGCAAACACATCTTACACTGTCACCTCTCCACACCCCTCCATGCAGCCTGCAAACAAATCGTACACTGTCACCTCTCCGCCCCCTTCCATTCAGCCTGCTGATAACTTAACTAACACAACCCTATCGCAACAGCCTTCCACTGGACATTCAACAATTTGTCAAACATTAACATTCCACCACAGTCTTCTACTCAGCCTATCGACAAAGTGCTTAAAACTACCACTTCCCCACAGTCATTTATCCAGCCTGGATATGCACCTTACACTACCACAACACCACATTCATCTCCTCAGCCCAGGAATAATAGCCTATCTTACACCACTACATCGTTACTGTTCTCCACTGCACCCAAGAACTTGCCTAATAGTACTATCTCGCCAATGTTTCATTCTGCGACCACTCCCGCACCAATGTTTTCTTGCCAGCCTACCAGTACCTTGCATCGCAATCTTCAGCTCGACCCATTAATTCTTGGTATGTGCTTTAGAATAGGTAAACCGGAAGACTATACTGTGAAGTCATGTGGCTCTGTCACCTCTTCCCACTTCCCTTATATGTGTTGTAATTACCTTGCTCTATCCCACCACCGACTCCCTTTCTGCCCATTAACAATTCAGCTTATCCTAGAGATCTTTCACCAGCCCCCGTTCAATCTACTCACAACTTACCTCGCTCATCCATCCATCCGGACAGTTCTCTCCCACATACATTCCGTCACAATATCCTTCCCAGTCTACTTTCAAAATACCATACTCACCATATTTGCCAAAGTGGGCTGGCTACATTATATGTTTTGAGTTACTAGATTCTATCCGTGGGTTATCAGATCGGTCCACGCGCATCTTACACAAAACCTACCGATGGTGTGCCAACGATCTCTGCAACAGATCCACCGGCGTATGCTTCTCCTATGTCACAGCCAAATAAAGACTTCCTCCGCCAAATAGGCCACTACAACTGTCCAATGACCACTAACAATATCCTGCTAAGACTCTAACCATGATTCCCTGTTAAATATCAATCGCTCTATCAAATATTGCTTCTTGCTTAACCCTATCTGGCCTGGCCTTTTGGGGACCCCCCTAATTAGTTTCCTTACCCCTTGAGCTAGGCGGCTGAAAGTTATCACATTATATCCTTGGGTGAAGCTCTACCCGAAAATGGAAGATGGCCGCTTTGATGACGTCACAGTGACGTCATTTTCAAAAACGTCATTTTTAGGTCGATTTTTCTGTCAGATTTTCCGAAATTTTTATTTTTGCAATTTCTCCGCAAAAACTGCACGATAAATTAGTAAATATTAATGTAATGTGAAATAAAATAGTTTTTGCTCGCTTTTCATTGCGGAAAGGCAGAAATGTTGAATAAATATGACAAAAACATCACTTTTCTGGGACTCCACGTGGCCGGCATCTTGGATTTACCCATGATCCTCTGCTGGGGGTTATGCAAATAGGCTCAAAATGACCCCAATACGATAAACAATAAAGTCACGGCGTGTCAGCTCTCCATTTTTTGTCGTTCCGGAGATAGCGCCGAAAGTTTGGTAGGGGGGGCATAATGGCCCCCCAGGTCAGGTAGGATTAAAGAAGTTTTTGTTTTATATTGTTTCCATCGAAAAAAATACCGCTTTGAGCATTGGTTTTTGCTGAAAGTATTTTGGTTTGTTTTATATTGTTTCTGTTGATAAATAAACCAGGTTATCATTGGTTCTTGCGGAAAGTATCTTGGTTTGTTTTATATTGTTTCTATTGATGAATACCAGTTTAACAATGATTTGCTGAAAGTATTTTGGTCTGTTTTATATTGTTTCTACTGATAAATGTCAATTTAACTTTATTTCAAAATTCGCTAAATGATAATTTTCCGGTAACTTGCTAAAGTTATAATATCCACTGGCGTTTTTGTCGAAGTAATAGATCAGTTCGACCACACGGAGAGAGCGAGGTAGCTTTACGTCATCCCTACAAACTAAATGCGGATTTGATTTACTCCTTCATTATTACATACTTTCATTCTTGGGCTATGATCTATAATGGATAGCGTGTTCTTTAGAATGGGAAAGATATTAATATTGGTCGGGTTATTTGTAGTTACAAATGGTATAACATTATCATTAATCGTTTTGCTAGAGAGCCGACGAATTTCATTCACAGACTGACTATATCTATTCCTTGATAAGAACATATAGTTCGAAACTGCAGTCGGAATAGAGGAATGTAGCTCTTTCCATAAGGTGTTTTGTATTTTTTCTATAACCTTTCTCCACATCAGTATTTCCTCATTTTTCCCCTATTAACTTCGGTGTGGAAGATGCGTTCATTGAACGCGAAATGCATTCTACTTCAACTAGTTATCGAAATTCAAGAGAGATCCAACGTCATCCAGCAAAAACTTTTGGATGAGATAATAGACTTGAAAACACAATTCAAGTCCTACACAGGAACGACGCTTGCCAGAGACACAGCCTGCAGCAACTCAGATGACTCCCCTCAAGGTAATATGCTGATGAGTCTTAAAGAATATGTAGACAGAACATATGGCTCAATCCGCAGAGTTACGGATAATCTTTTAGAAAGTGATATCTCAACGAGAAAGCGTGCCTTATCAAAAACATGGAGCCAAAAGCTGAACAATTGGAAACAGACGTTTTTAATGCACTCAGGACACAAGGGACTGCGAATAGGTACAAACAATTCCTTAGCAGAGAAATACCTTACGCCCCTAAGAAATTCCGAGTTCCCGTCAACAATTGGGACAGTGAAAATCAAAAGGAATTCAAAAACGATTTGAAGCTTAAGAAGGTCAGAACAGAAATATTGCTTTTGGAAGACCGCCACATTCATGTCGTACAGAACTGTACAGAGATTGTGGAAGAAAGGAAAGAATTCATATCGGAAAAAAACAGTGGACCTATAGAGACGCGCCTATTGGACTGGCCGAAATCTGATATAGCCAAAGTCGAACAAAAACCAGAGACTCGTGGCCTAAAAAAGACCAATGGTTTGCTGAGCTGCCACATCATGCAGAAGACGAAGAAACAGAACCAAAGCAACTTGAAGCCAATGCCACGATCAGGCGTCAAATCCATATCAGACGTCACGACACTCACGCGACAACCCACAAGAGGAATCACACCCCAGATCACAGAGTTAATCACTCAACCGGCCCCAAGTTCACCAGGAAACCTTACCCACGAAAACTGTTTGATCAAAATCGAGAGACTCGTGAAAACCGTACCCGACAGGATTCCACAAAGAACTCTAACCCTCTGCCCACAGGAGTCAACATGAATGATTACCCACTCGGAACTGTTTTTATAGGACAATCTCAAAACAGACGGGTTGTTGTTCCAAATAGCCAGGTTAACAATAGTCAAGGCACCTCCGCAAATCGTCTTTTTGGAGAAGCGCGGCTCACGGAAGAGGAATCAGTTTCAAGACAAACAATTCCGAAGGTAATAAATTTTTCGTCAGTGATCTTAGATGAAGAACAAGTAAAGGTCCTGATGTTGGGTTTAGATTTCGCCCCAACACCCAAATCAAATGCAGATGACCTTGCCTCAGATATCCGCGAGATTAGTAAAAGACTACGTATGAGTGAACTCATGCATAACTCGGACAATTCTATTAATTCATCTGCCACAGACCACTCTCTAGTCAGAAATAAGTCTACCTTCCGACCTGGGACGAGTGATGACGATCATCTGGAATTGTTCCTAGATAATTTAAACAATGTACCCCTAACTTCAACAACACAGGTTCGGTCAAATGTTCTTCTCGTCAGAAATCTGCCATTCAAAATCTTTTATCAAACCCCGATACCATTATAAAAGAGGCATACAAGGGTACAGATGTTGTCATTATGGATAGAGTTTATTACAAAGAAAGGCTTCTTGAAATGCTCAATGACCCTAATACATACAAGGGGGTGGAAAATAACCCAGACAACAAAATTCTAACTAAACTTCGAAAGCCGGTAAGAAAACCACTGTTTTCTTCCGGTTAGTCGGCACATAAGGGAAGGTGCGCTGCATTTGACACCTTCGTTCAAAGTTTTTTTGATCTACAAAGTCCAAAATGGAAACCAAGCTTTCTTGGACGTCAAAGAAACCTTGTTTATTGAAAATTTTCAACCATGCTTGAATGGTAGCAACAGGCCATGAATTAAGACAGGTTTATTTTTGTTTAATCCCTATTTTCTGTCAATCTTTTGTTTTGTCAGAATGCCTGCTATAAACTGTTAGTATGTCAGTTTGGGGACGTAAAAAAATACCCCAAACGGTTACCCGTCTTTTTAACAGTGAGACAAACAAAATAAGTGTTCAGTGTGTATTGTATTTTTTATAATCTCTCTTTGTATACACAATATTATGTATCATATGCCATGATCATGTCCCGCTGTGTAGTTTTAATCTCATTGTACTATAATATCTTGTTAGAACTTGTGCCTTGTTGCTAACAACAGCCATACATGTAAATCCATATAAAACTGATATGTCAACCGTGTATACTATATTCCTTGATAACAACATATAGTTCGAAATTGCAGTCGGAATAGAAGAATGTAGCTCTTTCCATAAGGTGTTTTGTATTTTTTTCTATAAGCTTTCTCCACATCAGTATTTCCTCATTTTCCCCCTATATATATATATATATATTTTTTTTTTAATTTCTTTTTATTCAGGGCAAACAACATTGTATAAAATGCATCATCACATTTAGAATCAGTGTACCATTTATGGTGGCGATGGCATGCTCTACAGTATTTATTACTATGTTCATGCATTGGTTAGACACCACTTATTATCTTCATAACAAGGCCTTATTAATGGCGATGATCTCTTCGTTCAAAAGGAGATAACTAACTATTTAGCGAGTATTCCTCACTTCAGCCATCTTTTTTTAAAGCTTTCAAATTTGCATTCAATATAATAACTTACCTTTTCTATCCTGTAATAACTGATAGCTATTTCCCTAATTACAAGCGTCTGGTCCGTCATTCGTAATTCAGCCGTCGTCCATTAGAGAATATCCGCGTCCATAATCCAAAGACCTATTCCATATTCCATATAACAGTATTAGCACCAAATTCAAAAAGACAATCATAGTATACATAAACATAGGCTTGTTTCCTGCAAGAGAGAAGCGGTCAACAGTTTTCAATGATGCCGACAGATGTTCCAAAAATATCAAATCCGTATCCCTGATCAATATTCTTAATCAATAATATTCGTTGAAAAGTCATCATCTAAAGAATGATGTATCTCAGTCACGCTTTGATTGTGACTGTTCATATGAGTACCATGAGGATCTTGAAGTACATGGGTTCATACGGCCCCAAGCCCCGGGTTAACCGGAATTAGACACAAGTTACGAAACGTAGCGCCATCTTGCACGCTACGTTCGTATTTTGCTATCAGCCAAATTTGAGAAACTTTGAGTGGAGGCGCCTGGTGGTGTAGCCCTGTTTTATAAGTTTCTGCAACAATGTTTTGTGACGTTGATTAAAATCGTCACATTTAACACAGGATCTAGCAAATGCTACTAGGCGTGATATGTATACGCCATATGCATGTCCCACTGGAATATTACTGTCCAGAAAGGGATAGTTTACGATGTCGAAATTGTAATCATCTCTTTTGTCATATAGTCGACGAGAGAGAAGGCCAGCTTCATTTCTATAGAGCTATAGGTCTAAATACGATGTGACTGTAGGGTTATACTGTTATATGGCATATGAAATAGGTCTTTGGATTATGGACGCGGATATTCTCTAAGGGACGACGGCTGGATTATGAATGACGGATTAGACGCTTGTAATTTTAACCTGTGTATGCCTGGATTCTGCTGGTGGACAAGTTGTCCCCGAGGCCGGGCCCCTGCACACCAAACCCTCATAACATAATGGATACAATACAAAGAAATAATATTAAGACAGACCCGAGGAACCTTAGTGCAGGTTTCTCGGCCGAGTCTCTAATAGTTCGAAATGC